>JANUWF010002187.1:0-600000 GCA_026120185.1 Voacanga thouarsii | reverse complement strand
ATTCGTGCTTCATTAATTACTGTAATCATTTCTTGAGCTCCTGTAGTTCTATAGGTGCCATTTATAAGGAGTTCTTGAAATTGGTTCTGCCGATGGCACTAAATCAATCAAAAAATCTACTTCTCTCTCCAGTGGTAACTCTTTTATTTTTTGTTGGAAAAACATCTAGATACTCATTCATCACAGGGACATTTTCGGGTTTCTTAACCTCTCATGGCTTATTAATTTCATAAGTCAAGTATCCAGTACACCATTTCTTAATTATTTCATGAGCATTGAGTCTTGATATAAAAGTATCACTTTTCCTTCCAACCTTGGCTACAAATTTCAATATAGGTGTTCCAGGCTGATAGAATTATACTACTTTATGTATACCATCAATTTGAGCATGATGTTGGGATAGCTAATCCATACCCAAGATAGCATCATAGTTCTCTATGGGTAGACATATCAAATCTCTTTCGAAAATTTCATTCTCTACCAAAGTCTTAACATTCCTTATGTACTCTCTCATTATTCATTTACTTCCCCAATAGGGTACTGACAAGCATTTCATATGAAGTTTCTTCCCCTTTAAACTATAGCATCAAAAAATAGATTGGCAATAAATGAATGCATAGAGCTGGGATCAACCAATACTTTAGCATCCTGATTAAAAAATAAGGAGTGTAACTTCCACTACTGTGGCTTGATTATCCGTCTTTTTCAAGGCAACCATTGGAGCATTCACTTGTGGTCTAGCAGTCCGGCTTTAGAGGTAGAAGCTTGTCCTGAGTTCTTTCTTCCTAGTCTGGACCTCTGCCCTTGATTATTTCTTCCCGGTTGACTCCATCCTCCTATCCTTTGAGGGTGAGGGCAATTGAAACTTTTATATCCTATCTTCCAATAGTTAAAGCATCTAAAAGAGGGTTGTCCTCCATTCGGACCTCCTCTCCTTTACATCTTTCCTTTCTTCTGCCATTGGGGTCCTCCAAATCTTTTTTGACTCATACCCCGAAATCCACTTGGATTTACTCCTATTTATTCCAGCATTCTCACTAGCTCTAGTAATAGCCTCAATCAACTGTTGAATGGTATCAGCCATTTTTTGGAAGGTTTGGAATATAGGATGATCCAAATTTACAAGATAGGGACCTCCCACAGGTGGTTCCTCCACCATTGGCTCAGTGTTATTTCGAGCAATTCGCGATGATCATCTAGAAGTTCGTTTAGAAGGCTTCAGTATAGTTCATAAGGTTTTACTGTTAACACAAGGATGGGTATAGTGCACATAGTAAGAGCATAACATACATTCATTCTCATTTATCACAAAATCAGTACAAAATTTGTGTGCCAAGCACACAGTCATATATACTGACCGAACTGTACATATCCCACTATATATATCTACATCTCGTCGCCTGCTTTTCATCATCACTATTCGAAAGGGGAGGTCCTAAATTAGTAGAAACCGTATAGGTCTTAGCTATATTAAGTCTCTCATCTCCATCCACATCAGGATGTAACTAAGCTAGTATCTCTAGGTCTATCTCCAATTCCTCCTCGAATCTGTCGACCATAGGTATCTCTACCTCGGGTACCTCCTGATTGTCTCCTTCCTCAACAGCCTCCAATCCTAACATCTCTTGCTCTAATACTCCTGGAATATCCTTGCCAAATACTTTCTCATCATCATCCTGATAGTGTGGCTTAATATTGCTATTAACCTCATCAGAATTACCACTTACCTTCTCTATCGACTATGTTGCAACGATATCCTCTCGGGAGTACATGTCCTCTCCAGACTGAGGTCTCGTGTAAATGGGATAATGACAAGCACTGTAGGGTTAAATGTGCTCCAGGTGATACAGGGTGCATGATGTCGACCAGGGTCGATCCTGTCAAAGTGAAACGTCCTGGCATGCCTGCTCGGTAGATCATCCTAATTTTCCCAGGTCTTTTTACATTTGAATTCTCACTGGTCTCTATTTTCCCATCATCGCTACACTCATCCATTGGGTGCTTACCCTTATCACTCCTATCCATCATACCTCCACAATGAAAGAGTTCTATCAATCCCTATAACGATACCATAGTTTTATAATACTATGCTTTGATGCCAATTGTGACACCCCTACTAAAGATAACAGCGGAAGCATATCAACATCGGGTGTTGCCCTGTCCAGTTACCTAGACAAAGCGATCTTTATAACGAAGAACCAACAGAGTATACAAGGTCCAAATTCATACAAACGTCTCATACTGATGGTCACACACACACACACACACATACACACACACACATATAATAGAGAATCTCATACATGAACATTTTTATTCTATATCAGTAATAAGGTACATTATCAAAAGGGGAATGTTTGGACCTAGACTGCTGCTACTGTGGTATCATCATTCTATCCATAGGTCCGCTCAACTCTAGATCCAACAAAAAGGGTAAGATAAAAGATACGTGTGAGTGAAAAATCACCCAATGAGTCCCAAGTGTACTAGTGTTTTATTAAAGAGACAGAGTAACTAAAACTCTTGTCAGGAAAGCATTTCATTTGTTTATTAGAAACAATTTCAAAACTCCCTAAAGGAGAGTTTATTCAAAATTCAATCATTTTTGGAAAACTGTATTTCAATTTCAAATCGTTGCCTCGATTTCCAAATTACAGGCCTTTCTCCAACAGAAGGTCGGCTTATATGTAAAGCTCACAATCTTTGTCTTCGGCGTCACGTATCATTGTACTTAAACCGCAGCTTACAACACTCAATCGTGTATCGCCAGAAAGAAGTACACTGTCGCGTACTGCTGAGAATAAACAATAGATATACCACAACATACCAAATGTATCGCAGCGCACTCTTGCCACCATAAGGCAGAGGTCCTAATCCTAACGTCAATCATGATCGAGGTGGCAAGGAGTTAAACGCACTGAGTGTCCTCACCCCGCATCCAGCGAATGACTCAAAAATAATATGCGCCTACAATCGCGGCAATTGCCAGGTGCTAAACGGCTAGCCAGGACTACTCATCTCAATGTTTTGTTACCCTGTTTGGAGTAAGACAATTCCTAAAACTAGCTAGGTTACTTGGGGTCGTCTATCTCTAACATGAGCTAGTATAAAGACCAAAGTCCTTGCTGAGTACTCAACGTTACCAATACCAATCCTTACTGACTAATCAGGCCAGAAGGTTATCTGTTCCCGCAGGATTTTCAAAACAAACATTTTTTGGGCAAAATATCATTTTTCAGAAATTGATCCCACTGACTCGCAAGTCAGATAATAATTCCCATAGGCTCCGCAGGCCAATCAATTCATTCCATAGGCACATCAGGCCAACAAAATAATTTTCAGGATCAAATTATTATTTTTTAAAAGTCAATCTCATCTCTAGAGATCATTTTCCAAAACCATATTAAAACAGGGTAAATAGTTCTTTTCACATATAAAAAAAAGTTTCCAAAAGTATCCGGGTCATTTTGCTTGTTCTCGATCACAAAAGTCATTTCCATGGGTATTCGAGTTATTTTACCTATACTCGATTTCAAAAGATTTTTCAAAGGTATTCGGGTCATTTTACCCTTACCCGATTTGAAAAGTGTTCATAAGAGTTCCAATACGGATATTTCGGTTATTTATTGAATATCCGATTCCAAAACTTTTCATAAAATATTCTAATAAGGACATTTGAATCATTTTCAAATACCCAATTCTCAAAGAAACTCATTTCAAGAAATCCAGAATTCTAATCCTAAAAGAGGATTAAATTCAAAATTTTCAAACATATTTTCATAAAACATTCAGATAAGGCATTCCAGTCAATTTGTAAATACCAAATTCCAAGAATTATGAATTTTTGAAAATCCTAAGCATTTAATCTACAAAGGATCAAATTCACAAAATTTATGCTTTAATCATCCATTAAGGTTTTCAAGCCAAATATGAAGTTCATTCGAGCCCAATGTGGCATAAGAATAAATCTTGCACAGATAACCTTAAATATATTCAGGGATTTTTAAAATGGTATAAAACATAGAATTTCATGAAAAAGTGAAGCACACTAACTTTCAAAAGGTTTTGGAAATCAAAGAGACTTACCTCGTATCCAAATTAACTTTTCCCGATCATGGCTGTTCGACCCCCGTTTTCTCCGTTTTCAACATATCGTTGACCGTTTACTAATAAACCTATACCAAACATCGTTTTTAGGTTAAATTGTGCTTCGTCAAAAAGTAGCCAACAGTTAGCCGATGTGCCCGATGGGTAGCCGATGTCTAGCCGTCATGCCCGACGGGTATCCGACGTCCATCCAATGTTTAGCCGATAGGGCCGACGGTTAAAGAAAATGTTCAATTTTATTCACGTCGTTTTTTCTTCGTTTGTTCAATTCTTTCATTTTCATTTTTTCATATCCTTCCTCCCTTCATATACAAGGGATTCATTCCATATTTCTCATTTGTTTCATCCAAAATCACACAATTATTCTTCCTAAAGTTCATTCACTTTCCAAGCAAAATCCTGAAATTTCACTGCTTTGACACACAATTTTGTTTCGCACATAACTTTCAATACACAACTCCGATTTGGCTATATGATATACCAAAACATCCATAAGACTCTTAACCTTAAAATTGTATAGGTTTTTTTTTTTTTCAGATTTCTAGTTCCCGTGACACAATACAGGGCAAAACAGTTCCAGTAGTTTTGCTCCAATTCTACTATTCATGCAATCCTTTATTTTCCTTTAGTCTTTAACACCTTGAGAACATCAATTCATTCAATTTTCCTTCAAATAATCTTTGATTCTATAATTTCTAGATTCAAATAGCTCACAAGAGTCATACTTATTCAACACAAAATCACTTCTTCAAATCAAAAGCTAGTATAATTTATTTTTCTAACTAAGTAACTTCCATTTTCATTCTACTTTGGTCATCATCTTCTCAACCAAAAGAAATCCTTCGAACTACCATAAATATTCAATTCTTCCTTACCTAAAATAATATCCATAAAGCTTCTAGGTTGACAACACACATAGACACATAGAAAATTCATCAACAAAGTTTATAAACCCTAGCTTTTGATCCAAAATCAAGACATGAAAAAATCTTGTCTTCATGTTAAAATTGATATCAAAATATTCACCATTTACCCAACAACAACTTTAATTTTAGCAAGGTGAGGTTTTAACTTGTATATAAGGCTATTTGGCATGATTTGCTCCAAGAACTTCTCAAGAACTCACACATAGCACCACAAACACACACTAGCCTTTTTTCTCTTTATTGTTTGATTTCTTTTTCTCTTGTTTTTGTTTCTTAATGGCTGTAGAAATTTAGGCTGTATAACAGTCTCTTCTCACCGCCATTCATCATCAAATCTTGGCTAATCATCTCTTATTTTTATTAATTGTATGGTGGTTATACATAGGTGTGTTCCAATGAAAATCTTACACACCAACCACTGTTTTTTATTCCTCAAAATTTTCTCTTCATTCCTCTTGTATGGCTGCCGGTTTTCTTGGCCAATTTTCAGCCATTCAACCACTTTCTCATGGTCCAAGTATTGGCCAATCACGTTGCACAAGACGTTTATTAAAGGGCCCACAGATTATGTGTTCCAATCACAAAAATACACATCATTCTTTATTTATTTTGTAATTCTTTAAATCCATGCATATTGCATGAATTCTTCATGCAACCTCTCATAAATTAACACATGTCCAAATTTTTTTGACCACATTTTTAAATTTTTTTTTAGAAATGACCAAAATCGGATCCGAAATGGAAAAATATTTTACTTTACCATTCAACTCTAAAAATTTCACTGAATCCATTGGTAATACTTAAATTCTTCAATTCCTTCTCAATTTGGTCAAATTCAAGGTTTAAGTCACGGGCACGGTCAAAATGACGAAAATGCCATCGATAACCCGAATAACACAATTCAAACCAAAACATGCGTTTCATCGCACTGATCAATTTCTCTTCTCAGTGTACCCTCAGATTCTTATTTTATTAACAATAGTAGCCTTCCGAAGATTTAGGGTACGGGTAGAACAAATCCAATAATTACTTCCAAGTCTCAACAAAATATTATTATACCAAAATATTCGTCTCATTACACTGATCATCTTTTGTTCTGGACATTGATATAAATTCTCATCCTATTACAAATAGTGGCCAATCAAAGGTAAAAGTGCAGGGTATTATATTTTTCATTTCTTAGAAAAAAATTTCTTTCTCAAAATTGGCTTATACCTGGAAAAATTCTGGATACTTTTTCAATATCTTCGCTTCCGTTTCCCAAGTTGCATCTTGCACTGGATGATGATTCCATAACACTTTTACAAGTGGAATTTTCTTATTTCGCAACTCCTTTTTAGCATACTCTAAGATCTTAATAGGCTTTTCATCGTACTTCAAGCTTGGAGCCGTCTCAATAGGCTCTTCGTTAAAAAATATGGGTAGGATTGATTACAAACTTTCGAAGTTAGGAGACATGAAACACGTAGTGAATACCTTGAAGTTCTACTGGTAACTCCAATTGATAAGCCACCTTCTCAATCCTCTCGACAATAGAGAATGGTCTAACGTACCTAGGTGCTAACTTCTTCTCTTGTCCTTTGATTCCCATTTGTCACTGCGGAGTCAACTTCAAGAATACACAATCTCCTTCAACAAATTCCAAGTCTCTCCTAAGTCAATTCATATGACTTATTTTTTTTATATCTACTCTAAGCTGCCTATAATTTTCTTTTGATAATTTCTACAACCTGTTGAATTTTTTTTTTTTTTTTTTAAGATTGAAGGCATCCTGTTCACCCATTCTCCATCTTAAACTTTCCCGATACAACGGGGACTGACATTTTCTTCTATATAGAGCTTCAATCGGGGCCATTCCTATTGTTAATTGATAACTATTGTTGTATGCAAATTCTACATTCACTAAACTATCAATCCACTTAGTTCCAAAATCCAAAGTGCAAGCCTGCAATATGTCTTCCAAAATTCTTTCACTCGTTCAGTCTGTCCATCAGTTTGTGGGTGCGCTGTTGTGTTGAACTTCAATGTTTTCCCATACCTCTACTGTAGTTTAGTCCAAAACTTTGAAGTAAATCTAGGATCTCCATCTGACACAATAATAGAGAGTACTCATGTAGTCTGATTACTTCCCCCATATAGATTTTACTTTACTTCTCTAGGGAATCCCATTGATTGATGGAGATGAAATGAGTGAACTTAGTTAGTCGATCACCCATATAGTATCTCGCTTTCCTACTACTATGGGTAATATTATAATGAAATACATAGTAATTTCATCCTATTTCTATGATGGAGTAGGTAATAGCTGTAGTAACCCTCCAGGCCGTTGCTGGTCGGCTTTCACTTGTTGACAAATTAAACATCAAGTTATAAAGTCTGAAATATCCTTTTTCATACCAACCCACAAATAATGCTGTTTCGAGTCCTGATACATCTTTATGGCTCCTGGATGGATGGTATAATTACTCCAATGTGTATCCATTAAAACATCTTGTCTCATCGCAGATTGTTTCAGAATACAATAACGACCTCGGTAACAAATAATCTCATCATTGTTCCTTCGGAACTCATTTCCTCCTTTATTCGCCTCTTTTTATACCAACTTTTGCAACTCTTCATCTTTATCTTACCCCCCCTTCAAGTGTTATAAGAAAGCAGGTTGAGTGGGGATATTACTCATCCTTATTTCTCTGACTACCGCAATTGCTTCTAGTTTGGGAATTTATAACATCCAAAGAGCTGATAAATTTGCCTCCCTACTAAGGGCATTTGCTATTTACTTTTCCAGGATGATATTTAATTAGACATTGAAATTCTTCCAAAATTTCCATCCACAGACGTTGCCTCATGTTCAAATCCTTCTTAGTAAAAACATACTTCAACTTTTATGATAGGTGAAGACTTCAAACTCAACCCCATACAAATAATGTCTCTACTTCTTAAAGGCAAACACAATAGCGGCTAACTCTATATTATATGTAGGGTAACTTTCCTCATGGAGTTTTAATTTCCTAGAGGTATATGCTATCACCTTTCTCTCTTGCATCAATACCCTCCCAATCCTTCCTTTGATGAGTCTATGTTCACCTTATAAGGTTTCTTCATCATCGGCAATACCAAAATAGGAGCAGAACTTAACCTTCTTTTCAGCTCTTGGAAATTTCTCTCACACTTCTCGATCCAAACATAAAGAACTTTCTTTTGGGTGAGTCGAGTTAAAGGTGAAGCTATCTTAGAAAATCTCTCAATAAATCTCCGATAATATCCTATTAATCCTAGAAAACTTCATATTTTAGTTGGAGTCTCGAAACATTTCCAATTTGTCACCGCTTCGAATTTTGCAGGATCTACTATAATCCTATTTTTGGATACTATATGTACTAAGAATGCTACTTTTTGTAGCAAAAACTCACACTTACTGAATTTTGTATATACTTTGGCCTCTCTTAACTTTCCCGAAACTTTCCGAAGATATTTTTCATGCTATTGAGGATTCTTAGAATACACTAAGATATCATCTAGGAATATCACAGAAAACTGTCTAAGTAAGGCTAAAATGTCCAGTGCATTAGGTCCATGAAAACAGCAAGGCTTTAGTAACACCAAAAGATGTTACTACAAACTTAAAATGTCCATATTGTGTGTTAAATGTAGTTTTCAGTATATCCTTTTTCCGAATTCGAACTTGGTAATATCCTTATCTCAAATTCTAACTTTGAGAATCATCCTGCTCCTTGTAACTGGTCAAACAATTTATCAACCAAGGGCAATGGATATTTATTCTTTGTCGTCACTGCATTCAACCCTTGATAACTTACACACGTAGTGACTCATTTTTCTTTTTAACAAACAATACAGATACTCCCCACGTTGAAGTACTAGGCTGAATAAATTCATACTTCATTAATTCTTATAATCATTTCTTGAGCTCTCGTAGTTCTATAGGTGCTTTTATAAGGAGTTCTTGAAATAAGTTCTGCCGATGTCACTAAATCAATAAAAAATTCAACTTCTCTCTCCGGTGGTTACTCTTTCAATTTTTATTGGAAAAACATATAAATACTCAATCACCACAGGGACATCTTCGGGTTCTTAACCTCTCATGGCTTATTAATTTCATAAGCCAAGTATCTAGTACACCATTTCTTAATCATTTCCCAAGCCTTGAGTCTTGATATAAAAGCATCACTTTTCTTTCCAGCCTCACCTACAAATTTCAGTATAGGTTTCCTAGGCTGACGGAATTATACTACTTTATGTCTACAGTCAATTTAAGTATGATGCTGGGATAGCCAATCCATACCCAAGATAGCATCGTAGTTCTCTATAGGTATACATATCAAATCTCCTCCCGAAATTTCATTCTCTACCAAAGCCATACATTCCTTATGTACTCTCTCACTATTTATTTGCTTCCCCAATGGAGTACTGACAAGCATTTCATATGAAGTTTCTTCCCCTTTAAACCATAGCACCAAAAAATAGATTGGCAACAAATGAATGCGTAGAGTCGGGATCTACTAATACATTAGAATCAAGATTCAAAAATAAGGAACGTATCTTCCACTACTGTGGCATGATTATCTGTCTTTTCCAAGGCAACCACACAAGCATTCACTTATGATTTAGCAGGTTTAGCTCTAGAGGTAGAAGCTTGTCCTGAGTTCTTTCTTCCTAGTCCTGACCTCTGCCCTTGATTATTTCTTTTCGGTCGACTCCATCCTCCTATCCCTCGAGGGTGAGGGCAATTGAAAGTCTTATATCCTACCTTCCTATAGTTAAAGCTACTAAAAAAAGGTTATCCTCCAGTCGGGCCTCCTCTCATTTACATCTTTCCTTTTTTCTACCATTAGGGCCCTCTAGATCTTTTCTAACTCAAACCCCGAAATGCACTTCGATTTATTTTTATTTATTCCAGCATTCTCACTAGCTCTAGTAATAGTCTCAGTCAACTGTTGAATGATATCAGCCATTTTCTGGAAGGTTTGGAACATAGGATGATCCAAATTTACAAGATAGGAACCTCCCATAAGTGGTTCTTCCACCATTGGCTTAGTGTTATTTCAAGTAGTTTGCGATGATCGTCCGGAAGTTGGTTTAGAAGGCTTTAGTACAGTTCATAAGGTTTCACTATTAACACAAGTATAGCAATAGCACACATAGTAAGAACATATCATATATTCATTCATATCTATCACAAAATCAGTACAAAATTTGTATGCCAAGCACACAGTCATATATACTGACCGAACTGTACATATCCTACTATATATATCTACTTCTCATCTGCTTGCTCTTCATCATCGCTATTCGAAATGGGAGGTCCTAAATTAGTAGAAACCGTATAGGACTCAGCTGCATTAAATCCCTCATCTCCATCCACATCAGGATGCAACCAAGCTAGTATCTCTAGGTCTATCTCCAATTCCCTCTCGAATTCCTCGACCACAGGTACCTTTACCTCGGGTGCCTCCTGATCCACTCCTGGAATATTCCCGACAAATACTTCCTTATCATCATCCTAATGGTGCAGCTCAATATCGCTATCAACCTCGTCAGAATCGCCACCTACCTCCTCTATCTGACTATGTTGTAACGATATCCTCTTAGGAGTAGGTGTCCTCTCCAGACTTAGGTCTCATACAAATGGGGTAATACAAGCACTGCAGGGTCAAATGCACTCTGGGTGAGATAGGGTGCATAATGGTGGCTAGGGCTGGGTCCTATCAAAGTGAAATGTCCTAACACGCCTGCTCGGTAGATTGTCCTAATTTTCCTAGGTCTCTGTACACCTGAACTCTCACCTATCACTTTCTTCCTATCATCGTTACCCTCATCCATTGGGTGCTTGCCCTTATCACTTCTATCCGTCATATCACCACAATGAAAGAGTTCTATCAATCCTAAAGACGATACCATAGTTCTATAATACTAGGCTCCAATGCCAATTGTAATACCCCTATTAAAGATAACAGTGGAAGCATATCAACACTGGGTGTCACCCCGCCCAGTTAATCAGACAAGGGGTTTTTATAACGAAGAACCAACAGAGTATACAAGATCCAGATCTATACAAACGTCCTATATGGATAGTCACACACACACACACACACACACACACATATATATATATATATATATATATATATATAAAACAGATAATCTTATACATGAAAATTTTCATTCTATATCAGTAAT
Organism: Voacanga thouarsii; assembly: GCA_026120185.1. Lineage (NCBI taxonomy): Eukaryota > Viridiplantae > Streptophyta > Magnoliopsida > Gentianales > Apocynaceae > Voacanga > Voacanga thouarsii. The sequence goes on along the minus strand of JANUWF010002187.1, from coordinate 588,769 downwards.
AAGGTACATTATCAAAAGGGGAACGTCCGGAACTAGACTGCTGCTACTGTGGTATTGTCATTCTATCTATAGGTCTACTCAATTCTGGATCCTACAAAAAGGGTAAGATAAAAGACACGTGTGAGTAAAAAATCACCCAGTGAGTCCCGTGTATGCTAGTGCTTTATTAAAAAGACAGAGTACTTAAAACCCTTGTGGGGAAAGCACTTCATTTGTTCGCTAGAAACAATTTCAAAAGTCTCTAAAGAAGAGTTTATTGAGAACTCAATCATTTTTGAAAAATTATATTTCAATTTCAAATCATTGTCCTAATTTCCAAATCACAGGCCCTTCTCTAACAGAAGGTTAGCCTGCATATAAAGCTTGCAATCTTTGCCTTCGGCTCCACTTATCATTGTACTAAGACAACAGCCTACAACGCTCAACTATGCGTCGTTAGAAATAAGTACACTGTAGCGTACTACTAAGAATAAACAATAGGTATACTACAGCATACAAAGTACACCGCAGCATTCTACTCGGCATCAATAATAGGTATACCAAAGCATACCAAATGTATCGCAGCACACTCTTGCCACCATAAGGCAGGGTCCTAATCCTGATGTCAATCACTATCGAGGTGGCAGGGAGTCAAACGCACCGAATGTTCCCGCCTGGCATCCAGCAAATGACTCAAAAATAATATGCGCCTGCAATTGCGACAATTGCCAGGTGCTAAATGGCTTGTCAGGATGACTCATCTCAATATTCTGTCATCCTGTTTAGAGTAAGACAATACCGAGAACTAGCTAAGTTACTTGGGGTTGTGTATCTTTAACATGAGCCAGTACAAAAATTAAAGTCCTTGTTGAGTACTGAACATTACCAATACCAACCCCTACTAACTGATCAGGCCAGAGGGTCATCTATTCTCGTAGGATTTTCAAAACAAATCTTTTTGGGATAAAGTATCATTTTTTTTCAAAATTGCTCCTACTGACTCGCAAGTCAAATAATAATTTCCATAGGCTCCGCAGCCTAATCAATTTATTCTATAGGCACATTAAGCCAACAAAACAATTTTTGGGATCAAAATGCCATTTTTAAAAAGTCAATCTCATCTCCAGAGATCATTTTTCAAAACCATGTTGAAATAGGGTAAAGAGTTCTTTTCACACATCAAAACAAGTTTCTAAGACTATTCGGGTCATTTTACCCGTACTCGATCACAAAAGTCATTTCCAAGGGTATTCTGGTTATTTTACTCATACCTGATTTCCAAAAGACTTTTCAAGGGTATTTAGGTCATTTTACCCTTATCCGATTTGAAAAGTGTTCAGAAGAGTTCCAATAAAGATATTTCGGTCATTTACCGAATACCCGATTCCAAAGGTTTTCATAAAATATTTCAATAAGGACATTTGAATCATTTTTCAAATACTCGATTCTAAAAGGAACAGATTTCAAGAAATCCAAAATTCTAATCTTAAAAGAGGATTAAATTTAAGGTTTTCAGACATATTTCCATGAAATGTTTCGATAAGGGCATTCTAGTTAATTTGTGAATACCCGATTCCAAGAATTATCATTTTTCAAAAATTCCAAGCATTTAATCCACAAAGGACCAAATTCACAAAAATTCATGCTTTAATCATCCGTTAAGGTTTTCAAGCCAAATATGAAGTTCATTCGAGCCCAAAGTGGCATATGAATAAATCTTGCTTAGATAACCTTAAATATGTTCAGGGATTTCCAAAACGGTATAAAACATAACATTTCATGAAAAAGTGAAGCATACTAGCTTTCAAAATATTTTAGAAATCAAAGGAATTCACCTTGTGACCTAATTAACTCTTCCCAATCACGGCTGTTCGTTCTCCGTTTCCTCCGTTTTCTACATATTGTTAGCCGTTTACTGATAAACCTACACCAAACATCATTTTTAGGTTAAATCGTGTTTGGTCAAAAAGTAGTCGGCAGTTAGCCAACGTGCTTGATGAGTAGCCGATGTCTAGCTATCATGCCCGACTGGTAGCCAACGTCCTACCGATGTTTAGCTAGCGGGGCCAACGGTTAGCTGACGATTAAGGAAAACGTTCAACTTTCATTCACGTCATTTTTTCGTCGTTTGTTCAATTCTTTCATTTTCCTTTTTTCATATCTTTCCTCCATTCATATACAAGGGATTAATTCCATATTTCTCATTCATTTAATCCAAAATCACACAATTATTCTTCTTTAAGTTCATTCACTTTCCAAGCAAAATCCTGAAATTTCACTGCTTTGACACACAATTTTGTTTCACACATAACTTTCAATCCACAACTTCGATTTGGCTCTATGATATACAAAAACGATCATAAGTCTCTTATCTTTAATTCTATACAAGCCTTATTTAGAGTTCTAGTTCCCGTGATATAATACAAGGCAAAAATAGTCTCAGTAGTTTTGCTCCAATTCTACTATTCATGCTATCCTTTGTTTTCCATTAGCCTTTAATACCTTGAGAACATTAATTCATTCAATTTTCCTTCAAATCATCTCTGATTCTGTAATTTTGAAAAATTCCAATAGCTCACAAGAGTCATTCTTATTCAACACAAATTCACTTCTTCAAATCAAAAGCTAGCATTATTCATTTTTTCAACCAAGTAACTTTCATTTTCATTCTTGATATGATCTTGTGTGGGCTTTTTCTTGGTATTGTGAGTGGTTTAGTTGGTTATGTGTTTAGTTCAATTAATGAGACCAAAAATAGAGATTCTTCTTGGGACAAAAAGGAGAAAATGAAATAACAACCTACCCTCTATCAAACCCTTGAAGAACTAAGCTTCAAAGACTCTCAAGAATAGTAGAAAGTTCTACTATAATCTCACCCCAATATTCTTGAAGCAACAAAGGCAAACAATAACAAATAGTGATAGGGGCTAAATTAGTCATATTTTTCCTAGTTATTCGAGGCTCTTTTTGTGATATATTTTGTTCAATAACTAGTCATATTTCTTCATATTTGAGATTTTACCATTGGAAAGGTATTTTATTCATTTTTTCAGATTGTTGGGGTAAAACGAAGCAAACACGTCACAAAACATATTAGAGGCGGTGCTGGCTAGGACAGAGGAACTGATGCCGGCCATGCACTGGTTGCACAAACTTCGAGACGATGAAAAATTTGTGAAACAGGACGGAACAGAGTGGAACTAGCACCGGCTCCAGTAGCCAAGGCGGCGCCGGCTGCATTTTGGAATACATTATATAGAATTCAAGGAAAAATCGACGAACAATTGGAGAAATAGAACACAACCGGTGCCGGCTCTGAGAGCTTAGGCGGCGCCGACTGTGCCCTGAAGTTAAGGCGGTGCTTTGATTTTTTTACGCGATTTTTGGTAATCTATGGAGTTTTAGTATCTTCCAACTTCTACTCTGCCAAGAACATTGTACCTACGATTTTAGGCGCTTTTTAAGCCTATAAATAGATGGAAAATACAAGGAAAAAAGAAGAAAATTCATTGATAATTATAGAAAATTACTCAAATCAAAAGAGGAATTCTTCAATTCAAGGAGAGTTGTACAAAAAGGTCTTCAAAGGAAGAAGAATGAGGTTTGTCTATGAGTGATTTCTTTTACTTTGTTTTCTTTTCTTGAATAATGATGTGTTAATTGTTTTATTATAATTCGACATTGTTTGAGATATTCATGATTTTTAGAGTTATTTGATCTTTTGATTAATTGATTATTTTTCTTGGTATTTAATTACTTGGGTGTATTACGAGATTAATTGGTTGTTTCTTTTTATTAACTTACTAGACCAAAGAGGTTGCTGGTGGTTGCAATTGATTAATTTCATATTTATTGGCTGTTAACTTGTTAGACCAAAGAGGTTAATTACTGAGGATTGAGTAATTAAAGATTAATTGATGTTTGCTAGACCAAAGATTCATTAATTAATTTCATGTTTTAAATTTGCCAGACCAAGGAAATTTAATCAAGGATTATGTTTAATGCATCTTGTGGATGAATTAGTTGAAACAGACCAAGTGATGCTAATTTATCTTAATCCTTCATGGTGCCATGAGAATGATTAGTTATGATAATGATTAGATACTTTATGATCATGTTTGTCTAAACAATGGTTCGAGTTATATACTTCTCCGTCCTTGATATGTATATATTTTTATTTTTATTTTTATTTTTATTTTTTTGTTTGATTTTATTTCTTTTTCACTTTATCGAGTCGATTAAACAATGAAAGAAAAGATATTAATATATACTTGTTCCTTGAGGATTGGCACTCGTTTGAGCCCTATGCTCTGTTAATAATGAGTACGCTTGCGTATATGTGTAATTTGGGGTTAACGTTTTAATTTAAACTTGATTGAGAATGTGCTTATTTTTATATGATTTTTATACCCAAATAAATACGCATCAAATAGAATAGAGAAAATAGGCACCCAAGTAATGGAATTCAAACAAACCTTAGAAGAACAAAGCAACTAAGACCCATTCAAAGAAACCACATTGGATTATCTATAAGATTTATAGACTCATTCATAAGGAGGACTAACCCTTAAGCATGGTCTTGAACAAGATGAACAAGGAGGCTAGGGCCTCTCAAGATTCTCTCTCAAATTTGAATTAAAGTGTGTGTATTGTTGTTAAATCGTTAAAGGTTCTATTTATAATACTCTAACCCTAGCTAAGTAATCCTTAAGGTTCTATTACAGTTTAGGGTCTTAATAAGTCTTTACAAACACTTTAAAATTGGAGAAAATCAGAGAAAATATTAAAAACATGGGGCAGCCATCGGCTAGCCATGCTGGAGCCGATGTGGGCGCCAGTTAGGGCCTTTGAAACCGGCACCAGTTGTGTACTGCCTTCAGGCCGGTCGTGTTGCAGATTGAGGCCGATGCTGGTTCAGATGCTTGGCCGACACCGGCTGTCCACTGTAAGGCCTCCTTTTGGTCAAATTTTGTCTGTATTTGTTGCTGGTTTGAGTTCTTGTTAGGGTCCTTCTTGCGCTCATAAAAAAAATGAGCTTTTGGCTAGCTTCCTCAACCTTCCAACCCTCTTCCTTCCTCAAGCATGATTTTATGAGCAATTGAAAATCAACTTGAAGCTTCTTGGACATAGATCTTGTTATTGTTCCTTGTCCTTGCATGGTTACACCTCCCCCTCCTTGATCTTGACTTCCATGATGAAGCGGAGTCTCATTATCGCCCTCTCCTTGAAATGGATTCATTTTCGAATCATTACCTTCATCTACACAGAGTGCCTTCACGATTGTCACCTTCTTAGCTTCATCAAGGTTCATTCATTCACCTATAGGCAAGGGAACCAATTCTAAAGAAATTAGAGGATTAGACCCATACACAATTTCAAAAGGAGAATAAGAAGTGGTAGAGTAAATAGCCCTTTTGTAAACAAACTCAAGGTGTGGCAAGCATTCCTCCCAATTGTTCAAGTTCTTCTTGATTATGGTTCGTAAGAATTGGGTAAGTGTTCGGTTGACCACCTCCTTTGGAAAACGTCTTCAAATTGTTGAAGAATAGCTGCAATTTCGTTAGGCAAAGATAATGTAGATTCATTAGTAGAAACATAAGAACCTTTGCATAGAAGAAGAATAACTAGTTCCGTAGCTTCTATAACCTTTATGACCTCACTTTCTTTTGTAAAGAAATTCACTCTTCTTTTATCTCTCATCTCTTGTCCTTACTCACTCACATCCTTGATCATCAAAGGTATTTGTTTGTCTATCTTCTCTCTCAACTCTTTTTCTCTCTTATTTTGTTCTTTCCTCTCAATTTCTTTTTTTTTTTTTTTGTTTGACATCTTGCGCTCCCTTTTTCTTTTCTTTCTCCTTCATGATTCTTTGATCTTTGTTTACCTCATTAGGGGCTATGGGGGTGAGGGTAAACTTAGTTCCCTCCTTAAGTAGGGAATAAGTATTCTTTCTCCCATCATGTTTTACATGCCTATTGTATTGCCAAGGCCTCCCTAGGAGCAAGTGACCTGCTTGCATGGGTACCACACCACATAGCACATCATCCTTGTACTTTTTCATCTCAAAAGACACTAAAACTTATTTGTTTACTTTTATTTCCCCACTATCGTTCAACCATTGCAATTTGTAGGACTTGGAGTATTTAATCCAACTTATGTCCAATTCCACAACTAAGTTTGCACTAATCACATTAATACAACTCCCACTATCCACAATGACACTACAAGGAGTCTTGTTGATTAGACACCTAGTGTAGAAAATATTCTCTCTTTGTTGGTGATCTTGATCTTCAATGGCTTGTGAATTCAATGACCTTCTTGTGACTCCCACTAAAGAGTATTCTTGACCAATAACTTCCCCTTCATCACTTTGCTCATCTCCATTTCCCTTTTGGTCTCCTTGGTACCTTTATCCCTCTTCTTCTTCGTTGGTAGAAACCTCACCATAGGGATTGGTATACATCATTCTCTTGCTTGGACACTCATGAAAAATATGTCCATATCCAAGGCACTTAAAACACTTGATGTCCCTATTCCTTTATGGCCTCTCCATGGCTTTTCCCTTGTCTTTGTTCCAACCTTCCCTAGGTTTCTAATCCTTCCTAGGCTTCCAATCCTCCCTAGGTTTCCAAACCTCCCTTGGTTTGTTGAAGTCCCTTTGGAATGGCTTAGGGGTTTCATTTTTCTTAATTGGCACCTTGCTAGTAGTGTTGGGATTTGGAAGTGGTGGTCTAGTAAATGTCATCCTCCTTAATTGCCTCTCAATCTTCATAGTGGCATGTACCATATCCTCTAATCGTACATAAGGGTGCAATTTTACTAAATTTGCAACTTCCTTATTTGATCCTCCCAAAAACCTTACCCTTGTTTCCCTAGGATCCTCATTGATTTGTGCTCTCCTCAACATTACTTCAATCTCTTTATAGTAATCTTCCACACTCTTGTTCCCTTGCTTGAGTGATTGGAGCCTTTGGTAAAGATCATTGTAGTAATGGTGTGGTATAAACCTTGCCCTCATCATATCTTTCAACAAATTCCAACTAGCCACGGTTTCCACTCCCATTTGTCTCCTTTGAGCACTTACTTGCTCCTACCAAACTAAAGTATACTCCAAAAATTCCAAAATAGCCAATCTCACATTTGACCTCTTACTATAGGTATGACTTTTTAGAAAGATCTCCATCTTACTCTCCCACTCGAAATATGCTTCGGGGTTACTCTTGCTATAGAATGTGGGCATTTTTAATTTAATATGGTTCAACTCCCTCTTCTCATCATTTCCTTCTCTCTTTCCTCTTCTATTGTCCTATCCTCTATGGTGTTCCCCAAGGGCTTCATTTTGTTCCCCCTCATACTATTTATCAACTCCCTTAAACTCTCTTTTTAGCCCTCTTAGGTTCTTCCCACCATTTCTTCCTTGAACCCTACCTCGTCCTCCTCTCATTCCATGTCTTCCCCCTCTCAAATAGCTTGTTGGAATCCCCTGATTGAGTGCTCATCCCACTCTTCCCCTTGTTGGGCATTTAACAGAGGAGTATGGGCATCGCCATCCCTCATCCTAAGACTAGGTACTTCAAATCGCTCTTGGCCTCTCTTTTGTGCGATGGTAGAAGATTTTCAAAGATGATTTATCAATTCCCTTGTCTTGTTTTGAAACTCACTTTGCATAGTCTTCATCATTGCTTGCAAGTCATCATGTAAAACCCTAGCATCAATTGGTTCTTCTTGAAGTCTACTAGGTCCACTTGGGTTAGGCCTAGAGATCTCTTGATCATGGGCCATGGTGGTGAAAAATTTACTTATTTATACCTGCAAAACAAAAGAGATTAGGAAGAAAAATAGTTCCTCACTTCACTTCCTTGTGTGTTGGCTCTCAAAGGTTGATCATTCCACTCTCGTGTTTACTTTCTTAGGCTTGTTTAGTAATGACTCACCCTCTTACCTTTTTCTCAATACTCAAGCCTTCTTGTTCAATCCCAATTTTTCCCCAATATCTAAAGTTTTAGTCCAAGTTAGTGAATCACATAAATCAATGGATTTTTCCAATTAGGGGGTCTTAGGGAAATTTCAACAAACACTTGTTGGGTACCTCAAGCAAACAAGTTTTAATCAAGAATTTCAAGAAATGTGGACTCAATCAATATAAGAACAAACACTAGACGCACAAGAAACACTTCTAAGTAAGAAACGAACAAGAATTAGCAAGAATAAAGAAACAAGAACAACTAGAACTAGGATTATGAAGAATAAGATGATCACAAGTGTGCACTAATAAAATTGAGTTCAATGAGCATGGAATTTAACAATAGAGTGATATACTAAGTCCCAATATACTAAGGAATAAAAATTAAGAATCAAAGTTCTCAACTATAGCCAAAAGCATTCTCATGGAACATTTATCAAACACCTTGGATGCAATCCTGTCACTTAAGAACAACCAACATTTTCACCTATATTTAAGCTAATTTTCACCACAAACACAAGAAAATTTTGTTCCCAAGGATTATATTAACATCAAGGAGCAATTTCTCAAAAGAAAAATCAAGATATAACAAAGATTTCATGACCTTTTTGGAGCATGTTTTTGAGTTACGGGATTTTCTCTATTCTCTTTTTCTTCAACTTTGTAGGGCACCATTTCTTATTTTCAAGCTTTGATTAGAATTAAGCTTTTCCTTGCTCTGATACCAAACTCTTTGATATGATCTTGTGTGGGTTTTTTCTTAGTGTTGTGGGTGGTTTAGTTGGTTATGTGTTCAACTCAATCAATGAGACCAAAAACAGATATTCTTCTTGGGACAAAAAGGAGAAAATGAAAAAACAACCTACCCTCTATCAAACCCTTGAAGAATTAAGCTTCAAAGACCCTCAAGAATAGTAGAAAGTTCTACTATAATCTCACCCCAATATCCTTGAAGCAACAAAGGCAAACAATGACAAATAGAATAGAGAAAATAGGCACCCAAGTAATAGAATTCAAACAAACCATAGAAAAACAAAGTAACTAAGATCCATTCAAAGAAACTACATTGGATTGTCCATAAGATTTATAGACTCATTCATAAGGAGGACTAACCCTTAAGCATGGTCTTGAAAAAGACGAACAAGGAGGCTAGGGCCTCTCAAGATTCTCTCTCAAATTTGAATTAAAGTGTGTGTATTGTTTTCAAATCACTAAAGGTTCTATTTATACTACCCTAACCCTAGCTAAGTAATCCCTGGGGTTCTATTACAGTTTAGGTTCTTAATAAGTCTTTACAAACACTTTAAAATTGGAGAAAATTGGAGAAAACATAAAAAATGCGGGGCAGCTGTTGGCTGCCTAGGCCGGCGCCGACGCCAATTGTGCATTGCCTTCGGGCTGGTCGTGTTGCAAATTGAGGCCGGCGCCGGTTCGAATGCTTGGGCCGGCACCGGCTGTCCACTGTAAGGCCTTCTTTTGGTCAAATTTTGTTTGTATTGTTGCCAGCTTGAGTTCTTGTTAAGGTCCTTCTTGCTCTCATAAAAAATGAGCTCTTGGCTAGCTTCCTCAACCTTCCAACCCTCTTCCTTCCTCAAGCATAGTTTTATGAGCAATTGAAAATCAACTTGAAGTTTCTTGGACCCAAATCTTGTCATCGTTCCTTGTCCTTGCATGGTCATGCCTCCCCCTCTTTGATCTTGACTTCCATGATGAAACAGAGTCTCATCAATTCTACTTTGGTCATCATCTCCTCAACCAAAAGCAATCCTTTGAACTACCATGAATATTCAGTTCTTCCTTACCTAAAATAATATCAATAAAGCTTCTAGGCAGCCGACACACATAGACACATAGAAAGTTCATCAACAAAGTTTATAAACCCTAACTTTTGATCCAAAATTAAGACATAGAAATCATGTTTCAATGTTAAAAGTGATATCAAAATGTTCAGTATTCACCCAACAACAACTTTAATTCTAGTAAGGTGAGGTTTTACCTTGTATATAAGGCTACTTGGTGTGATTTTCTCCAAGAACTTCTCAAGAACTCACACACAACACCAAGAACATGCACTAGCCTTTTTCTCTCTCTTCTTTGATTTCTTTTTCTCTTGTTTTTGTTTCTTCATGGCTAGAGAAATTTTGGCTGTACAACAGCCTCTTCTTACTGCCTTTCATCATCAAATATTGGCCAATCATCCCTTATTTTTATTAATTGTATGGTGGTTATGCATAGGCGTGTTCTAATGAAAATTTTACACACCAACCACTTATTTTTTCTTTCTCAAAATTTTCTCTTCCTTTCTCTTCTATGGCTGCCGATTTTCTTGGCCAATTTTTAACCATTCAACCACCTTCTTATGGTCCAAGAATTGGCTAATCACGTTGCACAAGACCTTAATTAAAGGGCCCACAAATGATGTATTCCAATCACAAAAATACACATAATTCTTTATTTATTTTGTAATTCTTTAATTCCATGCATCTTGCATGAATTCTTCATGCAACCTCTTATAAATTGACACATGTCCAAGGCTACCAATTACAAAATGCCACACGTCCAAATTTTTTTTACCTCCTTTTTCAATTTTTCTAAAAAATGACCAAAATCGGGTCCCGAAAAAAAAATATTTTACTTTACCATTCAACTCCAAAAATTTCACTGAATCCATTGGTAATATATAAATTCTTTAATTCCTTCTTAGTTTGATCAAATTCATGATTAAAGTCACGGGCGTAGTCAAAATGACGAAAATACCTCTGATAACCCGAATAACATAGTTCATACCAAAACGTGCGTTTCATTGCACTGATCAATTTCTCTTCTTAGTGTACCCTCAAATTTTTATTTTATTTTATTAACAATAGTAGCCTCCAAAGATTTAGGGTACGGGTAGAACAAATCCAATAATTACATCCAGGTCCCGACAAAATATTATTATTCCAAAATATTTGTCTCATTACACTGATCATTTTTTGTTCTGGCCATTGATATAAATTCTCATCCTATTACAAATAGTGGCCAATTGAAGGTAAAAGTGCGGGGTATTATATTTAAACATCATATTATTTCCATGATATGGTTAACCTATTAAAACCATTATAAAAAATATGAAAAATTCGGCTCTTAGAAAAATCAACAAAGCTTAGTATGAAGGTTAACAGTTTTCTAAGTTAAGTGTATAACCATCGCTAATTAAACTTCTTCAATAGTTAATGATCCAAGGATAGTTCCATCGATAGGATGGCCCCTACTCATATTACCTACAGATAATCTAATATTAATACCTTCAACGTAGGTTGACCAATATCAATATATATCAATGACTTTAATTATAATTCCTCCGTTATTTCTATATTCTCATGGAAATCTATCCTATAGGGAGTCATGCTCAGAATGATATAAGGATAACCACAATCTCTAATAGGATTCCGTGATGGAAGGTATGGGGCCGTTGAAACCCTTCGCCCACTTAATCTTTTGAGAAAAATAGGTTTTTGGAAAAATGTTCTTTTAAAAAAATATTTGGTTTCATTTACTTAAGTAAAAATCCAAGAATTTAATGTTATTCTTTATGTCAAGGATAATACCCCTTAAGAGAATAAATCATGAATTTTTTATTTTTATTACTGAAGTTAAAACCATTTATAGGAACTAAATTTAAAATACTTAAATTTAAATTATTCTCCATGTCAAGGATAATATCATTTGGAAGAATAAATCATGAATTTTATTTTAAATTTTTGAGTTCCCTTTGTAAAACATTTTTGTTAATTGTTTTATCTAGAGAATAATAGATTTCTCAAACAACTTATGCATTTGATCACAAAATTAAATAAATAGCCATACTTCGAAAAATAAACTTTTTACATTCTATTTCTATCCTTTAATTCTTATGTGACCAAATCATGCAGGATTAAACATCATATAAAGATGATCTTATTTAATCCTAAAGTGGTTCCAACTATCTTTTTCATACAATTTATTTATAGAAATAAATAAAAGCTATGCATAAAAATAAAGATTAGTATTATTGATTTCCTATAAAAAAAACTACAAAAAAGAACTTCTAAAATTGTGCCAAACCAAAAAGGGGCCGGCACCGGTTGTGTCTAGGTGGGATGGCACTTGCTACATTCTATCTCATTTGCCAATTTTTCCAGGTAGGGGCTTGTGTCAGTGGGTCTAGGTGGGCCGGCACTGGCTTGTCGTCATTCACCTGCGGCGGGAATTTCTAAAATAGCTTTGGCATATCTGATTTTGACTGTTTCACCTTTTTTCTGCACCTTTTTCTTCAATCTATTGTTAGTACCACTGATTTTGATGTCTAGAACCCAAACTATGGTGAAAAATAAAAACTTTCATGTAAAAATATAATTTTACAATCGCCTATACCTCCACATATGAGGTGTACATCATATTCTATCAAAAGCTTGAAAAACCAACAAATAAAGAAAAAATATAATAATTACAAGATCTTATACCTGGTGTACAAGTAATCTAGAAATCAATCATATGGATTACACAAATCAAAAGAATTGATTTTTAAGGAACCACCACTGGTTATTAACCTGAAGCATGCTTCTAGGTGTTTAACCAAAGCTCTGATACCTCTTGAAGAATCTAGAATCACACAAGCGCAACAGAATTTAAAGAACAAATTAGAGATTAGGATCGCCTGCTTACTTTTTCTTGTAGAATTAGAAGAAATTGTGGCAAGAACCAGAATCTGTTGTGCACTAGGCAATCCAAAATTTGTCTTAATTGTAACCTCCAAAGTAGTATTGATTGGAAGACCCACCAAACATCTGCTCCTTCGCATGAAATGTTTTGAAGGCTCGAGTTTTTGATCTTCCAAGGTACTCTCTCAACCTCACAAATCGAACTACTGGTGAAAGTAGGCTAGGACTATTTTTCTGAGAAAGAATTGAGAGAGAGAGAGAGAGAGAGAGAGAGCACAAAAAGTGGTGGTTAGGGTTCTCCTTAATTCATATATTATTTCATCAATTAACCTAGCCAGCCCCATAAGGATTACATAAGTCCTCATGGAAGGCTACCTTAATCCAAGATGGAATTAGGCTATTCCACCAACTGGATCTTTTATTTGTCATGAGTTTTTAATTAAAAAATCAAAATAATAAAACTTAGCCTACTATATTTATTATCTTATTTGGGCATTTTATTTTACTAAAGCCCAAAATAATAAATGCATGACCTAACATAATTATTAGGCTAATCCTTATTTATTTTATTTAATCCCATGTACTACCTTGGACTTTCTAGAATTAATTAATTAATCTAGCCCATAAATTACTCTTAGACTTAATTAATTATTCTAGCCTAATGGATTTTGTAGAATAAAATAAATTCTCCCATTCCTCAAATAATCTAAATTATATGTATAATCACTAAAACAGTCATTTCAATTTTTAGAGCTTTCTTGGGGACCAAAAGACATATTATTCTTGGCTACTAAAATGAATAAAATATTCTTGCTAATAAATAGTTATATTTTATCATTTTAAATATTATATCTATCACCATATGAAAATATTGATCTCGAGAATAAAATTGCAAAAGCATTGTCTTCAACCTATAGGTGTAATGATGAAAATACTCCTCCACGTGACATCCTTCATTGAGGTGGGAAAATTATACTAACACATTTCTTAATGACATCTACTATTCTTTGACATTTAGTCCGATAATCCGTGACTTCTAGTATGTACCTACTTATCTTAGGGAGCTATCCATAAAATATACATACTTAGTCACATTTTCTAGGGCACTGGTTTATTTATGCTATCCTGGACAATCACAAATGGATGATATCTGTTAGCTCAAAAGGGCTTTCTCTTGTGTTTTGATAAATGACAAACATTGATGTGGACTAACATGTATGATTCATATGCGAAAGGCTTTTTAGATTATGACATATTTATCCATAATTCTTCAGGTCTTACAAAAAGGATTGCTAAGCAACTTATAGATAATGAAGTACAAGAAGGATTGATCAAGTCATGAAGACTTTTGAAGAACTATAGACTATGAAATTATGGCAAGGTATTATTTGTATTTCCTATGTCTTTTTATCTCAAGTTCAATTTATTTCATATTGAAGCACTCAAAACTATTTATAAAAAAAAGGGTATTCTTCTTATTCATATTTTGTCCGTAAAAAGAATTTTTAGAAGAAAAGTTTTTGAGACTTTGGTAGAGTCATTTTTTTTAACAGATCTTTAAATGCAAAACGCCCCTCCAAAGCCTGTTTCTAAAGTGCCAACATTTAAAGTTATACTTTGTGGCACAAAATGTTGTTTTGGATGCACTTTTCGGACGCATAATTTTTTAGTCAGTGAATCCAAATTTCTGCAAAAGCTGACAGTAGCAACTAGCCGTTATTAGCCATTGTGGCTTTGAATTTTACCCCTATAAAAGCCCATTTAAACACGATTTTCTGTAGGGGATTTGCAAAAACACACTTTTAGAAACATCCTAAGACACTTGAAAAATAAAAAATCCCTCATCCATATTGTACTTCAAAGTGAGATATATTGTTCTAAAGGTAAAAAAGTAAAGCTTCTCTATTTGGCAGACATTCGCTCAATATGTGAGTTAAATCTGTATTCTCTCATAAATCTGAATCATGTTAAGGTTAAGGAAGTAAAGTCCAGTTGGAGTGAGTCTTGATTGTAGGGTATATAGAGGCTGGGAGTAAAACCAAGTGTGGTGACCCTCTCTTGTAAGATTGGTGTTACCTACTACTATTGATTTGGAAAAAAGGTTTTAGTGGTTGGGTTAAAATTCTTAAGTGCATGCTTAAGATAGTGAATGTAAATCATTTGAGGATTGAACCACTATAAATCTATAGGCCCATTCTCTTGCATTTATTTCGAACTCTATGACTGAAATTTCATTGTTCATCTGATTAGAAATCATAGCTCTTCTATCTGCATTTACTGATTTGGTTAAACATATTTATATTGAAGAAAGACTTTGGTTGTTGATCCACTATCTGTCCTTTTTGACAGATTTTATTTCCCATCATTTGGTAAAACTTTAAAAGATCCCTGACTATATTTAAATCTGAATAGAAAAGTTTCTTTTTTGAAACTCACCTATTTTCGATCTTATTCTGGATCTTAGAAAATTTTTGAAAATTTGTATTTGTTTACCATGAACCTTATTAACCCCTTTTAAGGTTTTTCAATTGGTATTAGAGTGTTGACCTACATTGTTTTCGACCTAACAGCCATGTAGGAAAGATCCAAATGGCAAACACTTCGTCCTTACCATACATTGAAAAGTCTTCAATAGACAGACCACCATTTTTCAATAGAAGCAACTCTACATTCTAAAAAAATAGAATGAAGATCTATATATGCCCAATCAATTTTGAGCTATGGAATCTTATTAAAAAGAGACTATTTGTTCCACTCAAAACTGTCGAAGGCAGAAAAATGCTAAACAGAGTGATGAATATGACAGTGAGAATACTTAAAAAAGGAACCTGAATTTTCAGGCAATGAACATATTGTGCTATACTCTTGATGCAAATGAATACAACCTGATTAGTGGTTGTGATTTAACTTATAAAATATGAAAATTACTTGAAGTCACCCATGAGGGGACAAATCAAGTAAAGAAATCCAAGTTAGGACTCTTGGTCCATGACTATGAGTTGTTTACCATGAAACAAAATGAAAACATAACTGATATGTTCACTAGATTCACAAATACAACAACAAACTAAGCCTTAATCCCAAGTAACTTGGGGTCGGTTACATGAACCAACGTCAGGCAACGTGTGGTCATCCACATGAATCCTCTCTCGCCACTTTCTTCTATCGAACGCCATACTTTTATCCAAATCTAACAAAGACATATCTCTCTTAATTACCTCTATCCATGTCGCTTTAGGCCTACCTCTACCTCTGTCTAACCTATCCTGCCTCACTCTCTCCGTCGCCCTAACAGGAGCATCCCTTGGTCTTCTCCGAACGTGTCTAAACCAACGCAGATGACTTTCTCTCATCTTTTCCTCAATAGATGCCATACCCACTTTTTCCCTAATGATCTCATTTCTAACTCTATCCTTCCTAGTATATCCACACATCCACCGTAACATACGCATCTCAGCTACTTTCATTTTTTGAATATGACACCTTTTAGTTGCCCAACATTCTGTACCATATAACTGAGGGGAGATGAAAACAGGGGAGCATGCACGGTTTAAAAAAACGGAGAGAAAAATAAAACCGCAAGCCTTAGAGGCCATACGGAAGCGTGAAGATCATACCTTTGTGCTCCTTAACCCTTCTAGGTTGAGTAGGAGCGGATTGAACGACTGGAATCGCCTCGCTTCGCCCACTTGAAGAAGCTTCCGGTTGAACACCCACTAGCCTTCTACTTCGCCTTGTTTGCATCAACGCCAAGCTTTCCAGCTCTCGGAATATTCCTCTACCTATACTCTGATCGGTGAACACTATGGTGAAGAGGAACAGTCTCAATTCTCCTTGGTTCACTTGCTATTGGTAAGTAAAGTCCAAGAAGAACAACAAGAAAAGGGAGACGTGAGAGAGAGCAGAGAGAGAGACGTAAGTTCTCTGTAAGGCTAGGGAGATTAGGGTTTATTTTCTACCAGAGACTAGTTTATTAGTTAGCCACAACTGGGTTTCTCATTGTCTGATAAACATATCCCCGGGATTTCAAAACACCCGGATGTTATCATGAGAATCAGTTTGGCCTAACCCTAAACTCCTCTTAACCGTATCTGGAAAAAACCGTAAGGTCCAAGCTATTGGGCAAGAAAAATAATTATTATTTTTCTTAGACCCAAAAAGCCCAAAATAATAAACATTAATTATTTATTTTCTGGGCTTATATAAACAACTCAATAAATAATTAATGAGCCCAAATGAACCATAATAATTAATCTTTAATTATTTATTTCTTGGGCCTATTTAAATAACCCAATAAATAATTAAACATTAATTATTTCCCCTAGTTTAAGCCCATGTTAATTTCTTAATTATTCATACTGGACCTAATCCCTGAATAATTAATTAACCAATTAAACTAGAGTATTAATTTCTCTCAACTCCTATTTTAATTAATTTATTTATTTTATTCCAGTCCAATAATAAATTAGATTTCCTGAATAAAATAAAATAAAATAAAATCCTCTTGAAGTGAGACCAATTCCTCAACCCAAAATTAGTTAGGACTTACGGGCTATTCCGAGGACCAAAAAGACACATCGCCTTGGCTACTAAAATGACCAAAATACCCCTGCTATATAAATAGCTGTATTTTGCATTTTAAATATTTCCTAATATCACCATAAGGAAATATTAACCCCAAAGACAATGCTGCATTAGCAAAGTCTCTGACCTACAGGTAAAATGACTAAAATACCCCTCTACACATCGCCGTACATTTAGAGAGGAAGAAGTGTACTAACATCCCTCTAAATGACATCTACCATCCTTAGGCTACTAGTCCAATGATCCACAACTTCCTGGAGTGTTTCCGCTTTCCAAGGGAGCTACTCTAAAGCAAACATCCAAGTCATGTTTCCCAGGGCCCTGGACATTTTAGACCATTCGGACAACCACAAGGGACGATATAGTGCAGAAACTATCTTGTACAAGTCTGTCTTAACTAACTAGTCACACATATTCAACATGCAAGTATATTGGCCCTACGATAGAACCTCAACTATAGCAAATCAAAGTATATGCTTCCAGCTTCGCTAGACCACCAACTCATACTCAAGTCGTAGAGTACTAGTCCACGCTGTAGCGGTAGTAGTCTAGGTTTCTATCATATAGTACTTTTAGAAACCACTACTACAGGTCCTATCCTACGTATTCGAAATACGCTTATGTCATGAAGTGAGTGGATTACTCACTGGCTAAAGGTAAGCCATTCCCCATTTGGAATTCATAATATAATAACCTAAACATGATGAGGTTCCCAGTCTCATCAATAGGTTAAGAACAAATGTTTATGTGTTAAATAACCCGTGATCCATACCTTACTGTGAAAGACCACCATTCATATGGATCACTTATTTAAACACAATAGGTCTGTTCCAAACGAAAATTGTGCACAAACAAAAGTAAATTCACAAACAAATTCTGAAAATAAATTCTTTTATTAAAATATTTGATTTTACATCAGAAACCTAGTCTAAGAGGGCATACAATCCAACAATAACAAAGCAGGTCGTATGACTGCCTTGTAAAACTTTCCCTTTAAATTCAACGGTGCATTACGATCACAAAGAATACCAGTCACACTCCTCCATTTCAACCAACCCGCCTTAACTCGATGTGCAACATCGCTATCGAGCTCTCCGTCTTTTTGAATAATAGATCCTAGATAGAGAAAACAATCAGCTAACGGTATATCTCTACCTTCCAAAGTTACACTCTGGGCTATGTTTCTGCTACTACTAAACTTGCATCCCATATACTCTATTTTACTCCTACTAATTCTGAAACCCTTAGATTCCAATGTCTGCCGCCATAACTCCAATTTAGCATTTACACCGGCTCTAGTCTCATCAATTAATACAATATCATCCACAAATAACATACACCATGGCACAGCCTCCTGTATAGTGCAGGTCAATTCATCCATAACGGCTGCAAATAGGAAAGGGCTAAGCGCTGATCCTTGATGCACCCCGATATTAATAGGGAATTCTGCAGTCACTCAGGCGCCAGTCCTTACACTTATACATGCTCTCTCATACATATCTTTAATGAGAGTAATATACTTTATTGATACGCCTTTCTTAGCCAGCACCCACCAAACTACTTCTCTAGGAACCCTGTCATAGGCTTTTTCTAGGTCAATAAATACCATATGTAAATCTTTCTTTCTTTCCCTATGATATTCAATCATCTACCGTAATAAATGAATTGCCTCCATAGTGGAATGCCCAAGCATAAAACCAAACTGATTATCTGAAATTTGTATAATGCCCCGTAACCTCTGTTCAATCACTCTCTGCCAAAGCTTCATAGTATGACTCATAAGTTTAATCCCACGATAATTGGCACAATCCTAGACATTCCTTTATGGGAAAATCTATTCCCTAGGAGAGTAAAACAGAAAAATACTTGATGCCTTACCAAAAAGCTGGCAGCCTAAGACGTTGGCTGTGGAATAATCTAAAGACTTGATTAATCTACCAACTGAAGAACTAATTAGGTCTCTACTTACTAATGAAATGAAACTTAAAAGGTTTCAAGAATATGGTGATGATGATAGAAATAAAAGAGGAACTGCCTTAAAGGGTACTGATGATGAAGCTAACAGTGAACAATCTGAAAGTGACTACAGCATTGATTTAGACATAGAAGAATTAGACATAGTTGCTAAAAAATATAGGAAGATTTTCAAAAAAAGTAACTTTAGAAAAGGTAAGAAATTTGTCAAAAAGAAGGGACAAACTTCTCCCTTCAAACCTCAATGTTATGAATGTAAAAGCACGAAGCATTTTATTGTTGACTTTCCAATAGTTAAAGAAAGTGAGGTCAAGCAGAGCAAAAATAAAAGAAAGGACATTAAGGCTAAGAAAGGAAAAGGGCTAATTGAGACTTGGGGATCAAGATGGTTCTGGAACTGAAGAACATAGTGAATCTGAAGCTGAAACAATCAACATATACTTCATGGCCCTGGGAAAAAAAGTAAATCTTACTCCTTCTAATTCTGTATCTGAATTACATGATTCTGCTTGTGAAAATTCTGATGATCTGTGTGAGCTTCTTGTTGACATGTTCCATGAACTTAGAAAGCTGTCTATAAGAAACAAAGAAATGAAAATGAATATTGATTCCTTGTTAAATGACAATACTAAGCTGTTGAGTGAGAACAAAACTCTACTTGATTCCATTAATTATTCATACATTGAAAATGATGTTATCTCAATTTCCTTACATTGTATATCACTTGAGAATAAATGCTTATATGACAAAATAATATCTCTTGAAATTATGCATAGTGATTTTGATGACATGAAAAAGAGAGTTGATAATCTTTCTACATGCATTAAAAGGTTCACAAATGGCAAAGACAATCTTGATAGATTGCTTGGAATGCAACGTGTAGTTGGAGACAGAAATGGTCTCAGATATAGGCATGTGCACAAAGTTGGAAATTACAAATCTCATTTTGTGAAAGCAAGTTCTTCATATATAACTCATACCTATTGCACATATTATGGTAAAGGTGGACACAACGCATCTAAGTGTCATATTAGGAAGAATGTAGAATCCGGGGTGAAAACAGTGTGGAGAAGTAAAGGAACCATTACTAACCCCTGAGGACCTAAGAAAGAATGGGCATCAAAAGTCACTATTCTATCTTGTATATAGGTACATTTACCACAAAAGATGAGCTCTACAAAGTAATTTTTGGATAGTAGATGCTCTAGACACATGACTGAAAATGCAGCACTAATGGAGGATATTCAAGTTACAAATGATGGATTTGTCACATTTGGAGACAAGAAAAAGGGAAAATTCTTAGCATAGGTAATGTTGGTAAGGGATCCTTCACTATTATTAAGCAATTTTTGTTGATTGATGGATTGAAGTACAACTTACTTAGTTTTAGGCAATTATGTGACAATGGCTGTAAAGTTAAACTTGAAAAAAAATCATGCACTATTATTGGTAAATCTAGTGATGAAATCATTTTTGTTGCAAATTTCATTGGTAATGTTTATGTATTAGGTCTTGATGATCTTATTGCTCATGATATAAAATGCCTTTCCATGAATGATGATGATGGCTAAATTCAGCATAGATGGTTAGGCCATATATCTATTGATTTGCTAAATAGATTGTCTTCAAAAGAGCTTGTTATAGGACTGTCCAAAATTAAATTTGATAAACACCAGCTGTGTGATGCTTGTCAATTTGGAAAACAAACCAAAACATCCTTTAAACCCAAGAAAATGATCTCAATATCAAAATATCTTGAACTTATTCATATGGATTTTTTTGGACCAATAAGGACCACTAGCCTTGGAGGTAAAAAGTACGCTTATTAATAGGGGCAAAATTCATCAATATTTTTTTAATTATTTGAGGATGTTTTGTGATATATTTGGTGTAATAACTAGGAATATTCCTTCATATTTGATATTTTACCCTTGGAAAGGTGTTTTAGATTTTTATTGCAGAAAATGATGAAAAAATAAAGAACTCGTTGCTGTCAAAGCACGGTCGGCACCGGTCTCAGCCCCGATATGGAGAAACAAGGCATTACATCATCAAAAAAATAGAGCATAACTGGGTGACCAGAAGCTAGCGCCGGCCCTAGACTATCCCATATCAATAGACTTTTCCAATCATGTGCGAATTTGGAAATTTTTCAAGAGTTTTGGTATTTCCCAATCCCTACTCGGCTTAGAACTCTTATAGAACGAATTTTGGCTTCTTAGAAGCCTATTTAAACAAGAAAAGTACAAGACAAAGGGGGAATCTAAGGATCAAAATACCCAATCACTCAAAAAAAGGTGGAAATTCCTCATTCAAGAGGCATTATTCAAGAAGGGTTCCAAAGAGAAGAATGAGGGCTTGTCTATGAGTTCTTTCTTTTGCCTTTGTTTTCTTTTTCTGGAATAATAATGTAATTAATGTTTTCATTGTAATTTGACATTGTTTTTGGGATTCATGATTTCCTGAGTTCATTTAGACTTTTGATCAATTAATTATTTTTCTTGGGATTTGATTACTTATTTTTCTTACGAAGTTGATTGATTGATTTTTGTTAGTAACTTGCTTGAAAAAAGGGTTGATAATGACTTTAATTAATTAATTTCATATTTATTATCTCTTAACTTGCTTGAAAAAAAGGTTAATTGTTAAGAATTTGGATAATCAAAGGTTAGTTGATGATTGCTAGAATATGGATTCATTGACTAATTTCACATTTTAAATCACCTAAAATATAAGGGTTTATATGAGGATTGATTTTAATGCATCTTTTGGATAAATTGGTTGAGAAAAAATATGTTCACTAATTTAACTAGAAGTTAGTGATTCCATAGATTGCAAAGGAAGTAGGTCTATTAGAAATCCTTCATGAAACCATGATGATAATTAATTAGAATATTTGCTAAGTTATATATTATCATGTTTTCAAAAGTATTTGTCTAAATTGTATATTTTTATATTATTGAGTTGTATATATATTTTCTTTATTTTCTTTATCATATTATTACTTATTAGGTTGGTTAAACAATGATAAAAAGTGATTCGTGTGTACTTTTTCCTTTAAAGATCGATATTCGTTAGTTCCCTATACTATGCTTGTGATGAGTATTTTTGCTCGTTTGTTTAATTTAGGATTAATGTTTTAATTAAAACTTGACTAGGGATGGATTTAAATTGAATGATTTTTATACACCCAAAATTTATGCATTAAGTTTTTGATGCCATTGCCGGAGAACAATATCATGAATGCTTAGATTTTGTTGATTTAACTTTGTTTATATGTTTATATATCTATATTTGAATATGTGAATATGTCTAAATGTTTCTTATATGAGTAGGTGCCATATTTTGTTATTTGTATAATTGTAATTTAATTTTCTAATATTACTATATGTTGTAATTTTCCTAACTTAATTTGTGAATGTACCGTAATTGATTAACTTGTGAATTCTATAATCTCACTATCTTCTTTTCTTTGTAGATCTAGCCCTTAGTGTATGACCCGACAATCTAAAGCAGACATAGTAGATCTTAATCCTGAGATCGAGAAGACCCTAACAAAGATCCGAAAGGTGGTTAGCCAAAGGCTAAAAGATGATATGGAGGTTAACCAACCAAACAATGATAGTAATGGTGGTAATAACAGTACGACTATGGATGATTTTGTAAAGCCTACAATCTCAGGTACATGTTCGAGTATTACAATACCTAGGATAGAGGTCAATAACTTTGAGATAAAGCCCAATATTATCCAAATGATTCAAAACATGGTACAATTCGATAGGCTACCTGAGGAAGATCCTAATGCCCACCTTACAAGTTTTTTAGAAATTTGTGACATGTTTAAGATAAATGGGGTTTTTGAAGATACTATCAAACTAGGCTTTTTCCTTTTTTTTCTTGAGAGATAGAGCTAAATCCTAGTTAAAGTCTTTGCCAACTAGATCCATTACCACTTGAAATGTTTTGGCTGAAAAAGTTTTAGCAAAATATTTTCCCCTAGTTGGAACATCTAAGCTCAGGACTGATATTTTGGCCTTCTAACAATTACAATCTGAAAATCTCTATGAGTGTTGGGAGAGGTTCAAGAAGATGCTTAGAAAGTGTCCTTATCACGAGTTTGAGCTAGGTATGCAAATTCAAATCTTTCATAGTGGTTTAAGTTTTGCTACAAGACAATTAGTTGATGCATCTATAGGAGGTTCTATTATTTCTAAGACCTCGGAAAAGTGTTTGAATTGATTGAAAATCTTGCAACAAACAACAATGCATGTAGTAGTTCAAGGTCATGAGCTCGTGTTCATAGAGTGCACAAGGCGAATGCAGTAGCAGCTTTGGAGGCTAAGATGGAGGCATTTACCCAAAAGATGGAGCAAATGGTAATGTCTCCTTCCCAAGGACAAGTAATGAATGTGAATTGTGATTTTTGTAGGGAAGGACATCTAAATTATAAGTGCCAAAGTATGGGGTCATCACAAGAGTCATTAGAACAAGTTGTGTTTGTGGGCAATAGATGATAAGAGAACAATCCTTATAATACTACTTACAATCCTGGTTGGAGGAACTATCCCAACTTTTCATGGAACAACCAAAACCCACCTAGGCAGACTTCTTCTAATTTTGAAAATCAAAGGACTCAACCATCTTCGCCTTACAATGCACCATAGCCTAAGCCGTCATTAGAGGATTTAGTTAACCAAATGGTAAGTAGTACAGAAACATAGTTTCAAGGAATGGAAGTAATCACGAGGAATTTGGAGGCGACCATAAGCAGCCTAGAAAATCAAATTGGAAACTAGTCAAACTCCTTGGAGACCGTCAAGTGGGATCCCGTCTGGAGAATACTGAGACCAATCCACGTGATCTTGACCATGGAAAAAAATGATATTTATTGATTTGATTTTTGATTGTGGAACATTCATTTAATTTTTGTGTGCTTTCATTTATTTTCATGTATTTTTAATTTTTTAGAACAATGGTATTTTCTTCATAATTTTGTGGTTTCTATTATTGTGTTTACAGTATTTAATTAAAAAAAATTATTTTTTTGGCTCAGATAGACTAAGGCCGGTGCTGGCCCGACTGTACGGAGCCGGCGCCAGCTCCTGTCAGGTGCTCCATTAAAGTGGCTGATTTGGCCATTTTGTTTTCAAACAAAACCAGCTTCCCTCAAATTTTCTCCCAACCTGGCGCCGTTTCTTCATCCTTAAACACCACTAGTTCCATTTTTACCTTCAAAAATGTCAATCCAATACAAAATCCTCTTGTTTTTGTTGAATCTATAGATTAAAATTCCAAAAATCTCAACTTTTTCTTCAAAAATTCATTTTCAAATCTCTCATTTCAAGCAAGTATTTCTTCAAAAAGATTGCATATTTTGCTTGCCCGTTCATTGGAGAACACAATCGTATGATTTTTCTTGAATTCCAATGGTTAAATTCTTATAATTGATTTTTTTTTATTTTTGGGCATATTTTTGGACGAAAATTGCATATATTAGAATTATTGGTTGAATTTGATTGTATTGATGGTATTATTATGACTAGAATAGCATGAAAGCATGATTCATGGAGTATTTTTACTACATGTCCATATTGTTGATCATAGGTGGTGTCTTTTGGGTTATGGAAATTGTCTTTTTGATGAATTCATGATAAATGGATAGTATGCATAGCCATTTTTTGACTTGGGATATGGACATATTTTTCATGCTATGATTAGGTTGTGTATTCATTAGGAATCATATTATGGTTTGAATTGTGGCATTCCATTTTTTTTTTTTTTTTTTTTTTTGCAGATTTTGAAAGGAGATTAGGTATAATTGAAAATGTGGATTGAGGTTGTTGTGGATTGATTAGAAATTGTGAATTGGTGAGGATTGCGTGTGTAGATGTATTGTGGTGGTTTGATTCCATTGGGCGTTGTTGTTACATTGTGGTAGTGCATCAGTCATATTCTTTATTAACCATCGTCATATCCCTTTATCATGCCTAGAGAGAGGAGCCAATCATCCAAACGAGCTAGAGCTTCATCTTCCTCTACCCCTACAGCTATAGACCCATTGTTTCTACACTCTGCTGACTTTATTGATAAATCCTAGCAAGACTGGTATACTCAGAGGGTTGGTAATAAAATCATCATAGAACGTACATTCGCACTTGATAGGGCCTAAATTAGTTATATATTTTCTAGTTATTTGAGGTAATTTTATGATATATTTTGGTCAATAACTGGTCATATTCCTTCATATTTGAGATTTTACCTTTGGAAATGTATTTGTGCATTATTTTAGATTTTAAGAGTAAAATAAGGCAAAAACATCGCTAAATAGAATAGAAGTGGTGCCGGCTAGGACAGGAGAACCGGCACCGGCCATGTGCTGTTGGCACGCACTTTGAGGCAATAAAAATCGGTGAAACAGAGCTGAACAAAACACAGCCAATGCTGGTTGGGAGCTCAGAGGCAGCGCCGACTACAGTCTGAAAGGGTTGGCATAAAAATCAACAAAAATCGATAAACGGATGGAGAAACAAACCACAATCGACATCGGCCCTAGACAGGACAGGCGGGCCGACTGTGCACTAGTACTGAGGTGGTGCCTCAGTTTTTGTGCGCATTTTTGGTAATTTGTAGAGTTTTAGTATTTTCCTACTTCTATTCGACCAGAAACCCTAGAAGGATGGATTTAGGCACTTCTAAAGCTTATAAATAGAGGGAAACCACAAGGAAAATGGGAGAATTCGCGGATCAAAACATCAAATCACTCAAATTCAAGGAGGAATTCTATCAGATCAAGGAAAATTGTGCAAGAGAGTCTACGAAGGAAGAAGAATGAGGCTTATCTATGAGTGCTTTCTTTTAACTTTATTTTCTTTTCTTGAACAATGATGTATTAATTGTTTTATTGTAATTTGACATTATCTTAGGTATTCATGATTTTTAGAGTTACTTTGATCTTTTGATTAATTGATTGTTATTCTTGATATTTAATTACTTATGCTAATTACGAGGTTAATTTGTTGTTTCTTCTATTAACTTGCTTGGAAAAGGGGTTGATGGTGGTCTCAATTCATTAATTTCATATTTGTTGTCTATTAAATTGCTTGAAAAATGGGTTAATTACTAAGAACTGGATAAATAAAGGTTAATTGATGTCTGCCAGGATATGGATTCGTTGGTTAATTTTGTGTTTTAAGTTTGCCAGAATATGAAAATTTAATCAAAGATTGTGTTTAATGCATCTTTTGGGGTGAATTATTTGAGACAGAGTATGTGATGCTAGTTTGTCTAGAAGATAGTGATTTCATGGATTGAAAAAGAAGTGAATCTATCTTAATCCTTCATGATGCCAAGAGAATGATTAGTTATGATAATAATAGAGTACTTTAAGGTTATGTTTGTCAAAATAATTGTTTGAGTTACATAATTCTCCATCCTTGACATGTATATATTATTTTATTTCATTTTATTTTCTTTTTTATTTCTTTTTCACTTTATTGAGCCGGTTAAACAATGAAAGAAAAGTGATTAATGCATACTTGTTCCTTGAGAATCGATACTCGTTTGAAACCTTATACTATGCTTAATGATGAGTACGCTTGCTTATACGTGTAATTTGGAGTTAACGTTTTAATTTAACTTGATTGGGAATGCGCTTATTTTTATATGACTTTTATACCCAAATTTATACACATCAGTACCCTCTTTAAACTGTGCCCTCAAGTTAGGACTCATGTTTAGATGCTTGGGGTGGGGACCAATAGTTCAACTGAAGGTACCTTATTTACCCTATTTTGATCAAAGAATTTTATGCTAACATGGTCCAGAAATGCAATAACCATCTTGAGACCATTGAGACTAAGGTAAGAGGAACCCCTACTTTCTAGATAGAGAAAGACTCGCTGCCATCCTCCGTGTTATTAATGAAGGTCCTTGGTTAGTTGTATATCACAACAATCAGAAGATACTGTCTGATCCTTAGTGAAAAGTAAGTGATACTAGAGCTACCTTGAGAATATACAGGAGAGGTCCAGTAGGGCAAGTAGGTTTTTACTCTAACAATAACCTTGAAGCCAACCTATTTGCCCTAGTCTATATCTGTACTTACAATATTATTCCAAAAGCTAGTGGGTTCAATGGGTCCCAGTGATTGACTTGTATATTCTTTATCGGATGATGCACATTCAGCCCAACTTGCTTACTCCTTTAATTATCCAATCCATGAGAGATATGGTCTGTTCTCGCCTTTCCCCCAAAGCCTTTGTTTTTCCCCTTATGATAATGAAAATTGTTGAAGCTTTTAGCATTAGTTTGTAGAGGGAGCTTACTAAAACCACAATAGAGCATGATCTGGTTACTAAGAAAACACTTACTAGTTGTGGTTATTAGTACAGCACAGAGGTGAGATGTTGGTTACAACCTTTTGATGTGCAGCACCCGCGACAAATTGAGCTTCAACCTAAGGAAGAAAAGCATCTTGCACCACCACCTCGAGCTTGTGCTAGTAGTTCACAAACCCAATCTAGGGTTAATTTTTAGGCTAAGGTGAGAGGTTAATTAGAGTAATTGAGAGTTGGCACGAAGACCCAAACGGAGATATTACTACAACTTTGTGAGTCCATAACTGCCCTCACTAGGAGGTAAGATGCTCAAGAACAACAATAGGTACAATGGATGCAAAGATTTCCTGGAACTCAAGGAGGTAATAGTAGCCATGGAGCCAATGACGAGGACGATGATGATGAGGATTGAGCATTTTTCCACTGATCTGTATTTCTTTCATTTAGCTTTCTTTTCTATTCATATTTTCATGACTTTTCTTAGGATTTCTTTTTAGTTGATTTTTCTCATCTTTTCTAGAGTTATGTTTTTTGTTTTTTTTTCTCTTATATTTTATTTAGGTATAATTTCGCCAAGAACTTCTTTTGATGGATTCACACATGTTGGAACTTATTCGCAATAGAAGTCTTTTCTTTTCTCCATTCTTTCCGTCTATTTCTTTTTGGTCCCTTGGCTTTACTTTCCTTATTATATTTTTAGCCATTGAAGACCATGTCCAATTTAAGTATGGGGGAAGAATTTAGCATTGAAGATGTTTTCCATATACATTTTGGCTAAAAATTTTTGTGAAAAATTTTCAAAATTTTGTGATTTTATTGCATTAGCAAGGTTGTAATTATCTTTTTTACTTAGATATGAGTTTTGTCATTCATTTGGTGGATTTTTATTGACAATACAATGATTTATTGGATAGGATATGTTAAGACTTAAGAATTTGGATTAATCTTGTTTATATATTAGTATTTGAGTATTATTTAATTCATCTAGTTTGAATGTGGATAATATGATGAATGTGAGGAAAGTTATTGGCTAACTCTTGTATTATGGGTTCAAGCTTTGCTTGACTTGGAGTTGTGATAAGGAATGTGAGGAGATAAAATCTTTGAATGGAAAGATTGTTAAAAAGAAAAAAACTGATTGTGAGTTGAAAAATTAAGAAAAATGAGTTGATTGTTGTTTCATTTTTTAGGGTAAGAAAGTACTTTTGCTTATTTATAGGGGCCAATACAGATAGTGAAAAGAAATTCACTTTCTTGAGGCTATTACTTCCCGAGAGCAAAAAAAAGAAAGAAAGATTATTGAAAAAATGATGAGTAATGACTATAAGGGAGCCCATTTGGTGCGTGAAGAGAAATTCATTCACTTGAGGCTATCAATTCCCTAAGTCATTGAAAAAAAATTGAGAGAAAAAAATTGGAGTGTTTTCCTTAAATCATGACTTAAATTGTGCAATTTTTAGATTTATAATACTTAAGTTGGTAGATAGCTTGACTTGTATGATCCATATTATCTATATTTTTGCTTGAAAGGTGAAATAATATTCTTGGACTAGTATATAAACTTATTTAATTCGACTTTGATGGCCTTGATATGTCTTGTTTAATACTTTACTTTGTGAATGTTTTCAAAGAGCTGAAAGAATGGAAAAAACATATCTAAAGTTTGAAAGGTAATTGTGGCTTTGTTCTAACTAAACTTTTTGAAAAATTGTCTTATTTTTCTTTTGTTTTAAAGGGCTTTGCTTGAGGACAAGCAAAGGTTCAAGTGTGGGGGAATGTAATAGTGGTAAAATTCATTAATATTTTCTTAATTATTTGAGGATGTTTTGTGATATATTTTGTGTAATAACTAAGCATATTATTTCATATTTGATATTTTACCCTTGGAAAGGTGTTTTGGATTTTTATTGTATAAAACGACAAAAAATGAAAAACCTGTCACTGTTAGAGCACTGCCGGCGCCGACTTCGATCTGGAGAAATAGGGCATTGCGTCGTCAAAAAAATAGAGCAAAATCGGGTGACCAGAGCACGGCTGACGCCGGCTGTGCCACATGAAGCTGGTGCCAGCTCTGAACTATCCCATGTCGGTGGGCTTTTCCAATCATGTGCGGATTTGGCAATTTCCTAACAGTTTTGATATTTTCCAATCTTTACTTAGCCAAGAACTCTTAGGGAACGATTTTGGCCCTAGGGAAGCCTATTTAAACAAGAAAAACACAAGACAAATGGGGTGAATCCAAGGATCAAAATAGCTAATCACTCAAAAAATAGGAGATTCATCATTCAAACGAACATTATTTAAGAAGGGTTCCAAAGAGAAGAAGGATGGCTTATTAATGAGTTTTTTCTTTTCTCTTTATGAAAAACCTTAGAGGGGGGGAGGGGGTGAATAAGGTTTTTGGCAAACTAAATTTTTTTTACTCTTCTAAAATACAGTATAATAAAGATCATCAAGTTTCTTGGACCGACTTTATGGTGACAAAGGAAGTTATCCAAGAACTCTCTGAGAAATATCCAGATTTAGACAAAGAAAGAAATACAAAACAGTTAATGAATTATGAAAGGAAATGAGACACATAATGTATAGTGGATCGATCTACTAAGATCTACGTCCACTACCTTAAGCTCACACTTAAGGATTTTCAATTAGATTTCATCTACTCTACTTAATGAAATCAACCTGTACCATATACAAGAGAGGATCACCACACTAGGTTTTTCAAAACCTCTCAAATCAAACAATCACAATAAGGTTCACCCCAAATAGGTTTTACACCACAACCTTGTATTACGAATGAGATTGAATAACAATAGAACAGTAAAAGCTCACTTATCTGAGCAGATGTTCACTAAGGTACAAAGTACAAACACTTTTACCTTTGACACAATATGAATTCACTTTGAAGAACTTGATAAAAGGAGATTTTTGTAAACTATTGAGCAATAGTGTTTCTTAAAAGAATGTTACAAAAATCTTATGTCCAATCTTGCTTAGAGGCTATTTATAGAGCCAAAAAGTGAGTGCCAACGGCTATAAAACAGCTATAACTTTTCTGTTAAATTTATCCATATTTTGGACTCAGGTTTTAGAAGACGATGCATCCAAAATGTATATCCCAAATGGCACTTTTCAGGCAGAAACATTTCAACACTATTTATAGAATTTTGGATGAATCTTTTGGATGCAGAAACATCCAAACTACTTAATCCAAAATTCTGAGATTTTCAAAACTTTGAAATCTTTTTCTTTGCGTACTTCAAGGTAAAAATCAATTGAATCAAAAGGTAAATAGACATAGGAATTAATAGAAATACCTTAATAATACTTCCAAATCTATAGTTCTTTTATAAGGACTTCTTGGTATGCAACCCCATATACTTTGATCTTCTTTTTTATCTTCCATTCCTGAATTCTATTACCGAAGAGTTGCCTAACAATCATATCTGAATGCCTTAGAAGAACAAAGGTCAAACATGTCCTATCACATATAGATTACACAAGTTAGTTCACATCAATGTTTGTCATAAATTAAAATATAGAAGAAAGCCCTTAGGGCTAACAATCTTCCCCTTTTTGAGTGATGACAAATATAAAAAAAATGCTATATCTATAAAGAACAATAATGTGTATAGACTGAATATGTTGATCGAGAGAGATATGAATAATTTTTTATTGAAATGCAATCTCTCATTAAGGTCTCAAAGAGAGCTTATGAGTTTGAGATGGATGATCTTAAAGCATTTGCTCGCAAGCATGCCTTAATGAGCTTGAAACCTATCCTATCTCCATATCCTTATGAATATTCAAAATGATTTAATAAATAAAGGAGATATAGTAAGCAAGTTATATGATAAGATGCTCTCCCTTAATATTTGTTTATATGAATATTTCAAAATGAGAGGGAAAACAGAAATCAATTTTGTACGTCCAAAACGTTTGTCCAAAACATTTGTGAAAGTATGTATAAAACGTGACCTTTGTTTTTTACATGCAGTTTAGATGCGGGTTTTGGATGTCCAAAAGGTGTATTCTCAAAATAGTATGACTCTTAGAGGACTATTTGTTTAGATTAAGAAGATAAGAGTCTAAAACTCCCCCTAACACAATGCACGAAATAATGGATTTTCCAGTTTTTCAAAGACTGTTTAAACAATCCATCTGACTGAAATTTTGATTTAGTCACAGAATCATATCCACATCTTATCAGATTAGTCTCAAAGATACCTTCATTATAAAGAGAATACTTTTGGATAGAAAGATTTGAGTGACAATAAACTGAAATTAGAGATGATCAATTTTTATATCAAGCAGTTCATCAAATCAACCACAAGGAATTATAAACAAAGGTTTAGTAAAAAATTATCCCAACATTCCAAGCAGAAACTTTCAATCATTTGTCAATAATTATATCTAGTAAATCAAACAGTTTCCTAATAATACCATATCAGATTATATCAGTCTAATATCTTCTCAGTCATTGCAGCAATATCAACAATTTCCAAAACAGTATTATATCAGTTCTAAATGCATCATAACAGTTCATATCAGTGTTAACCAATATTAGTCTTAACTAATTTCATGCATATAGTTTATAATATAATCTTTTCTCCCCCTTTGTTATCAATCAAAAAGAGTAATAGCAGAAAGAAACAGAACATAGATAGACAGAAAATAGTCAGAATTTAAGCAATATGCAAAAAATAAGCAATTATCTTTGTGCATAGTCTAAAAACAGGAAAGTAAATTGTTCAATTTGCAGAAAGTAAATTGTTGGAAAAACATCAACTGAACATCATTCTGCCCAACTAGTCTTCTTAGGAGATGTTACTAATTTCAATTTTTGAACTGGCACCCTTTTAGAGTGTTGACCAGCAATCCTATTGGATTTTCTCTTTACCACAATGTGCTTCTGTCTCTTTCTAGATGATTGTGGTTTAGAGGATGCAGAAGTTGCTATAGTTTCCTTAATCAAAGATGTTTTCTGAGTTTACTTAGTAGCATGCTCTTTCTCTGCGGCAGGCAGATCAGTTTCTCTTTCAATAACATGTTCTTCCTTTTCTTGAGCAGACATTGTTGGGGAAGACACTGGTGCATCACTTTTGGCAATCTTTTCTCCTGCAGATAATCTGTTTCCAAGACTTTGAAGTTATTATCCAATTTCACAGCCAGTGAGTTGGTGGCATCTAATATACTCACAGATAATCCGTCATCCTTTTCTTTTCTCTTAGCAGAGGATTCTACTTGAGGATTATCTTCAAATTTTCTTTTTGTTCCAACAACAGGAAACATACTTTCCTTCTTCTTTGATTTTCATCAAATTTTCTCATTCTCTACCCTCAGCGTCTCTCAGCAGCTTCCATTCATTACCCATTCTCATATAACCCATTCTCTCAAAGGAGTTAAAGTTGTAAATATTCATCTTTGTTGAATCACTGGGAACTAAATTTAAATCAACCTAAAAATAACTGAACACTCTAGATAACAGATTTCCGTAAGGCAGAGCTTTGTTTGATGTATTCCTTGATTGCAACATTAATTTTGTAGCTAAAAACCCAAAGTTTATTTACCTACCCTCTGCCAAGGCCAACATGATTACCATTTGCAGAGTGCTTATGGAGCTCTTATGTCCATAGCTCGGAACCACCATAATAGAAACCATATGGTGCAAAATCCTTCCAACTCCATTAAGCCACTTCGTACTTTTGTTACCAGAGTTCCCAAAACTCTTCCCTCTAGTAAAGATTTCCTCAAAATTCTTCCAATTAAAGATATCATTTCCCTCAGGAAATTTTTTCAATTTAAAATACTGAATTCCAACATCCCTCATATCACAAATTCTATTTAACAAACAGTGATCAAACTTAATGTCTTTTCCCTTAACTCTTGACACATACCAGTGAATCATGAAACCTCCATCAGTTTCCTCAAGACGACCTTTTCTTAAATTAGCATAAAATTCCCAGACAAGAGGAGTAAATAATTTCTCATCGACAAAAAGTAAACTATCCCATCCAATGTGTTCAAACATATTCAGTACATTTGAAAGATTTAGAAAGGCTGAAAGATTAGCACGGTAACCAGAAATAACCATTCTATTCCTTGACACCCAGTCATTATAATCAATTTTACATTTAGAGTCTATGAAATGAAGTACCTAATTTTCAGAACTCATTTGTTCCAGAGAAAATTTTGATGAGTCGTAGTGAGATGTCGAGAAGTCCGGTTGAGAAGAGACTTCTTTCCCTTTTGTTTTACTTGAAGTTGAACTCTTTTTCTTCATCTTCGGAGATGTTTTATGCCCCTTCTTTAGTTTTAGAGCAGAAGATTTCATTTTTTCCATTAGTAAGATTAGGGCTTTTTCTTTTTGGACTGGCAGTTTTTCTTTGGAGAAGAAGAACACAGATACTTTTTGGAGGAATCTGTTACAAAGGTTTTGAGAAAAATCGGAATGCTTTGAATGTCTTGAGTAATGTGATATAAAGTGCATTGAAAAGATAAAATTTTCACAAAAGTTTAGAGAAACACGCAAACTAACTTTTTAAAATTCAAAAATTGGAATAAGGAAAAATATAAAGTATATATATAAAGTATATATATATATATATATATATATATATATATGATAGGGCCTAAATTAGTCATATATTTCCTAGTTATTTGAGGCTATTTTATGATACATTTTGTTTAATAACTGGTCATATTCCTTCATATTTGAGATTTTTCCCTTGAAAAGGTATTTTATGCATTCTTTCAGATTTTAGGGATAAAATAAGACAAAAACATCGCTAAACAGAGTAGAGGCGGCGCCGGCCAGGATAGGGGAATCGGCGCCAGCCACATGCCGCTAGCACGCACTTTGAAGCAATGAAAAATTGGTGAAACAGAGCTGCACAGAACCGAACAGGCACCGGCTAGGAGATCAGAGGAAGCGCCGGCTGCACTCTGGAAGGATTGGCACGAAAATCAAGAAAAATTAGCGAACAAACAAAGAAACAGACCACAACCGGCGCCGGCTGTGCACTGGTGTCGAGGTGATGCCTCGATTTTTGCACATATTTTTTTGTCAATTTGTAGAGTTTTAATATTTTCCTACTTCTAGGCGGCCAAAAACCCTAGAGGAACAATTTTAGGCACTTCTAAAGCCTATAAATAGAGAGAAAACACAAGAAAAATGAGAGGATTCACATATCAAAATAGAAAATCACTCAAATTCAAGGATGAATTCTTCAAATCAAGGAGGATTATACAAGAAAGTCTACGAAGGAAGAAGAATGAGGCTTGTCTATGAGTGCTTTCTTTTAACTTTTTTTTTTTCTTGAACAATGATGTATTAATTGTTTTATTGTAATTTGACAATATTTTAGGTATTCATGATTTTTAGAGTTACTTTGATCGTTTAATTAATTGATTGTTATTCTTGGTATTTAATTACTTATGCTAATTATGAGATTAATTTGTTGTTTCTTTCCATTAACTTGCTTGGAAAAGGGGTGATAGTGGTTTCAATTCATTAATTTCATATTTGTTGTTTATTAACTTGCTTGGAAAATGGGTTAATTGCTAAGAACTAGGTGATTAAAGATTAATTGATGTCTACCAGGATATGGATTCATTGGTTAATTTCATGTTTTAGATTTGTTAGGATATGGAAATTTAATCAAGAAGTGTGCTTAATGCATCTTTTGGGTGAATTAGTTGAGACATGATATGTGATACTAATTTATCTAGAAGATAGTGATTTCATGGATTGGAAAAGAAGTGAATCTATATTAATCCTTCATAATGCCAAGAGAATAATTAGTTATGATAATGATTGGATATTTTAAGGTCGTGTTTGTCAAAATAATTGTTTGAGTTACATAATTCTCCATCCTTAACATGTATATATTATTTTATTTTATTTTATTTTCCTTTTTATTTCTTTTTCACTTTATTGAGTCAGTTAAACAATGAAAGAAAATGGATTAATGCATACTTGTTCCTTGAGGATCGATACTCATTTTAAACCCTATGCTATGCTTAATGATGGGTACACTTGCTCATATATGTAAATTTGGGATTAGCGTTTTAATTTAAACTTGATTGGAAATGTGCTTATTTTTATATGATTTTTATATCCAAATTCAAACATATCAAGTTTTTTGGCGCTGTTGCCGGGGAACAATATCATGAAAGCTTGAATTTTGTTGATTTAACCATGTGAATATGTAAAAATGTAAATTTGTACAATTGTTCTTTTTGCAAAAAGGTGTCATCTTTTGTATCTTGTGTATCTGTGTAATCTAATTTACTAACTTTGACTGATGTTTAATTGACTAATTTATTTTTTTAAATTTTGTTTGAATTGTGAGTTCTGTATCTAACTATCTTTTATGTTTAGGTGACATGGCAAATTAGAACTAAATGAGGCGTAATGAGGGGCAGTACCCCCATCATTCTTTTGAGATAACACTCAAAGCACCAGAATTAGCAGAGCTAGAGACAGTGATTGGAAAATTTACTGTCCATGTCACAAAATGCTTCCAAGAAATAGATTCCACATTTGAGAAGTTTGAGGAGATGCTCCGCAATATGGAAAGACAAATTTGGTTTTTGACTGACATGGTGTTGAATGCTCAAGAACTGACACCAATATAGACAAAGAGGAAACAATTGTTGTCATATTGCGGAGTGGAAAGGAGCTACCAGACATTACAGACTTCAACCGGCGTCGGCTGGAGGAAGAGAATCAACGCCGACCGAACCAGGTGAACCGGCACCGGCTACACCCTGCCCATCTCCTAGAAATTCTATTAGAAATTCCACTTTTCAGCCTCAAATTCCTTATCCTACTCGTATACACAAAGCCCAAAAAGATGCCCAATTTAACAAATTCCTTGAGATATTCAAACAGCTACACATAAACATCCTACTTAGTGAAGCTTTACTCCACATGCCCAAATATGCCAAATTTCTCAAAAGCATGCTCATAAGCAAAAAGCGATTAGAAGAATTGTTCACTGTGGTACTAAATGAAG
Organism: Voacanga thouarsii; assembly: GCA_026120185.1. NCBI lineage: Eukaryota > Viridiplantae > Streptophyta > Magnoliopsida > Gentianales > Apocynaceae > Voacanga > Voacanga thouarsii. The sequence goes on along the minus strand of JANUWF010002187.1, from coordinate 552,231 downwards.
AATGTTCAGCTATACTGCAAGATAAACAAAATTTGTCACACAAAGAGAATGATCCAGGGAGTTGCTCTATCCCATGTTTAATTGGCACTCTTAATTTCTGTAATGCATTAGCTAACTTAGGTGCTAGCACTAATTTTTTGCCATATAAAACATTTAAAAAGCTAGGCCTAGGTGAACCCCAACCTACTAGGATGAGTATTCAACTCGTAGATATATCTATCAAATATCCTAGGGGTATAATAGATGATGTGCTTGTAAAAGTTGACAAATTCATATTTCCAGTGGATTTTGTTATTCTTGACATAGAGGAAGATTCCAAAATCATTTTAATCTTAGGTAGACCCTTCCTAGCTACAGCAAAGGCATTAATTGATGGTAGCATATATGTCAGTAGCATATTTCCAGTGGATTTTGTTATTCTTGACATAGAGGAAGATTCCAAAATCATTTTAATCTTAGGTAGACCCTTCCTAGCTACCAGACATTACAGACTTCAACCGGCGTCGGCTGGAGGAAGAGAATCAACGCCGACCGAACCAGGTGAACCGGCACCGGCTACACCCTGCCCATCTCCTAGAAATTCTATTAGAAATTCCACTTTTCAGCCTCAAATTCCTTATCCTACTCGTATACACAAAGCCCAAAAAGATGCCCAATTTAACAAATTCCTTGAGATATTCAAACAGCTACACATAAACATCCTACTTAGTGAAGCTTTACTCCACATGCCCAAATATGCCAAATTTCTCAAAAGCATGCTCATAAGCAAAAAGCGATTAGAAGAATTGTTCACTGTGGTACTAAATGAAGAATGTTCAGCTATACTGCAAGATAAACAAAATTTGTCACACAAAGAGAATGATCCAGGGAGTTGCTCTATCCCATGTTTAATTGGCACTCTTAATTTCTGTAATGCATTAGCTAACTTAGGTGCTAGCACTAATTTTTTGCCATATAAAACATTTAAAAAGCTAGGCCTAGGTGAACCCCAACCTACTAGGATGAGTATTCAACTCGTAGATATATCTATCAAATATCCTAGGGGTATAATAGATGATGTGCTTGTAAAAGTTGACAAATTCATATTTCCAGTGGATTTTGTTATTCTTGACATAGAGGAAGATTCCAAAATCATTTTAATCTTAGGTAGACCCTTCCTAGCTACAGCAAAGGCATTAATTGATATTCATAGAAGAAGGTTGACATTAGGATTGGGGATGAGGAAGTAGTCATTCATATCCAGAAAAGCATGCAACACCATTTATCTTCTGATGATTCTTGTTTAAGAATTGATATTCTTGACGAACTAATTTTGGAGTTTATGCAGGAATCATTTGAGGAGGAGTTGGTGGAAATGTCAGTAGCATATTTGGAGGACTCTATTGATGAGGATGGGATAAAGAGTTCTGAAAAAAATTGAGAAAAGCAGTTTAAGGAGAATGAAATCATCCATAAAGGATCCCCCGAAATTGGAGCTAAAAGAACTACCCGAGCACTTGGAATATGTGTTCTTAGCTGAAGGACATAAATTACCTGTGATCATTGCCAAAGATCTCACTAAAGAACAAAAGACCAAATTGGTAAGTGTGCCGTGGAAATATAAGGGAGTAATAGCATGGAAGATTACCGATTTAAAGGGAATTAGTCCATCCTTTTGCACTCATAAGATTTTGATGGAAGAAGGTGCAAAGGCCATAGTACAACCCTAACTGATGTGTTTGGACTTGAGTATAAAAATCATACAAAAACTAAGGACATTCCCAATCAAGTTTAAATTAAAACGTTCAACCCAAATCACACATATGAGCAAGTGTACTCATCATTAACCGAGCATAGGGTTCATGTAACACCCTGCTACCTAGGCCCGCCAGGGCCGAGGATGTCACCTAGTCCAAAGGATAAGGGGTCTTTATAACTAGGTCACACAAATAAAATAGCGGAATAAAAATAATACTTTAACTTAAAATTTATTACATCTCAAGAATAAATCCATGAATTTCCAAAACAAATCCATAAGTAAAATTATCCACTCTCAACTCCCCAAAGAAATACATAAAAACAAATGACAACATTCTTTTCCAAGGTAGATAACACTAGCTCCTCATCCCCACAGTAGGATCGACCTGAAATCATGATAAAAATGTGATGAGACAGAAATCTCAGTAAGTCCGTGTGTGCTTTGAGTGTCCAGTGGAAATAGTTCATGGATGCAAAGTATAAAACTTTTATAAGAGAAATACTGACAAGCAATAAACATTAGTCAAAAGAAAGAGTGGTGTTTTGGCTTTTTCAACCATACGTAATCAATAAAATCAACTATTCAAAAGAAATGATCTTAGGTTAGCACACGTTGGGCCCCATAACCAGTCAAAATGCTGACACTTTGTGCAAACTGACAAAAGGTAGGTGATCGGCCTACCGGGCAAGATACTCCTCATTCTCTATACCCAAACAACAACCGAATGTCCATTCCGGCAAAACACAATCACTTGACTGAAAAATAAACAACTGCTAGCTCGGACCGGCACGACCTACTGGACTGACATCTTATCTGGGAAGGACTCACCCTAACCCTTTAAAGACTAGTCCTAGTAGTTCACCCTTATTGAGTACTCAACGACGTTTCTCACTTGGGAGAAAATGAATAAAACATTGTTCCACATGAAAAAGCAATTGCGGGTTTCCAAAGTCTTTGTCAAATTCAGTTTTGGAAAGAGTTTTGAGATTGAGTAAACCTGCTTATTAATTTTCAAATAATTTTTTTGTCTGAAAAAAGAAAGAAGTTAATCCTCAATTGACTTTACAGAATTAAGTGTCCATGCACTGTACATTTGGCTTGCCATAATAAATATTTTACATCAATCAGGTTTTATGCAGGAGCTTACCTGATCTTTGTTCACAATAAAAGGTCTCTAACAGCTGACCTAACCCCGCATGGGCAAATACAAACCACAATCAAACTCAAGCCAAAATCTACTTTCTCCTTTTAAAACAACTCAACTCACTATTACTATGATCCTAGTGTCCCAAGCTTTAAGGCCAAACAATAAATAAATAGGTTTATAAGCTAAGCCTAATTTGATATTTAAAATAATTAAGGTTTTAGGAAATAAGTACTAATAAGTTGAAGGTTTAAATCTTGCTAAGAAAAATTTAGAGTTTATTTGATGAAAAGTCCTAGGTGGTATTAGGTAAAATAATAATTTATTAATAATTTAGTTGTTAGAAAATAATTGACAACTAAAATTAGTTGAAAATAAATTTAATGAGTCTTGCTTGAAAAATAATAAATAAATTTTTTAATGGGTTTTGATTAAAAGATAATAATTAAATTTTTCGTAATAAATATTTTTCTAATTATGATTATTTCCATAAAAGGCTTTAGTTGATTTCATTATTTTATATAATATCTACATATATATATATATATATATATATATATTATTTTTCTAGCAAAAGCTATTATTTATTTGACTAAAATATCCTTATTATATATAATAATCCAAATCTACCCCTCCTAGGGTTTTTTTTCGAAATTACTAGCAAAATCATATTATGAAATATTTTATTTATGAAATAAAAATTAGCTTAGGGACAACTAGGTCATGATTATATTTCTATGGCTAACCACAATCATGAACATATACAATCCTTCAATTCATCAACTCATCCAAATTATGCATATAAGCATAGATCTAGACTTACTAAGGCATGATCTAACTTTTACTAGCATAAATATAATCATGGCTTTAATAATCACGCAATAATATAAATCCTATTCATCATAGATGACATAATCTCTAGCATACTTGATCATGGAGACATGCATTAAACCTCAAAACATCATACAATCAACCAAGATAACCCATCCATGCATAAATCCCATCTCCAACATATTCATACATATATTTCAACTCATCACAACAATATATACTCAACCCTATTCATGATTCATCTTCTATCAACATCATCCTAGAGACATGAATCTAAAATTTAAAAGAAGAGTTAAAAAGGCTTACTTGATTGATGAATACCTTGAAGGAGTTTCGAATGAATCTCAACCCCTAGATGTCTAAATCCGTCCAAAAAAGATGAAGGAAGCATGGCCATGGAGAAGAAGCCATTCGGCCAAGAGAGAGGGAGTGTTCGGTCAAGAGAGAGAGAGAGAGAGAAGAGAAGAAGAAAGTCCATTAGCATGCTTAAACACATATATGTTCATTAGAGATTGAAGATTAGCGAAGATGAAGTTGATTGAATAAACCTACCTTGAAGGTGGTCTTGAGCCTTCACAAAATTTCTGATTTTTTATCTAAAAGTACGAGTTGGATTTTGGAGTTTGATGTTAAAAATGGTATAGATGGATTCATGGTAGTGTATAGATGAAATCTTGAATTTTTAGAAGAAGTTTGAAGTGATTTGGAGAGGTATTAGGTGAAAGGAAGGAGTAGGTGTTCTTGGTGTGCTATGTGTTCTTGAAGGTTGAAGAGAATAGAGAGCTTTTGGAATTGGAGGATGCCGAATTTATGTAGGGTTTAGGGCTGCTGAATTGCTTGTAGGGTTTTAGAAGATAATTTTCTGGTTTGGAAGGGAAAAGGAAAGGCTAGTTGTTGAAATCCTTGAAGAATATTTTTGGGAAGCAAATTTGGAAACTAAATATACAAGAATATCTTTGATTATTAGAGAGCTTTTGGAATGCTGCCATGGCCGACTGCTTGTGCAGTATTTCAGCTGGATGAAAGCTGGTTGAGGGAGGCTAAGGGTGGCCGAAAATAAGGAGTATAATGGTGAAGGGAAGGTCTGGTTGTTTGAGGGATATTTTATGGAAGGTTGTTAAATTATAGTGGATGAAATTTTGGTAACTAATCAAGCATGATTGTAGTAATTTTTTTTTTTTGGAAATCTTTTAGGGCAGCCATGATTGGATTTTCATACAGAAGGTTGGGGAAGACAATGGGGTTCAGTTCATGGCTATTTAAGGGAAGACTGTATAGAAAATTCGAGGAGTTTCGGCTAGGGCTGAATAAGGAAACAAAGCTGGAAAAATCACTGCACAGAATTTCACAAGGCTGGAATTTTCTGGGCAGTTTTCGGCTGCCCTTTTCCAGTCGGCTTGCAGGGATTTTGAAGGGGATTTTAGGGGCTTTCAAGGCTGGTTTCCAGCCTTCTTTATGGAGGAAAAATGTGGCTAAGATGCTGAACAAAAACTGAAATGAAACAGCTTGGTTTCGGACCTCCAAAGCTACGATTTTGCCTAGGGATTTTCCTGGTTTTGCACAGCCTTTGTGCAGTTCGAAAATGGCCAGAAAAATTCAGATTTCAAGCTGATCAAAAGGGTCATTTTCTGGCAGCATATGGGAGGGAATAATGGCTAAGAATCTCAACACCTTGAAGGCACAAGAAGCTGAAAAATTTTCAGTTCTATGCATGAAGGAAAATGAATCTAACTAGAATGAAGTTTTAGAAAGTTCACTAGGGAAAGTTAATTCACTTGAAATCCTTCCCCCTCTTCCATGGTTTCGGTCCATATGATGTCTTTTACTAAGACATTTTGAACCTTCAAAGCCACAGCACATTGCTGGGATTTTTTTAGAACAAAATTAGCTTGAACAAATTGAACATCCTAATGGATTGAGAAATAGGAAAAATTAAGGATCAAGAGGAAATGAATTCCCCTTAGGAATTTCGTGTAGGGCAAAAGAGTAGGATTAGGATACTCCTATCATGACTCTCTTAGGACAACATCTCTACCTTACTCCAAGCACCTAAGGCTGAAAGTAATACTTCCCAAGCAAAAATAAAAATTAACCAAGCTAAAGCTCCTATGATAGAATTTGAACCCAAAACCTCAAGAATTAATTCCAAAGTTCTAACCACTACACCACAACAACCTTGTTCTTATTTTTTCTCTAAAAATATTTTCCTATTCAATCCTCAAGCTATCACCCTTTTTCCACCTTAAGCAAAAATTACCATTTTGCCATTCTCACTCAATAATCATAATCAAGCCCTCTAGACTATAAAACACAAATTCAATGCACATAAAATCATATAAAAATATATTTAAATATGCAATGAAATATGATATGCATCACAACCCCCTTATTTTAAGGTTGGTTTTGACTGGGGTTTCACAGTTCAAACAAGTGTCGATCCTCCAGGAACAAGTAGACGTTAATCATATTTCTTTTATTGTTTAACCGACTCGAAAAAGTGAAAAATAAATAAAAATAAAAATAAAATAAAAATAAAAGTATATACATGTCAAGGATGGAGAAGTATGTAACTCAAACCATTGGTTAGACAATCATAATTTTAAAGTATCCAATCTTTATCACAACCAATTATTCCCTTGGCATCATGAAGAATTAATATAGACTCACTTCATTTTCAATTCATGAATCCCTATCTTCTAGGTAACTTAGCATCACATTCCTATCTCAACCAGTCTTACCCAAAAGATGCATTAAACACAATCCTTTGATTAAATTTCCATTCCTAGCAAACTTAAACATGAAATTAACCAATGAATCCATTCCTGACAGACATCAATTAACCTTTAATTACCTTGTTCTTAGCAATTAACCTCTTTTCCAAGCAAGTTAAGAGACAACAAATATAAAATCAATGAATTGAAATCACTTGGTATTTAATTACTTGTGCCTATTATGAGATCAATGAATTGAAATCACCATCAACCCATTTTTCAAGGAAATTAATGGGAAGAACCAACCAATTAATCTCATAATAGGCACAAGTAATTAAATACCAAGAAAAATAATCAATTAATCAAAAGATCAAATAACTCTAAAAATTATGAATATCTAAAACAATGTCAAATTACAATAAAACAAGTAACACATCATTGTTCAAGAAAAAGAAAACAAAGGAAAAAAATAGATACTCATAGACAAGCCTTCTTTTTCCTCATTTGAAGACCCTTTTGTACAACCCTCCTTGAACTATTTATTTCCAGAAAATATTGGTGATGCATTCAAAAATAAATCTAAGTCCCTACATTGTGCACCTCCCTTTTCTTAGGGTAAATTGGCCTTTATTTATAGGCTTACAAAGTTCCTAAAAGAATCCTAAGTAAAGAAGAAGTAATTACTAAAAAATATCTAAAACGAAAAAGGATTAAAAATTGCTAAAAGAAAAACCTAAATAAAAATCTAAATAAAACTAAAAAAACTACCGCTTTTGACTTTGCTCAATTTACTTCAATTTGGACTTGAATTTGATTTCTTGATTTCAGCTGTTGTCTCCTTGTCGTTTTGTGCTGAACAACTTGATGTTGAATTTGGAATTGTTGAAGTCGCTGAAATTGTTTGCTTTCTTTGCTTGATGTCGGCTTAATTTGAGCCACCAAAATTCTTTTCTCTTGTTGTTCGGCTCACGTGAGCCACAAAATTGAAGACCAAAGCTGCTTCTTGTTCTTTTGTTGCAATCAGCTCGCCATCCAAGCCACACAGCTGCCGAAATTGTGTTCTTTTTGTTCTATCATTGCACTAGCTCAATTGAGCCAGCGCCTGCTTTTCCTTTCCTTTCCTCAGCTCAATTGAGTCGCAAAGCACCTCTCTTTGCTGTCGAATTTCTACTCCCTTTTTCCTTCTCTTGTTGCTTTCGTTCTTTCTTTGCTTTAGCCATTTTTGTTGACTTTTGTTTCCTGCTTGGCCCCACCGAATTCACTTCTTTCTTTTGTTGCAATTGTTTCCTTTTTGTTGTCGGCTTAATTAGCCGTGAGCCATGAAGCTGCACTTGTTGACTTCCTCCTGCTATTGCTGACCGAATTTCCTTCTTTAACTTCAATGTTCTGTTCCATTCAATTTCTTCCTGTGCTGCCAGTGGCTAACTGGCGCCAGCTCCACTTTCTGGATTAGTGCCGGTCCTGTTCTGAAAAATCACCCAATTAACTCTAATTTTTCCTTCTTTTTGCATAAAATTACAAAAACGTATTTTTATAAAGGAAATATCAAATAGGAAGGAATATGACTAGTTATTGAACAAAATATATCACACAATAACCTCAAATAACTAGGAAAAATATGACTAATTTAGGCCCTATCACCAACGTAGGTTGAACCCACATATGAGTGAAGTGGTAAAAGGTGAGGTGAATAAGCTTCTTGATTCAGACATCATTTACCCTATTTCTGATAGTATTTGGGGTGAGTCCTACTCAAGTGGTACTAAAGAAGGGAGGAATGACGGTAAGCCCTAATGATAAAAATGAGTTAGTCCCTATGAGATTGGTCACGAGTTGGAGGTTTTGCATTGATTATAGGATGCTAAGCAAGACCACTAGGAAAGACCACTTCCCTCTCTCTTTTATTGACCAAATGTTGGAAAGGTTAGTCGACATGAATACTATTATTTCTTGGATGGATTTTTTGGCTACCTGTAAATCCCCATAGTTTCTGAGGACCAAGAAAAAACCACTTTCACATGTCCATATAGTACTTTTGCATATCGTTGAATGCCGTTTGGTCTGTGCAATGGTCCCAGAACATTCCAAATGTGCATAACAGCTATGTTTGAAGGGCTTGTGGGGGACATCATAGAGGTATTTATGGATGATTTCTCAGTTTTTGGTGATTCGTTTGACTTGTGCTTATCTAATCTTGAAAAGGTACTAGTAAAATGTGAATAGACTAATCTCATGCATAATTGGAAAAAATGCCATTTTATGGTGCAAAAAGGTATTGTGTTGGGGCATAAGATTTCAAAGAATGGTATAGAAGTAGATAGAGCAAAAATTGAAGCAATTGAGAAGCTACCTCCTCCTACGTCGATGAAAGCTATAAGGAGCTTTCTTGGTCATGCAGGTTTTTACAGGAGATTCATCTTAGATTTCTCAAAAATTTCCAAACCTCTTACCTCTTTACTTGAAAATGATGCTATGTTTAATTTTGATGAAAAATGACTCAATGCTTTCACCATACTTAAGGAGAAATTGATTAATTCACCCATTTTGATTACACTTGATTGGTCTCTTCCATTTGAACTAATGTGTGATGCAAGTGATTTTGCAATTGGTGCAGTACTTGGACAAAGGAGGAATAAGAACTTCCAACCTATATACTATGCAAGCAAGACTTTAACATATGTGCAAGAAAACTACACAACAAAGGAGAAAGAATTGCTTACCATAGTGTTTGCTTTCTATAAATTCCGTTCTTATCTTATTTTGTCCAAAGTCATTATTTATACAGACTATTCTGCCCTAAAGTACCTATTAACCAAATATGATTCTAAACCAAGGTTGATAAGATAGGTATTATTATTGTAGGAATTTGATTTGGAAATTAGGGACAAAAAGGGTGCGAACAACTTGGCTGTGGATCACTTGTCAAGACTGGATAATCCCAATTTAGAAGCATTGGTAGAGGACGAAATCAATGACACCTTTCCGGATGAACAACTCTTGCTCATAGAAGGTGAGATTCCAAACACCCCTTGGTTCGTAGACTTTGCTAATTACTTGGTTGCAGGAATTATCTCAAAAGATCTTACAATGCAACAAAAGAAGAAATTCCTCTCCGAAGTAAGGCATTACTTTTGGGAAGACCCTTATTTATTTAAGTGTTGTGCGGACCAAATTATTCGAAGATGTGTGGACTCTAAGGAATGAGAGGATATTCTTAGACATTATCATTAAGGACTTGTTGGAGGCCACTACCAAGCCAACAACACTGCACGAAAGGTGCTTAAGTCTGGATTCTATTGGCCCACATTGTTCAAAGATGCCCACAGGTTTGTTCAAAGTTGTGATAGGTGTCAACACACAGGTAACATTTCTAAATTTACTGAGATGCCATTACAAATTTTTCAAGCTTGTGCAGTATTTGATTGTTGGGGGATAGACTTTATGGGACCTTTTCCTAATTCTTTGGGGAATAAATACATTTTGGTTGTAGTGGATTACGTTTCTAAGTGGGTGGAAGCACAAGCTTTACCAACTAATGATGCAAGGGTTGTGGACAAATTTCTGAAAAAACTTTTCACCCGTTTTGGTGTGTGCCTAAGGTGCTCATTAATGATAGAGGGACTCACTTTTGTAATACTCAAATGGAAAAAGTGTTCAAACATCTAGGAGTGAACCATAGGTTTGCTACCCCCTATCATCCCCAAACAAGTGGACAAGTTGAAGTGGTTAATAAGGAAATCAAAAGAATCTTGGAAAACATTGTTAACCCTACTAGGAAGGATTGGAGTTTAAAATTAGATGACACTCTTTGGGTATACCGAACAGCTTTTAAGACCACAATTGGCACAACTCCATTTCGGTTAGTTTACGAAAATGCATGTCATCTACCTGTTGAGATTGAGCATAAAGTTTATTGGGCTATAAAACTTGTTAACCTTGATCTTGAGTCAACTGGAAAGTCAAGATTGCTCCAACTCACAGCCTTGGAGGAGTTGCGCAAGTATGCTTATGATACTTCAATGCAGTATAAAGAGAAAGTAAAAAAATGACACGATAAGAATATCATTCGACAACACGAATTTGAGAAAGGTGATCAAGTGTTGTATTCAATTCTCACTTACGACTTTTTCCAGGTAAGTTGAAATCAAGGTGGTTAGGACCATACATGGTAAGTCAAATATTTCCCTTTGGAACCCTTGAAATCACTCACCCTACGAGGTGCACTTTCAAAGTTAATGGCAATCAAGTGAAACGCTATATTGGTGAAGTTCTTCGCAACATGGATCAAATGGATATGCTCTTGGACACTGTAGCATAAAACTTCTTGGGTTATCTTGACTTCTTTCTTTCGTACTATATATATATATTTTACTTTTTGTGTATTTTTCTTTTCTAGTTTTTATGCTTTGGTGTGTTTATTTTGTATTTTTCTTTTTAGGTACTTCAACATGCTCCTTTTCGTTAGAACTCAACTCTTTTGTAGAAAAATGCCCACGGTAATGGAAGTATTTTCTTTCTTATCTTTTCCCTTTTATTTTTGGTCCTATGGCATTATTTCCTTTCTCTATTTGTTTGGCCATTAAGGACAATGTCCAATTTAAGTGTGGGGGAGTGGTTAGAATAAGAATTCTTCTATGCTTTATTCTTTTTGAAATTCTTCTTTGAACCTTTTGAGCAAAATTTTCAAAAATGTTTTTGATTTTGTGAGCTTTCAAAATGTATTTTTAATGCATGTCTTTGTGCTAAATCATAGAGCATATGTTCTATATCATTTATGGCTTATACATGACTTTTGCAACGCACTTAGACTAAGTAGTTCTTAATCAAATGTTTTACATTATTCTTAAACCTGTTTTTATGCTAAAATTCATTGAGCATTCTTGAACTTACTTGAATACCTCTCAAGGCAAAATAAGAAAGACATTCATGATTTAACTTAGGGATGACGGTAATAGGCCTTCTTTAGATAGTTTGAGCTTTTTAAGCCTACCTATTTTATATTATCCCTAGTGCCTATTTTAAGCCTAAATTGTTAATTTCTTTTTTAAAACCCGTTATCATACTTTGTCCATTACTTCTTTCTGAGAGTTTGATAATTCTTCCAAATCTTTAATTGCTCTTGATGGATGAAAGTACAAGTAGAAGAAGTTGAGGGAAAATACTTGTGTAAATGTCATGACTTATTACTTTTAGTCATGCATCATTGTTGAGTTGGAGTTGTGAAAGGAGGAAGAAAAGAGGAAGTAAAAGAAAGAGTGAACAAAAAGTTGCTAGAAAATGTTGAAAGAAAAAATTGAGAAACAAACAAAAGCAACATTTGAAAAGAAGAGGAAAAGAGAAAGAGAAAAAAGAGCATAGGAAGAGAGCTGGAATAAAAATTGCTAAAAATTTTGATGATCTTGTACAATATGAATGATTAGTTAAAAATAGTTGAGGAAAAGAATGCAAGATTTGCCTAAACTGTACTATGATTGCCATACAAGGTTATGGGTTTTTTATTAATTTTGGAATAGGAGAGTAAGAAAAGTTTGGAATCTATTGGTACATTTTGTTTATCCTTTTCTTGCGAACTCTCATCTTCTTTGATATTTGATTTTCCTATATCCTTCATTTGACAAGCTACATTAGAAACCCTTTAGCCTTACATTACAAGCTTGAAAGTCCTACTTGACCTAAGTAGAATCATGATATATCTCGGATTAGTGGAGGTAGTGTATAAAAAGTAAGTTTATGAAATGCATATATTTCTTGAACTAAATTCGTTCAAATGGTTTGAGAATGATGTCAAGTGTTGGGATGGTTCTACTAGTCATTCTTCACTTACACAAGTCTTGCATTTGTTATAAAAGGTATAGGAGCATATGTTTTGTTGTCTTGAATAAAGAAAGCATTGGAAATATTATTTCAAAATTGATTGAGTGATTTTGTGAAAACTTATGTTTCCCTACTTGTCTTTGATACTTTGTTTGAGGACAAGTAAAGAGCTAAGTGTGGGGCAATGTGATAGGGCCTAAATTAGTCATATATTTCCTAGTTATTTGAGGCTATTTTGTGATACATTTTGTTCAATAACTAGTCATACTCCTTCATATTTGAGATTTTATCCTTGGAAAGGTATTTTGTGCATTATTTCAGATTTTAGGGATAAAATAAGACAAAAACGTCGCTAAACAGAGAAGAAGCGGCACCGGCCAGGATAGGGGAACTGGCACCGGCCACGTGCTGCTGGCATGCACTTTGAAGCGATGAAAAATCGGTGAAATAGAGCTGAATAGAACCAAATCGGCGCTGGCTAGGAGGCCAAAGGCGGTGCCAGCTACACTCTGGAAGGATTGGCGCGAAAATTAAGAAAAATCGGTGAACGAACAAAGAAACAGACCACAACTAGCACCGGCCCTAGGCAGGACATGCGGCACCAGTTGTGCACTAGTGTCAAGGCAGTGCCTCGATTTTCATGTGCATTTTTTGGTAATTTGCAGAGTTTTAATATTTTCCTACTTCTAGTTGGCCAAAAACCCTAGAGGAATGATTTTAGACACTTCTAAAGCCTATAAATAGAGAGAAAACACAAAGAAAATGAGAGGATTCACATATCAAAATAGAAAATCACTCAAATTTGGGGAGGAATTCTTCAAATCAAGGAAGATTGTACAAGAGAGTCTACGAAGGAAGAAGAAGGAGTCTTGTCTATAAGTGCTTTCTTTCAACTTTGTTTTCTTTTTCTTGAACAATGATGTATTAATTGTTTTATTGTAATTTGATATTGTTTTAAGTATTCATGATTTTTAGAGTTACTTTGATTGTTTGATTAGTTGATTGTTATTCTTGGTATTTAATTACTTATGCTAATTACGAGATTAATTTGTTGTTTATTTCCATTAACTTGCTTGGAAAAGTGGTTGATGATGGTTTCAATTCATTAATTTCATATTTGTTGTCTATTAACTCGCTTGGAAAATGGATTAATTGCTAAGAACTAGGTAATTAAAGATTAATTGATGTCTGCCAGGATATGGATTCATTGGTTAATTTCATGTTTTAAATTTGTCATGATATGGAAATTTAATCAAGGAGTATGCTTAATGCATCTTTTGGGTGAATTAGTTGAGACATGATATGTTATGCTAATTTGTCTAGAAGATAGTGGTTTTATGGATTGGAAAAGAAGTGAATCTATATTAATCCTTCATGATGCCAAGAGAATAATTAGTTATGATAATGATTGGGTATTTTAAGGTCGTGTTTGTCAAATAATAGTTTGAGTTACATAATTCTCTGTCATTGATATGTATATATTATATTATTTTATTTTATTTTTCTTTTTATTTCTTTTTCACTTTATTGAATCGGTTAAATAATGAAAGAAAAGGGATTAATGCATACTTGTTCCTTGAGGATTGATACTCGTTTTAAACCCTATGCTATGCTTAATGATGGGTACGCTTGCTCATATGCGTAATTTGGGGTTAACATTTTAATTTAAACTTGATTGGAAATGTGCTTATTTTTATATGATTTTTATACCCAAATTCAAAAACATTAATATATAAAAGAATATTTTGGAGCTTGACCCAACCTGAAATTATCATCCAATCGAGTCTTTTTCATAAATGCATTTTGAATGCAGGATTTGGACTTAAATACTACGTCCAAACAGTTGTTGGTGTGTTTTGGATACAAACACTGTTTCCAAAACCTTTTTAATCACAAATCCTGCAAAATAAAGAAGACTTATGCCAATTGGTTAGTTATAAGATTTTTGTAATTCCCAAACCTTTTCTCAGATTGTTGAATCTTTTTTCAACTAGAGGTTTAGTGAAGATATCTGCAAGTTGTCCATCCGTTGAAATATATTCAACATACACATCGCTTTTGAGCACATGATCTCGGATGAAATGATGTTTAACTTCTATATGCTTTGTCCTAGAATGTTGAATAGGATTTTTTGTTAGATTGAATAGGATTTTTACTGTGTATTATGTATTATCACATAATATAGGTACACAATTAAAGTTAAGAGTAAAATCTAGAATTATATTCTTCATCCACAAAATTTGAGCACAACAACTACCGGCTGCAATGTATTCAGCCTCAGTAGTAGATAAGGATACACACGCTTGCTTTTTACTGTGTATTATGTATTATCACATAATATAGGTACACAATTAAAGTTAAGACTAAAATCTAGCAATGTATTCTTCATCCACAAAATTTGAGCACAACAACTGCCGGCTGCAATATATTCAGCCTTAATAGTAGATAAGGATACACACGCTTGCTTTTTACTTTGCCATGACACATGAGAGTGTCTAAGAAATTGACAATGGCCACTACTACTTTTTCTTTCAACTTTACAGCCTATATAATCTGCATCAGTGTATCCTATAAGATCAAATGTGTTAGTGTGAGGATACCATAAGCCATAATCATATGTGCCAATTAGATATCGGAGTATGCGTTTTACTGCACATAGATGTGATTCCTTTGGACAAGATTGAAAACGAGCAGAAAGACATACTGAAAACATAATGTCTGGTTAGCTAGCAATAAGATAGAGTAGACTTCCACTTATACCTCTGTACTTATGTTCATCTACTTTCTTACCATTTTCATCTTGATCAAGTTTTATAGAAGTACTAATAGGTGTGCAGATTTCTTTTGCTTCATTCATTCCAAACTTTTTGAGCAACTCCTTAACATACTTAACTTAATTTATGAAGATCCCATCCTTGGTTTGCTTAATTTGCAATTCGAGAAAGAAGCTTAATTCTCCCATCATACTCATTTTGAATTCTTGCTGCATAGTCTTAGCAAATATCTTGTACAAAGAGTCGTTAGTAGCACCAAAAATGATAACATCAACATAGATTTGAACAATTAGTAGATCACCGAATTATCAACTTTGATGAATATTGTGGTATCAATCAAGCCTCTAGAAAAACCTTTTGAAATCAAGAAACCACTAAGTCTTTTATACCAAACTCTTGGAGCTTGCTTTAATCCATAAAGAACTTTAGAAAGTTTGAAAACGTGATTTGGAAAGTGCTCATGAATAAAATCAGGAGGTTGTTCAACATATACTTCCTCCTCAATAAAACCATTTAGGAATGCACTCTTAACATCCATTTGATAGAGCATGAAGTTTTTTACGGATGCAAAGGCAAGAAGTATTCTTATGGATTCTAGTCTAGCAACAAGGGCGAATGTCTCATCATAATCAATACCCTCTTCTTGATTAAATTCTTAGGGAACTAACCTAGCTTTATTTCTAATCACAGCCCCTTTTTCATCAAGTTTATTTCTAAATACCCATTTTGTACCAATAATAGGACCATCAAGAGGTCTAGGGACAAGTTTTCAAACTTGATTTCTTTCAAATTGATTTAATTCTTCTTGCATAGCAAGAATCTAAAATTCATCATGTAATGCAATATCAATACAGCTAGGTTCAATATTTGAAAGAAGAGCAAAGTTGTCAATAAAATACCGTCTAGTTTTAACTCCATAATTTTGATCGCCAATGATTTGTTCTTTGGGATGACCTATTTTGTATTTCCAGTCTTTTGGCGATTGTTGATTTGTAGAATCTCCAGTTTGTTCTTTTCCTTATTCAGCTTGCAGCTTTTCAATTTCTTCTTCTTTGCATGAGTATCTAGTGGTGGAGCTTTAAGTTGATCCTTTGAACATCGTACATCATCATCATCTCTTTTTGAAGCATAAATGTTAGATTCATCAAACACAACATGCACGGATTCTTCCACACAAAGCATTCTTTTGTTGTACACTCTATATGCCTTTTTGTTGGAAGAGTATCCAAGAAATATGGCCTCATCGGACTTGCTGTCAAATTTTTCAAGATTATCTCGGATATTTAGGATAAAACATTTACATCCAAACACCTTAAAATAAGAGATAGATGGAGTTTTGTCAAACATAAGTTCAAAATGAGTTTTTCTAAAAAACGGTCTTAGCATAACTCGGTTTATTATATAGCAAGCTGTATTAACAGCTTCAGCCTAAAAATATTTTGGAAGGGCATTTTGACAAAGCATTCATCTAGCCATTTCTTGTAAAGTGCGATTTTTCCTTTCAACAACACCATTTTGTTGAGGGGTTTTTGTTGCTGAAAAATTGTGAAAGACTCCATTTTCATCACAGAAGTGAGTAAATTCACTATTGCAAAATTCTTTGCCATTATCACTTCTAATAGAAATCAGTTTGCATCCAATCGAGTTTTGGACGCGTTTAATTAGTTTCAAAAATTCAGAAAAGGCTTCATCCTTTTGTCCAAGAAATAAAGTCCAAGTGAATCTAGAAAAATCATCAACAATTACATATGCATACTTTTTACCTCCAAGATTGACAGTTCTCATTGGTTCAAACAACTCCATATGAATTAATTCGAGTGGTTTGAAGTTGAAATCATTTTCTTTGATTTAAAAGAGGTTTTGATTTGTTTCCCAAACTGACATACATCACAAATTTTATTTTTATCAAACTTCATTTTTTGCAGTCCCATAACAAGCTCTTTTGAAGATAGTTTATTTAGCAAATCAAAAGATACATGACCTAATCTTATATGCCAAACATAACCATCATTGTCATGTAGGGATAGGCATCTAATACCATTAGCTATAAAGTCATTTAGATAAAACACATATACATTTCCAATACGTTTGGCAATAAAGATTGTTTCAAGATTTGCGTTATCAATTATAGAACAAGAATCCTTTTCAAAGATAACTTTGCAGCCATTATCACATAGTTGGCTAATGCTAAGCAAGTTATATTTCAAATCATCATTAAGTAAAACTTGTTTTATAATGGTTAAGGAACCTTTACCAATATTACCAATGCCAAGAATCTTTCCTTTCTTCTTGTCTTCGAATGTAACAAATCCTTCATTTGTAGTCTGTATATTCTCTAACAAAGTTACATTTCCAGTCATATGTCTTAAACAACCGTTGTCCAAGAACCACTTAGTGAAGCTCAAAGATTATGCCTATACATGAGAACGAGGAATGATTTTTGGTACCCACATTTTCTTAGATCCATGAAGGTTAGTAACATTTCCTTTGATTTTCCAGTCCCGATTTTTCACAATATGTGCAAGCTTTATGTGTTCTATAACATAAGACAGATTTAACATATTGAGACTTGTTATTTTTGTTCATATTCTCATGTTCATATCCTAAGACATTTCGATTTCCAGCATAAACAAATCTAGGCTTGTAAATTTTGTCATTATCCTCAAGTCTATATCTTAAGCCATTTCGATTTCCAACTTAATGTTGAGTTCCAAGTAACTTTTCAAGATTGCTTTTACCATTTGTGAATTTCTCAATACAAGTGGTAAGATCATTGACTCTATTTTTCATGTCATTAAAAGTGTTAACTATACTTTCAAGAGTTTGAATTTTATCACACAAATTTTTATTTTCTAGAGATACATATTGCAAAGCAGTCATGATCACATCTTTCTCAATAATAACACTCATATGTGAATGAAGAGACATTATGTTATCATTTAACAATATTTCATTCTCTTTCATCAAACATTTAATCTTCAACTTCATTTCTTTATTTTTTCTGGATAGTTTTTTTTTTTAATTCATGAAACATATCACTTTCTGGATAGTTTTTTTTTTAATTCATTTGGATCACTATGCTTTTCAGTCATAGATATAAGCGAATTAGACATGAAATTAGATGTAGAAGAGTTTACCTCATTTTCCAAGGCCATAAAGCATATGTTGGTAGTTTCATTTTCAGAATCTCCATCTTCAGACTCAGTTTCATTTAAGTCCCAAGTTCCCATCAATCATTTACCTCTCTTTGCCTTCAGATCTTTCTTCCTTTTAAACGTTCTTCCTTCCTTACCTTTTGCAACAGGACAATCGACAATGAAGTGATAAGTGCTTTTACATTCATAACATTGAGGTTTGAATACTGGGGTTTGTCCTTTCTTTCTCACAAACTTCTTTCCTCTTTTGTAGTTCCCTTTGTTAAACATTCTTGTGAATTTTTTTGCTATCATAGCCAAATCTTCATTGTCCATTTCCATACCCTCACTGCTTTCCAATAGACTTGTTTCTTCATCTTCATTTTCAACTTTCAATGCTATCCCCTTTTTGCCTTTATCATGATCATCAGATTCAAGAAATTTTTTTAGTTTCATTTCATGAGTTAGAAGAGATTCGATCAGCTCTTTGGTTGATAAGGATTTTAAATCCTTGGATTCTTTTACTGCAAGAGTTTTAGACTGCCAGCTTTTTGGTAAGGCATCTAAAATTTTTTGATTTTGTTCCCCGATGGAATAAACCTTCTCGTAAGCTTTGAGACCATTTGAGATATTAGTGAATCTCGTAAACATATCAGTGATACTTTTATTTGGCCTCATTGTGAATAATTCATAGTCATGAATTAGAAGCCCCAGTTTTGATTCTTTGACTTAGTTTGTCCTCTCATGGGTGACTTCAAGTAATTTCCACATATCATGAGTTGAATCACAACCACTAACTCAGTTGTATTCAGTCGCATCTAGTGCACAACATAAAATGTTCATAACCTGAAAATTTAAAGTCATCTTGGCATTGTCTTGCATACTAAACTCATCATTCTGTTTTGGTAATTTTATGCTATCAACAATTTTTTACGGAATAAAAAGACCATTTTCTATCAAACTCCATAACTCAAAGTTGATAGAACACATATAAATTTTTTTTCCAGAATGTATAGTTGTTTCCATTGAATAAAGGAGAATAATTTGTTGAAAACCCTTCTACATATGGAAGAAAGGATGAGCTTGTCATGAAGATCTTTTCTAAAAGGTTGTTAAATTAAGAATATGTAGACCAAGCTCTGATACCAAATAAAAAACCTTAGAAGAGGGTGCATAAGATTTTTGGCAGGCTAAATTTTTTTTACTCGTCTGAAATACAGTATAATAAAGATCATCAACTTTCTTGGACCGACTTTATGGTGACAAAGGAAGTTATCTAAGAACTCTCTGAGAAATATCCAGATTCAGACAAAGAAAGAAACACAAAACAGTTAATGACTTATGAAAGGAAATGAAACACAGAATGTATAGTGGTTTGATCTACTAAGATCTACGTCCACTATCTTCAGCTCACACTTAAGAATTTTTAATCAGATTTTATTTACTCCACTTAATGAAATCAACATATACCACATATAAGAGAGGATCACCAAATTATGTTTTCCAAAACCTCTCAAATCAAACAATCAAAACAAGGTTCACACCAAATGGGTTTTACACCACAACCTTGTACTACGAAGGAGATTGAATAACAATAGAATAGTAAAAGCTCACTTATTTGAGTAGATGTTCACTAAGGTACAAAGTACAAGCACTTTTACCTTTAACATAGTATGAATTCACTTTGAAGCCCTTGATAAAAAGGAGATTTTTGTAAACTGTTGAGCAATAGTGTTTCTTAGAAGAATGTTATAAAAATCTTATGTCTAATCTTGCTTAGAGGCTATTTATAGAGCCAAAAAGTGAAATGTTAACGGCTATAACTTTTCTGTTAAATTTATCTGTGTTTTGGACTCAGGTTTTGGATGGCGATGCATCCAAAAGGTAAGTCCAAAATGACACTTTTTCAGGCAGAAACATTTCAACACTATTTACAGGATTTTGGACGAATCTTGTGGATGCAGAAACATCCAAACTACTTAATCTAAAATTCTGAGATTTTCAAAACTTTGAAATCTTTTTATTTGTGTGCTTCAAGATAAAAATCAATTGAATCAAAAGGTAAAGAGATATAGGAATTAATAGAAATACCTTAATAACACTTCCTAGTCTATAGTTCTTTTATAAGGACTTCTTGGTATGCAACCCGATATACTTTGATTTTCTTTTTGATCTTCCATTCTTAAATTCCATTACAGAAAAGTTGCATAACAATTATATCTAAATACCTTAGAAGAACAAAAGTCAAACATGTCCTATCACATATAGATTACATAAGTTACTTCACATCAACGTTTGTCATAAATCAAAACATAGAAGAAAGCCCTTACGACTAACACTTTATTTTCTTTTTCTAGAATAATGATGTAATTAATGTTTTCATTGTAATTTGACATTATTTTTGGGATTCATGATTTCTTGAGTTAATTTAGACTTTTGATCAATTAATTATTTTTCTTGGTATTTGATTACTTATTTTTCTTACGAAGTTGATTGATTGATTCTTGTTATTAACTTTCTTGAAAAGGGGGTTGGTAATGACTTTAATTAATTGATTTCATATTTGTTATCTCATAACTTGCTTTAAAAATGGGTTAGTTGTTAAGAACTTGGGTAATCAATGATTAGTTGATAATTGTTAGAATATGGATTTATTAACTAGTTTCATATTTTAAATCACCTAAAATATAGGGGTTTATATGAGGACTGGTTTTAATGTATCTTTTGGGTAAATTAGTTGAGACAGAATATGTTCACTAATTTAAATAGAAGATAGTGATTCCATAGATTACAAACGAAATATGTCTATTTTAAATCCTTCATGAAACTAAGATGATAATTAATTGTGATATTCGTTAAGTGATTCATTGTCATGTTTTCAAAAGTATTTGTCTAAATTGCATATTTTTACACCCTTGAGTTGTATATATATTTTATTTATTTTTCTTTTTATCATATTATCACTTTATTAGGTTGGTTAAACAATGAATAAAAAGTGATTAGTACGTACTTATTCCTTTGAGAATTGATACTCGTTAATTCTCTATTCTATGCTTGCGATAAGTATACTTGCTCGTATGCGTAATTTGGGATTAATATTTTAATAAACTTGGCTAGGGCTGGATTTAAATTTAATGATTTGTATACACCCAAAATTTATGCATCACTTATGTATAAGTAGATGATTTTTCGAGATTCACTTGGATGTTGTTTCTTGCACAAAAGGATGAAAGCATTTTCTGAATTTTCAAACCTGCTCAACCGTGTTCAAAATTCCCTTGGGAGTAAATTGATTTCAATTAGAAATAACAATGGAGGAGAATTTTGTAACTATGAGTTTACAAATTTTTATGATGAGAGTGGTGTTTTTCATAACTTTTCAGCTGTAAAAACTCCTCAACAAAATAGTGTTGTTGAGAGGAAAAATATGACTTTGCAAGAAATGGCAAGATTAATACTTTGTGAAAATTCCCTTCCAAAATATTTCTGGGCGAAAGCTGTAAATACAACTTGCTATATTGCAAATAAAGTTATGCTTAAGGCAGTTTCTTAGGAAAACACCTTTTGAAGGTATACCCGACCAGGACAACCTTCTGGGTTAGGTATGGGTCCTTTTACTCTAGACTTGTCGGGTATACGGGTCGAGTTCAGTATCCCTTTTTGTTCAACGGGTCTGAGACGGAGTGGTCTGTACCTGATCCACCCTGTTTACACCCCTACCTGGCATTTTTTAATCCCTTGCTACCTCGATGGTGATTGATGTCAGGATTGGGACCCCTGGGCTTACGGTAGCAAGTAAAACATTCTGAATTACTCAGTATTATACTTATTTGCATTTACCCTTCTGACATTGCACAATTGAGTGCTATAAGCTTGTGTTCTTAGTACAATAAGACTGTGATATCAAAGGCAAAGAGTTGTGAGCTTTGCATGCAGGCTGACCTTCTGTTAAGAGAAGAGCCTGCATTTTGGAAATTAGGGCAATAACTATGTAATCAAATACAATTTTTTCAAATATGTTTGAAATTGAAATAAACTCCCTCATAGTGAGCGGTAGAGTTGTTTTCAGTGGAAAATTATAATATTTTTCCTATGATCGATTTTTAAATAAAATTAAAAAATACTTGTGTCAACTTAATTTATAAAGCACTAGTACACACTTGGGATTCACTAGGTGATTTTCATTCACATGGGTCTTTTGTCTTATTTTAGGACCCAGAGCTGAGCAGCTGCATGGATAAAAGTGATACCACAGTATAGGTCCAGTTACTTCCTCTTTTGCTTATGTATTTAACATTACTGATGTAGTACTGATTACTGGATATATGAGACCTTAATCTTACTATATTATATCATACTTGTATAGTTATATTATATCAGTTTAGGCTTATTTTATTTATTAGTTGTCATTGTTATAAAGACCCTTTATTCGAGTAACTAGACGGGGTGACACTCGATTTATGGTAGGGGTGTTACAATTGGTATCAGAGTATAGTTATAGAACTGCGGTATCACCATAGGACCTGATAGAATCTTTTTATCTTGTAGGTATGATGGGTGGAGATGATAAAGGGAAGCATCCAGTAGATGATTGTAGGGATGATGAGAAGAAGATGGAGAAAGGTGAGAGTTCGGAAGTGAAGAAGAAGTTCGGGAAGATTAGGAATATTTTCCCTTAGTGGCATCCTGGTTACTTTTCATTGACAAGGTCCGGCCCTGGATGATGCAGGCCACCACAACTCTCTGACAGTGTGTTTGCCTTGCGAATGACACTTACCCGAGACCCTATCCTAGAGAGGACACCATTACCATATAGCCGATCAGGAGAGGTAAGCAATGACTCTGATGATATTGACTCACAACATTCTGATAATTAGAAGGTGTCTAGCAGAGATATCCCAAGAGTACCTGAGAAGGATATGCCCGAATGGGGAGAGGCTGAGGTAGATAGAGACCAGATAGTTCTAGAAGAGGAGGAGCCTGTGGTAGAGCCACATATAGATCCAGAGAAGGTTTAGGTGCAGGAACTTGCGATGGAGGACATTATGAACTTAGATGTTGATATTGATCGCGATGCATTTCGATATGAGGGGCCTAGTATGCCTGAGTCCTACATCGTTTCTTCTGATTCGGGACCTCTAGTTTTGGATAGGGATGAGAATGATTAGGATGATATTATGTACAGTTTGGCTTGTGTACTGTAGATATGATGGTGTGTAGGATACACAATTTTGTACTAATCTTATGGTTTGATGAGGAACGAATATATGTTACTTACTTTGAGATATATTATGTTTGTTTTACAATCAAAACCTTGTGAATTGTACAGATGCCACCCAAGACGACCGAAATAAACTACTCAATACTATTCTAAGTTACCCACTAAGAACCCCAAATGGGAAGTTCCTAATTGGCATCCCTAGACCACCTTATGTTCCAAACATTTCAAAAAATGGTTGATACAATTCAGCAATTAACCAAAAATGATGCTAGGGCAAATGAGAATGCCCAGAGAGGAGGGCAGAAAAATGAATTTGAATTTGATCAAGCCCTTGAATAATTTCTAAAGTTTCACCCTCCTCAATTTTAAGAAGAACCTAATTCGGAGCAAGAAACTGAGAATTAGATAGGACAAATGGAGAAATTTGAATTATTCGGAACAAAGAAATGTGCAGTTTGCAACATTCCAGTTACAGGGTCCTGCACAAGACCGGTGGGATAGGGAAATGAACCAACATAAGTGGGAGTGGATAGACTTTAAGACCAGTTTTAATAAGGAATTTATTCCCAGCTAGGTGGTAGAGAAAAAGGATGATGAATTTCAGAATTTCTGACAAGAAATTGTACGGTGGGTCAATATGTAGCTAAATTTACTAGATTGTTAAAATATTATCCACTATTAGTACATTTAGAGATGGATAGAATCAAGCACTTTGTGAAAGGCCTGCAGCCTGAATTGAAGAGGGTACTGGCAAGTATTGTTAGTGTTGTGCTCTAGAGGCAATCACGTGTACCATGTATATTGCATATTAAATTAATAAGAGGCATTCTTTATCTTTCAGTTTGATTGTAATATCTAAATATGTATACAAACAGTTAGATAAAGTCCCTAGTACAACACAGTGTTAAGGAAATCATGATAGAGATCATGATGTGAGAGTCCTACTACACTATGCAGTGTTTGTACTTAAATAATCCCCAGTCATAGTATTAATAAGATGGGACATTATTAATATGCCAAGACTGTCACATGTTATATCTCTTGATTGGATCAAGCGGTGGTTCTCATATCCGTGAGTATTGGGATACTTCAAGATTAACGTGTGGATGCTTGTTTTGTAACAAGTTCATTAGAGGACCTAGCTATGAGATAATCACTTAGATAACTATTTAGTGCCAATGATAGAATCTCATTATAGCAAGTGTGCAAGTATCCTTAGACTTGAGATCTTCAAGGTACTTTGTTTAACGAGCGTTGTACTTTGATTCTAATCTTTGGAGTCTTATCTAGGACTGCCTAAGGGATGGATATTAGGTACAATGTAAAGTAAACGAAAGTAGTTGAGAAAGTCAATAAAGGATTCACCACTCCTAATAGTAGGAGAGTATATCTCAAGGCCACTTGTAGAAATCATTACTCATGAAGTCCTTGATCAAGGCGACTATGTGATGGAAATGGTTCCAATTTATACACATATCGAGTAATGGATTTCTTGAACAAGTACTAAAATATTCGGGCCAGAATTAATAATATTCTGGAGGGAGTTGGCACTAATTCCATACTTTAGACCGAATGAGATATTGTATAATGAAAGGAGTTTATTGCACTGATAATTTGCTATTGAAAGGTTCATGTCAAGCCGCTTGACTTTTTGGACTTTTGGGTGGTCAAAAGTCATTGCTAGATGTCGCTCTTGATATGCTAAATATGGATTTATTAATTAGAGAATTAATAAATTTAATCCTTTATTTTATTAAGGATTATTAATTCTAATATTGTTATAATTAATTCATATTATGCTACCAATAAGACCAGGAAACCTAATAGGTCACACACAATAAAGGTTTGAATGCTCAAATATATTATTTGATAATATTGTGGGGTTAATTAAGAGAAGGGAATATATTTATATGTGAATTATAAGTTTATTATAATTCATGGGACCTAATTGTAATTAAGTAAACTTCAAGGACCAATTTGTTGACAATTGGACGTTGAAGGACTAAGTTACAATTTACGGTAATTATAAATCTATAAATATAAGGAAACGGTTTTCTTAGGGTAAGAGACACAGACTATTCACGCAATAACAGAGAAATCGTTTCTCTGCCTCTCTCTTGATCAAACCCTAGCCGTCTCTCTCTTATTAATCAAAACCCTAGCCTCCTAAATTCTACTAGCATAGAATTGTGAGATTGTGAGCGTTCGACCTTGTGTGGATTATCATTAGAGGGAGTTCTTTCTTGGACTTCAGTTGAGCTGCTGTGAACTGGTTTTGTGATCTGGATCACGCCTGCGTTCTTCGAACAAAAAAATTTAAATTCCGGCTTCAAGAGGTAATAAGCGTGATCTTCTCTTTTTCCCGTTTCTACTGCAAACCCGTGATCCATGGCTTGGATTTCTTGCTATTTTCCACTGCGTTTAATCTGTTTAATTAATTTAGAAATCCTACAACTATGGCCCCTGCTAGTTATAACATTGTGGTGGAGACTACCTCAAGAACTGAAATGGCTGACATAGAGGATGCGGGACAACGGAGTTAAAATGGATCTAGACATGTAAATCAAAAGTGGCCAAGAGGGCCTCGGTGGCAGAAATAGGGAAAGATTCAAAGAAAATGAGGCTCGACTAGAGGACAACCGCCTACCAAATGTTATAACTGTGAAGTGGTAGGACACAAGATTTTTAATTGCCCTCATCCTCGGAGATCAGCAAGATGGGTGAGACCACTAGGCGGTAATCAATGGCAGAGATCAAAACCCTGCAAGAGGAAATCTAGGACCTACTAAGCTTCTACATCTAAGCCAAGACCTACTAAGCCACTGGTGAATGCTCGAGTGGTTGCCTTAGACAAGGCAGATAATAATGCCACAGTAGTGGAAAGTACGTTTCCTATTTTTGATAAAGAAGCTAAAGTACTAATAGACTCAGGCTCTACGCATTCATTTGTTGCCGAAGTTTTGGGAAAATAGATTGGACTAGGTGCCAGTTCCATTTTGCCCAGAAGCAATTGTGCGCAAATTGTCCAAGAAATAGGAGAGCCCTACTGAAGTTCTGTACCTCAATTTTTTCCTTGATATAATCATGTATTGAAACCATTATATGAGGTTAATTTTCTATAATAGTTTTATTTATCTATAAATGAATAATTTGTATGAAAATGAATAGTAAAGGATGGAACTCCCTTAGGATTAAACAAGATCATTAATTTTTATTCATGATGTTTAATCCCTTTTTTGGTCACTTAGAAATAAATGAATAGTTTGAGTATGAAAATGTTTACTTTTTGGTATCATGCTTATTTCGTTTTTGTGATCAAATGCACAAGTTCTTGTGAGACCAAAATCTCACTAGATAGGACATTTTTGATAAAACATTTTAATCTAAGAAACTTTGAAAATGAAAGAGTTCATGGTTTATTCTCTTAAAGGTTTTAATCATTGTCATAGAGAATAATGTTGAACTTAAGGTTATTTAATAAAGTTTTACCTGATTATTAACTTAGAATAGTAAAATAAATTCATAATTTATTCTCTCAAATGATTTAATCCTTGACTTAGAGAATAATATTGAATTTTAGATTTTTACTAAATTTAATGAAACTATAATATTATAGAAAATATTTTTGGGCTAAAACTCTATTTTCAATAAAAGATTAAGTGGAAGAGAAGTTCCAATGACCCTATGGCTTGCATCACAACTCTCATTAGATATAGTGGATTTTCCCATGTCATTCTAAGCATGACTCCTAATAGGATGGATTTCCACAAGTATCCAGAACTAATGGAAGAATAAAATTAAAAACCTAGGGTATTTGTTAGGATCGACCAACTTACATTGGAGATTTTTAGCATTAGATTGCCCGTATATGATATGAATTAGTGGTCATTCTATTGGCGAAACTTTTTCTAGACCATTAGCTATTTTAGGAAGTTTTGATTCATGATGGTTATACACTTAATTTAGGATACTATTAATCTTCCTACGAAGCTCTGTTAGCTTTTCTAAGAGCCAAAATATTTATATTATTGATAATGATTTTAAGAGTTATCTATTATCAAAGAAATAATATAAAGAAATGTGAATTTTTATTTCTTACAAACTAAATGAATGTTTTTCGCAATATTTTAGAAATATCTAGTTTCAGTCCATTGTCAATCATTCTCAAGGAGAATAAATTGATAGGCCTAAATTATGTAGACTGGAAGAGGAACCTGAACATAGTACTCACTACCGAGGAGTACAAGTATGTTCTTACCGATCTCTATCCTAAGATTGGAGAAGAATCCACTGATCAAGAGTGAGAGGCTGAGAAGGCATGTAAGAAAGCTGATGAGATAGCTAAATTCTATTTATTGGCTTCCATATCTAGTGTGCTCCAATCTAAGTATGAGTACATGGTCACCATGTACAACATGGATTTGTCATTGCGTACCATATTTGCTGACAAGAGCTAGCCCACAAGGCAGGAAGCTCTTAAGGCAATCATGAACACTAGGATGGCTGAAAGGGCATCGGTTTGAGAGCATCTGCTCAAGATGATTGCCTACTTTGAGGAGGCTGAGGTCCCAGGCGCGACGATAGATCCTGAGAGCTAAATTGACATAGTTCTTGAAACTTTACCTGATTCACATTCTCAATTCAACTTAAACTACAACATGAACAAGTTGGATATGAATCATATGGAGCTTATGAAAGAGCTCCAAGCAGCAGAGAAGATCATGAAACTCATGTCAAAGGTTTTGTTCTCTCGTTCTGCTTCTTCTTCTGGAATTAAGGTGAAGTCTAAGAAATTTAAGAAAAAGAAAGTCCAAAATAACGCAAGGGCCTAGCCTATAGTATCTAGTTAGGCTAAGCCCAATAGGAAGCCCAAAGGCAAATATTTCAAGTGTGGTAAGAAGGGGTATTGGAAGAAAGATTGCCCGGACTTCTTAGCCAAGTCTACTTCAGATATTGCTCTATACCAAGAGTCTATTTGTTGGTTAGATCAATATCTTCCTGGATAGTTGATTCTGGAGCTACTAATCATTCTATAAGTCTTTGCAAGGGTTCAGAAGGACAAGGAGACTCAATAAGGGTGAGCATGTACTTTAAGTAGGTAATAGAGCAAGAATATAGGCTGAATGAGTGGGAGATCTTGGGCTTATTTTTTTTATTGTAATAGGAAGTTGATTTTAAAATATATTTTATATATTTCCTATTTTAAACAGAATTTAATTTCAGTTTCCAAATTGATGAATCAATGATATTCTGTTTCTTTCCATTCTAGTGTTTCCATCAGTAGATATGATAATTTAATTTGTACAGGAAACATGTATGAAGATCTTTTTTATATACATCCTATTCGAAATCAAGTAAACAATATTCAAACTAAACTTAATAATAAAAAGAGAAAGGCCATATCAAATGACTCATATTTGTGACATCTAAGATTGGGACATATAAATCCCAATCAGATTCAGAGGCTAATCCATGATGGGCCTTTAGGTTCATTGAGATTAGAAGAATGGCCTCAGTGTGAATCTTACTTTAAAGGTAAAATGACCAAAAGGTCTTTTACCAAAAAGGTAGATAGAGCCATGAAAATACTAGCACTAGTTCATACGGATGTTTGTGGTCTAGTGACTACACCAGCTAGAGGAGGCTACGAATACTTCATCACTTTCACAGATGATCACATTTGTTTTGGTTACATTTATCTGATGAAGCGCAAGTCTGACTCTTTTGATAAATTCAAGAAGTTTAAGACTGAAGTAGAGCATCTTTAAGATCGGATCATGGTGGAGAGTACCTCCTCAGCGAGTTTAAGGACTACTTGGTATATCACAACACAGTATCTCAGTTAATTGCGCCTAGGACTTCCTAGCAAAACGAAGTAGCTGAGAGAAGAAATAGAACTTTGATGAAAATGGTCAAAAGTATGATGAGTCATGCATCTCTTCCTATTTCCTTTTAAGGGATATACTTTAGAAATAACCACATATATTTTGAACTTAGTACCTTCCAAATCAGTACCTAGGACACCCAATGAGATATGGACTGGACGAAAACTCAGTCTGAACCATCTAAAGATATGGGGTTGTCTAGCTTATGTGCTGACAAAAAAGAAGTAAGTTGGAACCAAGATCAAAGTTATGCTACTTCGTTGGGTATCTAAAAGAAAGAAGAGATGGATATTTCTATCATCTTAAAGAGTATAAGGTACTTGTTAGTATTAATACTAGATACTTAGAGGATGAACAAGTTACTTCTACTACGAGTTCAAGCAGAATACAATTAGAAGAGAAGTTGGTCACTAATTTAACTTCATGTACTTCTAACACCCCGATCGAGGAACCAAGAGAAACATTATCGGATATTCCTATACAAACTGAGCCTCGTCGTAGTGGGAAAATCACAAGAATTTCAGAAAGGTGGGCCAGAGAGATCTATAATTTAGTCTCTGATCATCAAAAAAAAGATCCCATTAGATATGAGAAGGCCATTGTTGATGTTGATGCAAATAAATGGCAACTAGCCATGAATGCTGAGATTGAGTCTATGTACCTCAATCAGGTTTGGAATCTTGTCAGTACACCTGATGTGATAAAACTCATTAGGTGTAAGTGGGTATACAAGAGGAAGAGAGGTGTGGATGGAAAAGTTGAAACCTATAAAGCAAGGTTGGTTGCTAAAGGTTATACTAAAAAAGAAGGAATCGATTATGAGGAAACCTTTTCATTAGTAGCCACGCTTAAGTCTATACAAATTTTCTTAGCCATCACATGTCATTATGACTATAAAATATGGCAGATGGATCTCAAAACGGCCTTCTTAAATGGCTATCTTAGCAAAGACATCTACATGTCCAAGCCAAATTGCTAGAGGTCGAGAACAAATGGTATGTAAGCTTAAAAAGTCCATTTATGGACTTAAGTAAGTGTCATGAGCATGGAACATACGTTTTGATGAAACCGTGAAAGCTTATGGTTTTATTCAAAATATGGATAAACCATGTGTATATAGAAAATCAGATAGTAGCAGAGTAATTTTCTTGGTACTTTATGTGGATGACATTTTCCTCATTGAAAATGATGTAAGGACATTGTCATCCATTAAAATTTGGCTATCTAGTCAATTTAGTATGAAAAACATGGGAGAAGCTAGGTATATTCTAGGCATTAAGCTTCTTAGAGATAGGAAATAAAGAATGTTAGGCTTATCACAATTTGCTTACATTGACAAGATATTGGCCAAATACGGCATGGATCAATGTAAAGGGGCTATTATACCCTTTAGATAAGAATTATCCTTATTTTCCAAGCAATATCCTTAAACACAGGAAGACAAGCAAAAAAATGAGTAGGATCCCTTATGCTTCGGCTGTGAAAAGTCTTATGTATGCTATTACTTTGTACTAGGCCACATATCTATTTTGCTGTAGATATGGTTAGTAGATATCAGTCAAACCCATGGGAAGGTCACTGGTAAGACGTAAAACATATACTCAAATATTTCAAGGAAACGAGAGATTATATGCTTGTATATCGTGCCGATGATTTAGTTCCTACTTGTTATACAGACTTAGACTTCCAAGCAGATAAAGATGAAAGAAAATTCACTAGTAGATATGTCTTCATCTGGAAGAGCTATTTCATAGAGGTATCAAGCAATCTTGCATTGCTGATTCTACCATGGAAGCTGAGTACGTTACTGCTTTAGAGGCTTCTAAAGAAGCTGTGTGGCTCCAAAAGTTCCTTATAGAACTTGGAGTAATACCACATATGGATAGGTCACTATTTATTGTGATAACTCTAGAGCGGTGTCACAATGCAAGAAACTTCGGAACCATAGAAAAGGTAAGCACATAGAGAAGAAGTATCACCGTATCCGGGAGTTCATTTAGAAACAGGAGATTGTGGTCGATCAAATTTTCCCTGTTAATAATCTAGCGGATCCCTTTACCAAGTCTTTGACAAAAAAGGTATTTCATAGACACTTAGATGTCATAGGGTAGGCATTTATGGACTTTCTTAGTCTTGTAGTACAAGTGGGAGATTGTTAGAAAGCATGCCCTCAAAGACTCTGTATTCTATATAAACATACTGTAATAAAATATTTATTCATTCAATTTAGTTTGTTTCTTATATTATTGTACATTTAAGGTCTAAGTATGACAAGTAATGGTCTATGTGTTGGGTCGTTCTTCACAGTAAGGTATAGACCATGGATACTCGTCATACAAGTGAAATTGAGTTCTTAATCATTAGATAGAGCCGGGCATTTCATCAAGGTAAGACTATTATTGTACGTGAATATGGCAAAAATGAAAACACCGAAACATGTTACAGAACAAAACCAAAAATAGAGCAGTGCAGAAAAGCTATATACCTCTACATTTTTTCACTGGTCTAAGGGTTGCAAGTGCCTCGGTCAGAACCACTTCTGGTTCTAAGATCAATTCTTCAGGTTGTTGTCCTACAAGCTGTCGGCTTCTTCTGGGTATCAACGCAACCTTCTTGTCTTTCGGAATATAACCGCACCTAAAAGCCTGGTGAAAGCTACAGATGAAGAGGATGATCTTCCTATTCTGACCGAATACTATCAAGAATTAATCAGATAGGTTTCGCATCTCTGTTCTTGCTATTGACAAAGCACAGAGAACACACACACACGGGAGAAGAAGAAGAGAGGCTTGAGGAAAAAAAAACCAACAACGTTCTGTGAAAGACTCCTCCGTTCTATTGAATCCCAACTGCCTAGATAATAGGCTATTATTCGGGCATTCAAAAATCAAACAGAAGTCCTAAGGCCCATATCATGTTAAGCTATTAAACAGACCTATGGACCTTTGACCGAGTTCATTGGGTTAAGCCTTTAATTTAATTTAATTATTTTCGAACTAATACAAGCTCAATAATTAAATTAATTAAATAACTCAATGGACCAATATATATTGGGATATATGCCCTCTTAGACTAGGTTTCTAATATAAAAATCGAATGTTTTAATAAAAAAATTTATTTTCAGAAATTGTTTGTGAATTTACAATTTTATTTGTGCACAATTACGTTTGGAAAAGACCTATTGTGTTTAAGTAAGTAGTCCATATGAATGGAGGTCTTTCACAGTAAGGTATGGATCACGGGTTACTTAACACATAAACTTTTGTTCTTAACCGATTGATGAGAATAAGAATCTCATCATGTCTAGGTTACTATGTTGTAAATTCTAAATGGAGAATGGCTTACCTTTAGCCAGTGAGTAGTCTACTCACTTTATGATATAAGCATATTTCGAATACGTAGAATATGACCTGTAGTAGTGGTTTCTAAAAAGTACTATATGGTAGAAACCTAGACTACTACCGCTACAGCGTGGACTAGTATTCTACGACTTGAGTATGAGTTGGTAGTCTGATGAAGCTGGAAGCATATGCTTTGATATGCTATAGTTGAGGTTCTATCGTAGGGCCAATATACTTACATGTTGGGTATGTGTGACTAGTTAGTTAAGATAAACTTGTACAAGATAGTTTCTATACAATATTACCCCTTGTGGTTGTCTGAATGATCTAAATATCCAGGGCCCTGGGAAACATAACTTGGATGTTTGTTTTAGGGTAGCTCCCTTGAAAAGCGGAAACAATCCAGGAAGTCGTGAATCATTGGACTAGAGGCCTAAGGATGGTAGATATCATTTAGAGAGGTGTTGGTACACTTCTTTCTCTGTAAATGTAGGGCGATATATAGAGAGGTATTTTAGTCATTACACCTGTAGGTCGGAGACTTTGCTAACGCGACATTGTCCTTGGGGTATTTCCTTATGGTGATATTAGAAAATATTTAAAATGCAAAATACAGCTATTTATAGGGCAAGGGTACTTTGGTTATTTTAGTAGCCAATGCGGTGTGTCTTTTAGTCTCCAGTATAAACTGCGAGTCCTAATTAAATATGAGCTAAGGAATTAAATTAAATTAAATAGAATTTATTTTATTTTATTTAAATAACTTGATTTAATTATTGGGCTAGAATAAAATAAAGGTCGATGGAGAGAGAATTAATTAAATTAGTTTAGTGGGTTAATTAATTATTCAGGGTTTTGGCCCAATTTGAATAATTAGGGATTAACCTGGGACTAAATTGATTTAGGCTTATTTAATTGGACTGTTTTATTTAGGTTGGGAAATTAATTATTTGTTGGGCCATTGAGTTGGTTCTAACTAGAATAATTAATTAAGCCCAATAGGTTAAACCAAGAGTCCAATGGCC
This sequence comes from Voacanga thouarsii, assembly GCA_026120185.1. Lineage (NCBI taxonomy): Eukaryota > Viridiplantae > Streptophyta > Magnoliopsida > Gentianales > Apocynaceae > Voacanga > Voacanga thouarsii. The sequence continues at coordinate 518,613 of JANUWF010002187.1, read as the reverse complement.
CAGTCCAGTTTAACCTAGGGTTATTTATTTAGGTTAAATAGGAGGATTGAAAACAACGTTGTTGAAAATTAGACACACAAGAGAGACGGCTTCTTCTCTGTGGAATAGCCAGGCGTTTCTCTCTCTCTCTCTCTCTCTCTCTCTCTCTCTCTCTCTCTCCAGAAAAATTCCCTAGCCTGTTAGTTGTTCAGTAAACGGTAGTTAGACAGGCCATATATTGGAAGACCGAGAGTTCGGCGTTCACATACATGCAAAGGCGGAGTAGGAGGCTTGCAGGAATCTCACTAGAGGCTTCTACCAGCACACCTATCTTGATTGCACACGTTCCAGTCCAGTCACTTTTGAAAACCAAAAGGAGAGGTAAAATTTTTAAAACCTCGGGATTGGGATAGGGCACAACCGGCGCCGCCTAGGGTTGCCAGAGCCGGTGCCGGCCCTACCCTGGATTCCCTGTTCTTGTTTTTTCAATTTTTTTTATGTTCACTTCCGCTGTGTGCTCCGTGTTTCCCGCTTTCTGTGCCTTCAATGTAAACCTCAAGCCTTGGCCCAGTTCATTAGGTTTAGCCTTTAATTTAATTTAATTATTTCTAGACTAATACAAGCCTAATAATTAACTTAATTAAATAACCCAAATAGGCCAATATATAATTCTCCTTTTTGGATTTTTTATTTTATTCTAACCAATAAATAAATCAGGCTACTCGAATAAAATAAAATCTATTTAATATAAGACCAATCCCTTAACCTAAAATTATCAGGACTTATGGGCTATTTCGAGGACTAAAAGACACATCGTCTTAGTTACTAAAATGACTAAAATACCCTTACTTTAGAAATAGCTATATTTTTGTATATTAAATATTTTCTAATATCACCATAAGAAAATATTAACCTCAAAGACAATGCTGCGTTAGCAAAGTCTCCGACCTACATGTGTAATGACTAAAATACCCCTCTAACATCGTCATACATTTAAAGAGAAATAGTGTATTAACACCTCTCTAAAAGACATCTACCATCCTTAGACCTCTAGTCTAATGATCCACGACTCCTGGAATGTTTCCGCTTTCCAAGGGAGCTACCCTGAAGCAAACATCCAAGTCATGTTCCTCAAGCCTTAAATATTTAGATCATTCGAACAGTTACAAGGGGTGATATAGCACAAAAGCTATCTTATATAAGTTTGTCTTAACTAAGTAGTCATATATACCCAACATACAAGTATATCGGCTCTACGATAGAACCTCAACTACAGCAAATCAAAGTACATGCTTCCAGCTTCATCAAACCATCAACTTATACTCAAGCGGTAGAGTATTAGTCCACGTTGTAGCAGTAATAGTCTAGGTTTCTTCTAAATAGTACTTTTAAAAACCACTATTACAATTCATGTTCTACGTATTCGAAATACGCTCATGCTATGAAGTGAGTGGACTACTCACTGGTTAAAAGTAAGCCATTCCCCATTTGGAATTCATAACACAATAACCTAAACATGATAAGATTAGCATTCACATCAATCAGTTAAAAATAAACGTTTATGTGTTAAGTAACCAATGATCCATACTTTACTGTGAAAGACCACTATTTACATGGATCACTTATTTAAACACAATAGGTCCTTTCCAAACATAAATCGTGCATAAATAAAATGTAAATTCACAAATAAATTTTTAAGAATAAATTCTTTTATTAATAAATTCAATAATTACATCAGAAACCTAGTCTAGAGGGCATACAATCTAACAATCTCCCACTTGTACTCTAAGACTAAGAAAGTCCATAGGTGCCCACCCCTATGGCGTCTAAGTATCTCTTGAAGACACTCTCAGCCAAAGATTTGGTGAAGGGATCTACTAGGTTATTCTCCGGGGCTATTTATTCCACCACAATTTCCTGTCTTTGGATAAAATCTTGAATCAGGTGTTACTTCCTCTCGATGTGCTTCCTCTTCTTGTGGTTCCTGGGTTCTTTAGATTGCAAGACTACTCCAGTGTTGTTGTAATATACCACAATCGGTCTGTCCATGTATGGCATGACTCCAAGTTTTAAAAGAAACTTCCAGAGCCAGACTGCTTTCTTGGATGCCTCTGAAGCTGCTACATACTCAGTTTCCATAATTGAGTCAATAATGCAAGATTACTTGATACTTCTCCATGAAACAACTCCTCTAAATAAGGTGAAGCCATATTTACTAGTGGATTTTCTCTCATCCTTATCTGCCTGGAAGTCTGAGTCTGTGTATCTAGTAGGAACCAAGTCATCAGCCTTGTAAACCAACATATAATCTCTCGTACCTTTGAAATATTTGAGAATATGCTTTACAACTTACCAATGAACCTCCTCAGGGTTTGACTAATATTTGCTAACTAAGCCTACGGTAAAGCAGATATCTAGCCGAGTGCACAGCATGGCGTACATGAGACTTTTCACAGCCGAAGCATAGGAAATCCTACTCATTTTGTTTTTTCTTCTTGGGACTTTCTTTTTGGACTTAGGATAGTCCTTTGAACAAAAAGACAACCCATGTCTACAAGGAATTAAAGATCCTTTGCATGAGTCAATGGTGAATTTAGTCAGTATCTTGTCAATGTATGTCGCATGGGATAATCCGAATATTCTCTACTTCCTATTTTTAAGAAGCTTAATCCCGAGAATATAATTGGCTTCTCCAATGTCCTTCATACTGAATTAACTAGACAGCTAAACCTTAGTAGATGACAATGTCCCTACATCATTCCCAATAAGTAGAATGTCATCCACATATAGGAAAAGAAAAACCACATTTATGCCTTTCAATTTTCTGTACACACATAGTTCATCCTCGTTTTGAATGAGACTATAAGACTTTATAGTCTCGTCAAAATGAATATTCCATACTCTAGATGGCTGCTTAAGTCTATAAATGGACTTCTTAAACTTGCAAACCATATGTTCCTAACCTTTAGCAATAAAACCTTCCGATTGGGATATATAGATGTCTTCACTAATATAGCCATTAAGAAATGCCATCTTGATATCTATTTTCTATATCTTATAGTCATAATGACATGCGATGACAAAGAGGATACGGATGGACTTAAGCATGGCTTCCAGGGAAAAGGTTTTCTTATAGTCGATCCCTTCTTTCTGAGTATACTCTTTCACCATAAACCTAGCTTTAAAGATTTTCACCTTCCCATCCAATCCCTTCTTCCCCTTTTATACCCATTTACACCCAATTGGTTTTATCTCTTTAGGTGAAGCTACAAGATCCCAAACCTGATTAAGGTATATTGACTCAATCTCGGCTTTCATTGTTTCATGCTATAGATTTGCATAGACATCAGTGACAGCCTCCACGTATCTAGTGGGATCTTATTCCTGATGGTCAGAGACCAGCTCGAAAGCCTCTCTAGTCCATTTTTCTGGAACCCTAGATACCCTCCCACTACGACGAGGCTCCGTTTGTATAGGTTCTTGAGGTTGTGCCTCTTCTTGTTCCACAGTCGAGCCTGAAGAAGTTGATTCCGAAGATAACTTTTCATCGAGTTGCAACCTTGTTGAACTTTTAGCGGAAGTACTTTGATTATCCTCTAAGTATCTAGTATTAGTACTTACCAGTACTTTCTACTCTTGAGACGATAAAAGTAACCTCCTTTTGTCCCTTTTGGATACCCAATAAAATAGCATAATTTCGATCTTGGCTCTAGCTTGTCTCCTTTGATCAGTACATAAGCTGGATAGCCCCATATTCTGAGATGATTCAAACTTGGCTTACGCCCAATCTACATCTCATAGGGTCGTCCTAGATACTGACTTAGAAAGCACCAAGTTCAGAATATATGCCACTATTTTTAGGGCATATCTCCAAAAATAGACTGGAAGAGTAGCATGAGACATCATGATTCGGACCATTTCCATCAATGTCATGTTCCTTCTCTCAGCTACTCCATTCTGCTGGGATGTCTCTGGCACAGAGAGTTGGGATGTTATCTCATGATATACCATATGATCTTTGAATTCATCGAGGAAGTACTTTCCACCACGATTCGATCATAAGGTTTTGATCAGTTTACCTATCCGACGCTCCACTTCAACTTTAAACTCTTTGAACTTGTCAAAAGAGTCAAACTTGTGCCTCATTAGGTAAACATAACCAAACTTTGTACAATCATCCGTGAAAGTGATGAAGTACTCAAAACCCCCTCTAGCTGGTATAGACAAAGGATTATACACATCAGTGTGAACAAGGCCCAATATCTCCTTAGCTCTATCAGCCTTTTGGATAAACGATCTTTTGGTCATTTTTCCTATAAAGCAGGATTCACACTGAGGCCAACTTTCCAATCTTAATGAGCCTAAGGGTCCATCATAGATTAACCTCTGAATCCTAGTTAAGTTAATATGACCCAACTTTAGATGCAAAAAATATGAGTCATTGGCATTAGTTTTTCTTTTCCTACTTAAAGGTTCAGATTAAGCATTATTTATTTGATTATTTATAGGATTTAAGAAGAATAAGTTTTCATACATGTGCTTAAAACAAAGAACTTCTCCATTTCTACTGATAGTAATACCAGAATGGAAAGAAACAGAATATCTATGATTTATATGTTTTGCAACTGAAGCCAAATTCTGTCCAAATCCAGGTACATATAAAACATCATTCAAAATAACTACTATATTAGAATAAAAAACAAGATCCAGTTCTCCCACTATAAGGGCCCATACTTACGCTCCATTTCCTACTCATAGTCCATGCCCACCTTTCTGAAGTTTTCTTATCTTCCTAAACCCTTGCAAGGAGTTATAGATATGATCAGTAGCTCCAGAATCAACAATCCAAGTGAAAATTGATCCAACCATTAAAACTGACTCTAGATAGAGAACAATACCTGTAGGGTTTTTCTTGGCTTGAAGCTCTGGACAATCCTTTTTCTAGTCTCGTTTCTGTCCGCACTTGAAGCACTTGCCCTCTGGCCTGTTGGGTTGGTTCTTGGTCTGGGCTATTGCGTTTCCTTTCTTCTTCTTGAACTTCTTGGGCTTGGGCCCAATTCTGGAATAAGAAGCCCTAAAAATCATAATCTTAGACTGTGGATTCATGACCTTTTCTGCTATCTGGAGCTCTTTCATTAACTCAATTAAACTCATGTTTAACTTGTTCATGTTGTAGTTCAACTTGAACTGAGTAAAAAAGCCTGGCAGTGATTCGAAAACTATGTTCACTTGACTCTCGAGGTCAATAACAGCCCTTAGGACTTCCGTTTCCTCAAAAGTAACAATCATTTTGAGCATATACTCCCTGACTGATGCTCTATCAGCCATCTTAGTGTTTATGATTGTCCTAAGAGCTTCCTGCCTTACGGGCTGACTCTTTTCAGTAAACATCGTGGCTAATGACTGGCTAATGTCATACGCAGTGGCCATGTTCTCGTATTTGGACTGGAGTATATTAGACATGGAGGCCAACATGTAGCAACAAGCCATCTCGTCGGCCTTCTTCCATGCCCTCTCAGCCTCACGCTCAACATCGGTGGAACCTTCCCCGATAACAGGACAGGTTTCGTAAAGGACATACTTATACTTCTCGACAGTGAGTATTATGTCCAAGTTTCTTTTTCAGTCCGCATAGTTTGGACCCATTAACTTATTCTCTCGGAGAATAAAGGCTAAAGGACTAAAAGAACCTCCACCAACCATTTCTGAAAAATCGAAAATAGAAGAAATCTCAGTTTGTGAAAGAACAAAATAAAAATAATTTGTGTACTTTATCCTCATATTAAATCTGATAATAGTTAACCCTATCACTATTATCTTTAATATGATTAATTTGGCTCTTTAAAAAACTGACATAGCTTCTTGGAAAGATTAACAATTTCCTAAGCTAAGTGTATTAATCACCACAAATTAATTTTTCTTTTAGTTAATGATCTAGAAGATAACTCCATCGATGGGATGGCCGTTTTTCTCATTTCCTATAGATATTCCTCGCACTATAACCTCCAACATGGGTTGGCCGATCATAGCACGTGTCCCGAGTTATTAACTACATCCATCTATTAGTTCTAGATCCTTGTGGTATCCTTATCCTATACGGGTTCACTCCCAGCGTGACGTGAGGGGACTCATGATCTCTAATAAAGATTGTGATAGAAGTCGTGGAGCCATTGGAACCCTTCTCCCACTTAGTCTTTTAAAATAAGGGTTTTTAAAGAAAATATCCTTTTGAAAATATCCCATTAAGTATCTCTGTACAATATCTAAATTCATAAATCTCTATATCAAGGTAAAAATCCTTTAAAAGATTTTCTATGAATTTATTTGACACAGTTAAGAACTTAATGATTTCCAAAAATTTCCTTTTAAATTTTCTAGAGACTTTGGTCTCAAGTTTAATTTGACAAAAATAATTTTTTAGTGAAAAAAATAAAACAAAAATGGCTTTCTATTTAACTTACAAAAATATCTAAATCCAAAATATTTTTTATGTCAAGAATTAAATCCTTTGAAAAAATATTCAAGGATTAATTTTTTGTCCAAGTAAAAAATAACCATATTTTTAAAGAGATTTTGAAAAATGTTTTTCTTGTCATAAATTTCCCAAAGACAAAGTCATTGAGAAAACTCGCACTTAGGGTACCAAAAAAAAAATAAGCATGTCAGAAAATTGTAAACATTTTCATACTTTTCTATTTTTTTTAACCTAAATGTCTACATTATAGAATTAAACACATTAATTAATTAATGATCTTGTTTAATTCTAAATTTCCTCTACTATTATTTTTCATGCAAAATATTCAAAGAATATTAACTATTGCAATAAAAATAAATTTGCCTGAATGCTACAAGCATTAATCAGATAGGTTTTGCATTTCTAATCTTGCTATTGACAAAGCACAGAGAACACACACACACAAGAGAAGAAGAAGAGAGGCTTGAGGAAAAAAAACCAACGACGTTCTGTGAAAGACTCCTCTATTCTATTGAATCTCAACTGCCTTAATAATAGGCTATTATCCAGGCATTCAAAAATCAAACAGAAGCCCTAAGGCCCATGTCATGTTAAGCCATTAAACGGGCCAATGGACCTATGACCCAGTTCATTGGGTTAAGCCTTTAATTTAATTTAATTATTCTTGGACTAATCAAGTCCAATAATTAAATTAATTAAATAACCCAACAGACCAATACATACCTCAAGCCTTAGCCCAATTCATTAGGTTTAGCCTTTAATTTAATTTAATTATTTCTGAACTAATACAAGTCCAATAATTAAATTAATTAAATAACTCAAGTGGGCCGATATATAATTCTCTCTTATTGGACCTTTTATTTTATTCTAATCCAATAAATAAATCAAGCTACTCAAATAAAATAAAATCCATTTAATACAAGACCAATCCTTTAACCTAAAACCATCAGGACTTATGGGCTATTCCGAGGACCAAAAGACACATCACATTGGCTACTAAAAGGACCAAAATACCCCTGCTATAGAAATAGCTATATTTTTGTATTTTAAATATTTTCTAATATCGCCATAAGAAAATATTAACTTCAAGAACAATGTTGCGTTAGCAAAGTCTTCGACCTACAAGTGTAATGACTAAAATACCCCTCTACGCATTGCTGTACATTTAGAGAGGAAGAGTGTACTAACACCTCTTTAAAAGACATCTACTATCCTCAGACCTCTAATCCAATGATCTATGTCTCTTGGAATGTTTTCGCTCTCCAAGGGAGCTACCTTGAAGTAAGCATTCAAGTCGTGTTCCCTAGGGCCCTGGATATTTAGATCATTCGAACAGTCACAAGGGACGATATAGTGCAGAAACTATCTTGTACAAGTCTGTCTTAACTAACTAGTCACATATACACAACATATAAGTATATCGGCTCTACGATAGAACCTCAACTACAGCAAATCAAAGTACATGCTTCCAGCTTCGTCAGACCACCAACTCATACTTAAGCGGTAGAGTATTTGTCCACGTTGTAGTAGTAATAGTCTAGGTTTCTTCTAAATAGTACTTTTAGAAACCGCTATTACAGGTCCTATTCTACATATTTGAAATACGCTCATACTATGAAGTGAGTGGACTACTCACTGGCTGAAAGTAAGCTATTCCTCATTTGGAATTCATAACATAATAACCTAAACATGATGAGATTCTCATTCTCATCAATCGGTTAATAACAAACGTTTATGTGTTAAGTAACCCGTAATTCATACCTTACTGTGAAAGACCACCATTCACATGGATCACTTACTTAAACACAATGGGTCCTTTTCAAACACAAATCGTGCACAAATAAAATATAAATTCACAAATAAATTTTTAAGAAGAAATTCTTTTATTAATAAATTCGATAATTACATCAGAAACCTAGTCTAGAGGGCATACAATCCAACAATTATGCCATGATTGTCAATGAGGAATGATTTATCTTAAATTAGTGAGTAGTTCACTCACATCATTGGCATAAGCGTATTTCGAATACGTCGAACTGGACTTGTAGTAGTGGTCTCTCTCAAAGTACTATAATTGTAGAGACAGACTATTACTACTACAGCGCAGACGGATGCCTTCATACTTGAGTATGAATTGGTAGTCTGGCAAAGTTAAGGTTTTATACTTTGAAGTATGTTGGGTGAAATTTTTTTGGGAGATCAATAGCCTTGTACATTGGTATATTACTCTAATTAGTTAAAATGGACTCATGCGACAGAGTTTTTATACTTCACTTAGTGAGGTTAAATCACTCTCTTGTGATTGTCTAAGATAATCTAATCATCCAGGGCCCTGGGAACGTGACTCTAGAATGTGTATTTTTGGGTAGCTTCCAATGATAAGCAAGAACATTTAAGTGAGTCATGGATTATCGGACTAAAGATCTAAGGATGGTAGATGTTTTTAAGATAGGTGTTAGTACATTTATCCTATCTCATTGATAAATGTTACATAGAGGGGTATTTCTGTCATTATACCTATAGGTCGGAGACATTGCTTTAACAATATTATTTTTGGGGTCAATATTTCCATATGGTAATACATGAAAATATTTAAAATGATAAAATGCGGCTATTTAATAGTAAGAGCATTTTGGTCATTTTAGTAGCCATAAATGATATGTCTTTTGGTTCCCAAAGTAGCTCAAGTTACCTTGGTGTTGTTTAGACACAATCTGGATTTAATAGATAATTATTTGGAAAAGAAATAAAATTTATTCTAAGAGTCCAATTAAAATTAATTAATTAGTCTTGGGTTTTAATAAGGCCCAGAAAAGACAATTAATTAATTAAGAGAATTGAGCTAGAATAAATTAATTAATTGGACTGATATATGTTGACATATATTAAGAATCTAATTAAAATTAATTAATTAGTCTTGGGTATTTAATAAGGCCCAGAAAAGATAATTAATTAATTAAATGAATTAGGCCAGTCTTGGATTTTTTTTTTTAAGCACGGCACCTAGACCATTAAGGCTTCACGTTTTTGGCCATTAGAGCTTGATGGCCGAATATAGTGACATGAGGAGAAAAAAAAATAATGACGTTGTTCTTGTGAGTTCTCTTCTCTGGAGAATGTCTCGTCTCCCCTCTCCTTCTTTGGTTTGTTGTCCTTTCTCTTCTCTCTCTACAGTAAAGTGTGTTTTGATTATCCAAAAGTAGCTCTCACTAAGCTAACGCCAAGAGCAAGATAAAGTCATACTTTGAAAGATAAAGAGAAGTAACTTGTAGACGCTTGATGCGTAGGAGTAAAAGATTGGCAGGAGTTCCAAATGAACAACAGGCGCCTCATTTTCTCTCTCCAACGCAAGAAGAAGTTACGGTGCAACCCGTCCCTACGTTGGTCAATCCGTGACTAATAAAGAAAAGCAAGTACTCTCTCCTAGATGTGGCTCGAAAAACTGAAAAATCTTCTGCTGCATTTTCTTTGGTGTTTTCCGTTTTGATCCTTCAACCTTAACAAGTAAAATATGCTTTTAACATAACTCTTTCTCAGCATGTTCTAGAATCTTAATTGGTTTTTCTTCATAGTTTAAATCCAGTGTTAAATCTATGGCAACATCATTCAGAATGTGATTAGGCCTGCTATATATTGTCGGAGATGTGATACATGAAATGGGTTATGGATACCTTGAAGTTCCACAGGTATTTCTAATCTATAAGCTTCCTTTTCGATTCTCTCGATATTAAAAAAAGGCCCTATATGTCATGGGGTTAGTTTCTTCCTTCATATCCCCATACCCCGTTGTGGCATTAATTTTAGAAATACCTGATCTCCTGCAACAAATTCCAAATCTCTTCGACGGCAATCGACATAGCTCTTTTGTTGACTTTGAGCAATGGCCGCTCTTTCTTTGAATTGTAGCATTTTTTTTTCCATATCCAGAGCATTATATTGATTCTAACTTTGCCATAAGATTTCCTAATACAGTGGAGACTGATAATTTTGTCTATACAAGGCTTCAAATTGAGCCATTCTAATTGTAGACAGATAACTATTATTATAAACCAAGTTATCAATCCACTTGTTTTCGAAATCTTGTGCACATGCTTGCAACATGTCTTCCAGAATTTGGATTACTCGCTTTGTCTATCCATCTGTCTATGGATGTGCTGTGGTGCTAAATTTTAAAGTAGTCCTACATAGTTGTTGTATCTTCTTCCAAAATCATGAAGTAAACCTTAGACCTTGGTCAGATATGATACTGAATGGCACTCGATGCAATCTTATTACTTCTTCCATGTAATTCTTACATTGTTTTTCTAGATGGTCCTCTTTGTCAATAGGAATAAAATGAGTGGACTTTATCAATCAATCTACATCTACCCAAACGGTGTCCCTCCGTCCAATTCTTAAGGATAATCCGATCACAAAATGTATAGAAATCTCATCCTATTTCTGTTAAGGTGTTGGTAGTTGTTGTAACAATCCTCTAAGTTTTTGATGATCTGCCTTCACCTTTTGACAAGTGAGACACTATGCCACAAATTGAGAAATATCTTTCTTCATACCTATCCACCAAAAGTATTGTTTCAAATCATGATATATCTTCACTGCTCCAGGGTAGATAATATACTTACTTTGACGTGCTTCTATTAGTATACCTTGTTTTATCGTAACATGCCTCAATACACAATATTGTTCTCGAAAATGGAGAATCCCAACATCGTCCACTTGAAAATCACTTTCCCTTTGTTCTTTACTCTTATCTTGAGTTATTGCAATTCCTCATCTTATTCTTGAGCTTTCTTTAATTGTTGCAACAACATAGGTTGTATTGATATGTTATTCATCATAATCCGTCCTTTAATCACCGATACTTCCAATTCCGAAGTTTGCACAATTTGTAAAGTGGATACTTACCATTTTCTACTCAACACATCTACCACTTCGTTAGCCTTACCAGGATGATACTTAATCGGGCATCAAAACTCCTCCAGAAACTCCACCCATCTTCGTTAGCGCATATTTAAATCCTTTTGAGTAAAGATATACTTCAAACTCTTATGGTTAGTGAAAACTTCAAACACTACTCTATAAATGTAATGCTTCCACTTTTCAATGCTAACATAATAGTTGCCATTCCCAAGTTATGGGCAAGGTAATTTACTTCATAAGATCACAATTTCCTTAATATATAAGCTACTACTCTTCTTTCTTGCATCAATACACCACCCAGTCCTTCTTTTGAAGCATTAGCATACATTTCATAAAGTTTATCCATTATTGGAAAGGCCAAAACTGGTAAGGTACTCAACCTTTACTTCAATTCCAAGAAACTTTCTCACACTCTTCTGTCCAAACATTGGCACTTTCTTTTAGGTTAGTCTACTTAAAAGTGAAGCGCGCCTTGAAAATCCTTCAATAAACCTTCGGTAGTATTCTGCCAATCCTTAAAAAAATCGTACTTCTGTAGGATTTTCTGGATGTTTCCAACTGATTATAGCTTCCACCTTTGCAGAATCTACTGAAATACCTTCTTTGAAAATTACATGTCCCAAAAATGCCAGATTATCCAATCAAAATTCACATTTACTAAATTTAGCATATAGCTTAACTTCTCTTAGTTTCTCAAGCACTTTTCGTAAATGCTTTTTATGCTGCTAGGGATCCTTGGAATATATCAGAATATCATCAATGAATATAACAAAAAAATTATCCAAAAATGGTAAAAAAAAAAAACTCGATGTATGAGATCCATGAACATTGTAGGAGCACTAGTAACGCTAAAGGGCATTACCACAAACTCATAGTGCCCATAACTAGTATTAAATGTTGTTTTAGGAATATCTTCTTCTCAGATTCTCACCTGATAATACTCTTACCTCACCTCAAATCTAATTTAGAATAACATCCTGCACCTTATGGTTGATCAAATAATTCATCCATCGTTGGCAATAGGTACCTCACCTTATGTAATAATTTTTGTACTTTCACTCCCGATATCAAGTGTGTTTTTTCGTGCATTATCTTCCTAGAATTCTAAGACATCTTTTCCAGGTTCACTAAACTACACCAATTTGTTTCTATAATCAACTCTTACATGATGATAAGATAACCAATCCATTTCAACGATAGCATTATAATCTATTATAGGTAGACATATAAGGTCCCCTTTTAATACTACATCTCTTATCCTTATCTCACTCTCCAAATAAATTCTATCACTACTCATATGTCTTCCCAAAGAATTACAAACTATCATTTCATACGGAACTTCCCTACTCCTAACCTCCATCTTTTGAGTGAAAGAATAAGTAATAAAAGAATGGGTAGAACCTGAATCTATTAAAATTTTAGCTTCTTTACCAAAAATAAGAACCTTACTTTCCACAACAATCACTACATTGGAGTCAATTTTGTCTAAAACTACCACCTGCTTTCAAGAGTGGTTTATTTGCTCTCGGCTTAGGTGCAGAAGACTAACATGGATTTTCCTTGACTGATCTTGTCCTTGATCCCATGTAACTTCCTTTAGGACTCACTCATCTAGTTGTCCACCTAGGATGTGGATAATTGAATCGTTTATGTCCTTCTTCTCTATAATTATAACAATGATTAAGTTGCTTTCCCATATCTACCCTTTCTTTCCTTAGAGATTTTCCTTTCTTCTGCTAATTAATTCCTCTAGGCCTCTTATTTCAATTTAGAGGTCAAAATTTTACTTTATTTCCTTGTTTAGCTTGCTCCTAATCTACATCTTGAACCGTTTTAAGTTATCTCCACTGCTGCACTGTAACTATTTGGAGCTATACTAAGCAAAACTCTTTTAAGTTCAGGATGCAGACTTTTCACGAAGTGTCAAATCTTGTCTGATTCATTTTATACTAGGAGGCGATAGTATTTAGAGAGTCGCGTATACTCAACAGCATACTTGCCTATTGTTCTTCCCTCCTATCTAAAATTCTAGAATTAATCCTCTTTCTTTTCTACAATCTAACAAAGTATAAATTATTTCTTAAACTCCATTCAAAATTCAACCCACGTCCATTATTTTTGTTCCTTTTTATGTGTTGTTGGGTATCTCAGGCTTGTATCCTATACGGCGCAGCGAAAGTGTGAAATCCCAGTCAAAACCAACCTTAGAGTAAGGGGGTTGGGATGCATATTATATTTCATTGCATGTTTAAATATATTTTTATATGATTTTATGTGCATTGAATTTGTGGTTTATAGTCTAGAGGGCTTGATTATGACTATTGAGTGAGAATGGCAAAATGGTAATTTTTGCTTGAGGTGGAAAAAGGGTGATAGCTTGAGGATTGAATAGGAAAATATTTTTTAGAGAAAAAATAAGAACAAGAGTTGTTGTGGTGTGGTGATTAGAACTTTGGAATTAAATATTGAGGTCTTGGGTTCAAATTCCATCATGGGAGCTTTAGAATGATTAAATTTTATTTTTACTTGAGAGGTGGAATTTTCGGCTTTATGTGCTTTGGAATAGGGTAGGGATGTTTTCCTAAGAGAGTTATGATAGGAGTATCCAAATCCTATTCTTTTTCTCTACACAAAATTCTTAAGGGGAATTCATTTCCTCTTGATCATTAATTTTTCATATCTCTCAATTCATTAGTTTGTTCAATTTGTTCAAGCCAATTTTATTCTAGGAAAATTCCTGCAATATGCTGTGGCTTTAAAGGTTCAAAATGTCTTAGCGAAAGACATCTTGTGGACCGAAACCATGGAAGAAGGGGAAGGATTTCAAGTGAATTAATTTCCCTAGTGAACTCTCCAAAGTCTTCACTCTAGCTAGGTTCATTTTCCTTCATGCATTGAACTGAAATTTTCCAGCTTCTTGTGCCTTCAAGGTATCAAAATTATTAGCCATTATTCCCTCCCAAATGCTGCCAGAAAATGGACCTTTTGATCAGCTTGAAACCTGGATATTTCTGGCCATTTTCGGACTGCACAAAAGCTGTGCGAAACTAAAAAATTTTCTAGGCGAAATTCCAGCATAGGTGAGTTCAAACCAAGCTGTTTTCTTCTAGTTTTTCTCCAGCTCCTTAGCCACATTTTTCCTCCATGAAGAAGGCTGGAAACCAGCCTTGAAAGACCTCTGAATACCCCCTCAAACCCTCTGCAAACTAACTAGACAATGGCAGAAAAATCTGCCCAGAATTTTCCTTCAAACTTGCGAAATCACTGAACACAATTTCCAACTTTGTTCTCCTTCAGCCTTGTCCGAAACCTTCACCATTTTTCTAGACAAACTTCTCTTGAATAGCCATGAACTGAACTCCATTATCTTCTCCAGCATTCTGTACGAAATTCAGACATGGCTGCCCAAAAATCTTTTCCAAAAAAATTACTGCAATCATGCTTGATTAGTTACCAAAATTCCAGCCACCATAATTTAACAACTTTCCATAAAATATCCCTCAAACAACCAGACCTTCCCTTCACCATTATAATCCTTATTTTCGGCCACCCTTAGCTCCTTCAACCAGCTTTCATCCAACCGAAACTCTGCATAGAAATTCGGCCATGGCAGCTTCCCAAAAGCTCTCCAACAATCAAAGATATTCTTGTAGTATTTAGTTTCTAAATTTGCTTCCCAAAAATATTCTTCAAGGATTTCAACAACTAGCCTTGCCTTTTTCTTTCAAACCAGAAAAATCATCCTCCAAAACCTCTCAAAACAATTCAGTCACTCTCTCCCTCAGAATTTCGACCAGCATTAACCAAAGTTCCTCCATTCTTTTCAACCTTCAAGCACACATAGAACACCAAGAACACATACTCCTTTCTTTTGTCTAATACTTCTCCAAATCACTCCAAACATCTTCTAAAAAATTCCAGATTTCATCTATTTACTACTGTGAGTCCATCCACACCATTTTTAACATCGAACTCCCAAATCCAACTTGCTTTTTTGGATCAAAAACCAGAAATTTTGTGAAGGCTCAAGAACACCTTCAAGGTAGGGTTATTCTAACAACTTCATCTTCTCTAATCTTGATCTCTAATGAATATATATATGAATAAACATGCTAATGGTCTCTCTCTCTCTCTCTCTCTCTCTCTCTCTCTCTCTCTCTCTCTCTCTCTCTCTCTCTCTCTCTCTGCCGAACCTCACTCTCTCTTGGCCGAATGGCTTTTTCTCCAATGACCATGCTTTCTCCATCTTCCTTGGACAGATCTAATCATCTAGGAGCTGAGATTCATTCGAAACTCCTTCAAGGTTTTCATCAATCGAGTAAGTCTTTAACCCTTCTTTTAAATTCTAGATTCATGTCTCTAGGATGATATTGATAGAAGTCGAATCATGAATGGGGTTTGAGTATATATTGTTGTGATGAGTTGAGAGTGAAGCATGAATATATGTATGACTATGGTGGAGATGGGATTTATAAATGAAGGGATTATCTTGGTTGATTGTATTATGTTTTGAGGTTTAATGCATGTCTCCATGATTAAGTGTGATAGAGATTATGTCATCTATAATGAATAGGATTTATGTTCTTGTGTGATTATTAAAGCCATTGTTATATTTATGCTAGTAAAGGCTAGATCATGCCTTGGTAAATTTAGATCTATACTTATATGTATGATTTGGATGATTTGATGAATTGAAGGGTTGTAAATGTTCATGATTATGGTTAGCAATAGAACTATGTTCATGACCTAGTTGTTCCTAAGCTAATTTTTATTTCATGAATAAAATATTTCATAATATGATTTTGCTAGTAATTTCGAAAAACCCTAGGAGGGGTAGATTTGGATTATTATATATAATAAGGATATTTTAGTCAAATAAATAATAGCTTTTACTAGAAAAATAATGTGTGTGTGTGTATGTGTGTGTGTGTGTGTGTGTGTGTAGGTATTATATAAAATAATGAAATCAACTAAAGCCTTTTATGGAAATAGTCATAATTAGTAAAATATTTATTACTAAAAATTTAATTATTAGCTTTTAATCAAAACCCATTAAAATTTTATTTATTATTTTTCAAGCAAGACTTATTAAATTTATTTTCAACTAATTTTAGTTATCAATTATTTTCTAACAATTAAATTATTAATAAATCATTATTTTACCTAATACCACCTAGGACTCTTTATCAAATAAACTCTAAATTTTTCTTAGCAAGATTTAAACCATCAACTTATTAGTACTTGTTTCTCAAAACATTAATTATTTTAAATATCAAATTAGGCTTAGCTTATAAACCTATTTATTTATTGTTTGGCCTTAAAGCTTGGGACACTAGGATCATGGTAGTAGTGAGTTGAGTTGTTTTAAATTGAGAAAGTGGATTTTGGCTTGAGTTTGATTGTGGTTTGTATTTGCCCATGCAGGGTTAGGTCAACTGTTGGAGACCTTTTATTGTGAGCAAGAATCAGGTAAGCTCCTGCATAAAACCTAATTGATGTAAAATATTTATTATGGCAAGCCAAATGTAGAGTGCATGGACACTCATTTCTGTAAGGCAATTGAGGATTGACTCCTTTCTTATTTCAGTCAAACAAATTATTTGGAAATCCATAAGCAGATTTACTCAAACTCAAAACTCTTTCCAAAACTGATTTTGACAAAGATTTTGGAGACCCCTAATTGCCAATTTCATGTGGAACTATGGTTTGTTCATTTTCCCAAGTGGGTTACGTTACGTTGAGTACTCAATAAGGGTGGACTGCTAGGACTAGTCTTTGAAGGGTTAGGGTGAGTCTCTCAGTAGGTGGCCACATCTGAAGGGTGAGTCCTTCCCGGATAAGATATCAATCCAGTAGGTCGTGCCGGTCCGAGCTAGCAGTTGTTTATTTTTCAGTCAAGTGACTGTGTTTTGCCGAAATGGACACCCGGTTGTTGTTTAGGTATAGAGAATGAGGAGTATCTTGCCCGGTAGGCCGATCACCTACCTTTTGTCAGTCTACATAAAGTGTGGCATTCTGACCGGTTATGGGGCCCAACATGTGGTAACCCATGATCATTTCTTTTGAGCGGTTGATTTTATTGCTTATGTATGGTTGGAAAAGCCAAAGCACCACTCTTGCTTTTGACTAATATTTATTGCTTACTAGTATTTCTCTTATAAAGGTTTTATACCTTGCATTCACGAACTATTTCCACTAGACACTCAAAGCACACATGGACTTACTGAGATTTCTGTCTCATCACCTTTTTACCATGATTTCAGGTCGATCCTGATGTGGGGATGAGTAGCTAGTGTTATCTGCCTTGGAAGAGAATATTGTCATTTATTTTTATGTGTTGCTTTGGGGAGTTGAGAGTGGATAATTTTACTTATGGATTTGATTTTGGGAATTCGCGGATTTATTCTTGGAATGTAACAAATTTTAAGTTAAAGTATTATTTTTATTCCACTATTTTATTTGTATGACCTAGTTATAAAGACTTCTTGTCCTTTGGATGGGGCGACATCCCCGGCCCTGGCGGGCCTAGGTAGCGTGGTGTTACAAGAAGAATAAAATGAGATACCATCCCAAGATTTGCATGTGTGTGAAAAACAAGACATAAAGATAACAAAGGTAACAGCTTTTACTTTTCTTTGATCATCCGAAGAACAAAAATTTCTTCTTCAAGTCGAGATGCGATCCAGCAATCCTCTTAATCAAACTCCACGAGAGTTGAACATCTAACCACTATAATCACAGTGTGTGATTATCTCTAACAGTAATCCACACAGAGGAATACTCAAGCACCAAAATTTTCTGTGTAAGCAGAAAAAGATGGCAGCTAGGGTTTCTCAAGAACAATCATGAGAGAGAGAGAAAAGAGAATGTCGTGTATTACCTAGGGTTTCCGTTTTTTCAAAACCTCAGCTAGGGTTTCTAGTATGTCATACATATAAACCGAAAAACCCTGCTAAAATTGAGAATTCTAATCCTATTAGAATTCCCAAATTGTAATTGGAAACATCAAGTTATTACAATTACAATTTAGACCATAAATTATAACTAATTATAATTTGTCCACAACAACTTCTCTTTATCTCAATTAACCCCACTATGTTATCAAATAACATCTTGAGTATATAATCCTCTATTGTGTGTGACCTATTAGGTTTCCCAACTAATTGATAGCGAATATGAATTAATCCAAACGTCTTTGAGATTAATAATCCATAATTAATTAGAATTAATCATATTAATTCTAATTAGGATTGGTATTGAAAAACCTTAAAGGGGGTGTGAATAAGGTTTTTGGCAAGCAAAAATAATTTTTTCGATTTGTTTAAAATGTTGAATAATGATGATCACCAAGATGCTTAGACTGACTTTATAGATTCATAGAAAGTTATCCAAGCACTTGTAGATGTATATCCAGATTTAGACAACAAAAGAACATCAAAAGCAGTACATGAACAACTAAATAAAATGAGATAAGAGATGTATAGTGGTTCGATCAATAATGATCTACGTCCACTACTTTAAGCCCACACTTAAGGATTTTCAACCCTATTTCATTAACCTCACTTAATGAAACTGTTTCACAAACAAGAGAGGATCACCACACTAGGTTTTCCATAACCTCTCAGTCACGCAAACACATCAAAGATCACCTCACTAGGTTTTACTCCACAACCTTGATACAAACACAGAACAAAGATCACCCCAATGGGTTTTACCACACAACCTTGAACATAAATGAACACAAGGCTCAACCCTATGGGTTTTACACCACAACCTTGACACAAACACAGAACAAAGATCACCCCAATGGGTTTTACCATACAACCTTGAACATAAATCAACACAAGGCTTACCCCTATGGGTTTTACACCACAACTTTGAACATAAATCAACACAAGGCTCACTCCTATGGGTTTTACACCATAACCTTGCACTACAACAGAGATTTGAATATCAATAGAAAAGAAATAAGCTCACTTACTTGAGCAGATAATCACTCGGATACAAAGCACAAATACTTTTATCTTTGATACACAATGAACTCACTTTGAAGCTAGATAAAAGGAGATTTTTGAAAATATTAAGCAATAATATTTCTAAGATGAATGTTTCAAAAATCTTGCATTTAATCTTGCTTTAAGGTCAATTTATAGAGCTAAAAAGTGGAGTGCCAACGGTTATAAATAAACGGCTATAAATTTTTCTGTTTAAACTCATCCGTATTTTGGACTCGGGTTTTGGACGAAGATGCATCCAAAAGGTAAGTCCAAAATGGCACTAACCAGACAAACTTTTTCAACCTAGTTTACAGAATTTTGGACGAACGTTTTGGATTCAAATTATTCCATCCAAACTTTTGTGAATTTCAAAAACTTTGAAAGCGTCTCCCTTGAAGCTTTAAGGTAAAGTCAAATGAATCAAAAGATAAGAAGACATTGGAATTAATAGATATACCTCAATAACACTTCCTAGTCTATCATTCTTCATAAAGAACTTTTTTTTATATGTAACTCCACATACTTTAATCTTCTCATTCGATCTTCTATTCTTGATTTCAGCAAAGAAGGAGTTGCCAACATATCATATCTGAAGACTTTTGAAGAATAAAGTTCAAACATGCCCTATCACAATAGATTAACAAGTTAGTCCTTAACAACGTTTGTCATAAATCAAAACATAGAAGAAAGCCCTTAAGGCTAACAATCTCCCCCTTTTTGAGTGATGACAAACATGACACTTATGATATGTAAAGAGAGAACATGTTGAACGAAAAATGTGCAAATAAATGCAATCTCACTGTATAGGTCTCATAGAGATCTTATGATAAAAAAAAATTGTAAACACATCTCAATGATCCTAAAGTCTTTCATATCTCTAAATATTCAGAATGATTTGATAGAGATGATAAAATACTCCCCCTAAATATATGCTTATGTGAATATGTTAAACAAAAGAGGGAAAAGCAGAAGTTACGATTTATTTATCCAAACAAGTGTATCCAAAATAATTTTGGAAGAACAAGTGTTTTCAAAAATTCATTTTGGATAAGGATTTTAGATGTCCAAAAAATATTGTCAATTCAGTAATACTGCTTATAAGAACATTTTTTTTTTATTCAAAATTCTAAGTCCAAAACTCTCCCTGACTCAATGCACGAAAATCTTATCACAGAATCTAATCTCAAGGATACCATTATCATAAAAATGAACATCACAAACAAAGGGGTTTTTCAGAGAATTTTTAGTAAACAGTGAATCAAATCATATTAGCGTTTTTCTTAACAATTTAGTTCGTAACAGTTCATGCAGTTTCTTGAAATTCTGTAACTGTTCATACAACAGTCTTTTCTTCTCCCACAAACAGTTTCAGTTTTCAAAATGATTCCATTTTCCATAGCAGTTAGATCCAAATAATCATACATTATTAGTCCAATTTTACATATAGAACGAAATTCATGCCTAAAAATTCAGTTTACACAACATCAGTTATGCAGAATATGATATCAGATGATTATGCATATCCCATAATGTTTTCTCCTCAAATTAATATACAGATCCCCTAACATTTTCTCCTTATCAGTTAATGCATGCCGACAATAACATTTTCTTTTTTCCCAATGAATGTATATACAACAGTCATGGAGAATATATGATATCAGATTATTATGCAGATTCCATAACGTTTACAGACAATAACATTTTCTTTCTCCCCATTTGTTATCAATAAAAAAGAAGCATAGTAGAAAGAGAGTAGAAGAAAACCAGATGGATAGTATGCAACTACAATAACCAGATGGATAATAAGCATAACATAGAGAAGAAAAGAAAAAAAAACTTAAACAAGTATCTAGCAGAAATTATCTGAAGACATAATGTAAATGACTGAAAAAGTAAATTGTTCAACTTGTGCAGAATGTAAATTGTTCATCAACCAATTTTGCTGCCCAATAATGATGTCTAGGAGATATTGATTGTTTCATCCTTTGATCCAGCACCCTTCTTGGAAAATTGACCAGCTATTCTGTTTGATTTTCTTTTCACAACCACGTGTTTCTGTCTTTTTCCAAAGGGTTGGGGCTTAGGAGAAGGAGGAGGAATTTCTGGTTCCTTTATGGGAGAGCGTTCAGGGGATAGTTCAGGAGAGGATTCAGGAGAAGGATCATTTTTGTCCTCTGACAATTTAGACTTGTCCTTTGAAGAATATTCAGTTTTTTCATGTTCAGATGACTTAGCAGTTTGCTCAATAACAAAAAGTCTGTTTCCAAGGCTCTTGATTTCTGAACTAAGAGAATCCAATTTCTCAACAAATGAGCTGATTGCACCCAGAATATTTGCAAATAAGCCAGAGTCTGGAACAGTTCCTTTAGCAGATGATTTTGCCTGAAAGACTTCATCAATTTTTCTCTTTGTTTCTGACTTCCCTTCCTCCCTCATCTTTATCAGGTTCTCCCGCTCTTTTCCTGCAGATTCTCTTAATATCCTCCCTAACATATCCCATCTTTTCAAATGAATCAAAACTATAAACATTTATTTTGCTAGGATCACAAGGAACAGAACTTAAATCAACTTTAAAAAATCCAAAAACCTTTGTCAACAGATTTCCAAAAGGAAAAGCCTTGCTTGATGTGTTTCGAGACTACAACATAAGCTTGGTTGCTAGAAACCCAAAATTTATTTGCCTTCCCTCAGCTAAAACTAACATGATCTCCATTTGCAGAATACTAATAGAAGTCTTATGGCCAGAACTAGGGACTATCATGGTTGACACCATATGATGCAAAATCCTACCAATGCCATTTAGCCATTTAGAACTCCTATTCCCAAAATTTTCGAAACTGTTCCCTCCAGTGAATAGTTTTTCAAAAATTTTCAAATAAAAAATTTCCTTTCCCTTAGGAAACTTGTTTAGCTCAAAGTAGTGAAACCCAGCATCTCTAAGATCACTAATTCTATTAAACAGTCTATGCTCAAATTCTATTTCTCTGCCCTTTACTCTTGATACATACCACCGAATCATAAAGCCTTTTTCAGTTTCTTCCAATTTCCCTTTTCTCAAATTTGCATAAAATTCCCAAACTAGAGGGGTATATGTTTTCTCATCAACAGATAATAAGCTACCCCACCCAATATGATCAAATATATTCAAAATATTAGACCAGTTCAGAAAGGCAGAATGGTTAACCTAATAACCAAAAATAACAGTCCGATTTCTTAAAACCCAGTCATTGTATTCAGTCTCACATTTGGAATCAAGAAAACGAGGTACCTGATTTGCCGAACTCACTTGTTCTAAAGAAGATTCTGACAAATCATAGTGAGAAGCAGAGAACTGCGGTTGAGGAGAAGATTCTTTTGCCTTTGTCTTTGTTGAACCCGAAGCCTTTTTCTTCATCACAGGAGATGATTTTTGCTCTTTCTTTGGTTTTGGAATGGAAGATTTAGTCTTAGCCATTGCAGGATTGAGGCTTTTTCTGGGCTTTTGGTTTTTGAAGAAGAGGAGCATAAATGATTTTTAGAAGAAGAATAGTTACAAGGGTTTCGAATGAGAGAAAACCAGATTGCTTTGAATGTCTAGGTAAATGTGAGAATAAAGTGCCTTAAAAACATAAGTTTTTCTGAGGAGTTTGTAAAAACGCGCAAACCAATTTTTTTTTTTTAAATTCAAAATTCGGAATAAGAAGAATATTAGTGATGGATTTTGGAACTAAACTCGATCCGAAATTATCATCCAAAAGAGTATTTTCTCGAAATGCATTTTGGATGTAGGAATTAGATTCTAATACTGTGTCCAAAACAGAGGACAAGATATTTTGGATGTAGAACATTGTTTCCAAAACCTTTTTCTTCACAAATCCTGTACAAAAAAGACTTATACCACACGGTTAGTTATCAAATTCTTGTAATTCCCAAACCTCTTCTCAAATTATTGAATCTATCTTCAGCTAGAGATTTAGTGAATATATCTGCAAGTTGTTCATCCATTAAAATATATTCAACACACACATCGCCTTTGAGCACATGATCCCGGATGAAGTGATGTTTAACTTCAATGTGCTTGGTCCTTGAATGTTGCATTGGATTTCTTGTTAGGTTGATAGCACTTGTATTGTCACATAATATAGGTACACAATTAAAATTAAGATTAAAATCTAGCAACGTATTCTTCATCCATAAGATATGAGCACAACAACTCCCGGCTGCAATATATTCAACCTCAGTGGTGGATAAGGTTACACAAGCTTGCTTTTTACTGTGCCATAACACAAGAGAATGTCCAAGAAATTAACAATGGCCACTAGTACTTTTTCTTCAACTTTACACCCTGCATAATCTGCATCAATATATCATATAAGATCAAAAGTATTAGTACGAGGATACCATAATCCATAATCATATGTGCCAATCAGTATTGAAGTATGCATTTAACTGCACATAAATGTGATTCCTTTGGACAAGATTGAAATCAAGCACAAAGACATACTGAAAACATGATGTCTGGTCGGTTGACAATAAGATAGAGTAGACTCCTAATCATACCTCTATACTTGTGCTCATCTATTTTCTTACCATTTTCATCATGATCAAGTTTAATGGATGTACTCATAGGTGTGTTGATTTCTTTTGCTTCATTCATACCAAATCTTTTAAGCAACTCTTTAGCATACTTAGCTTGATTTATAAAGATACCATCCTTTATTTGCTTAATTTGTCGTTCGAGGAAGAAGTTTAGTTCTCCCATCATACTCATCTCAAATTCTTGCTGCATAGTCTTAGCAAACATCTTGCACAAAGATTCATTAGTAGCACCTAAAATAATATCATCAACATAGATCTGAACAATCAGTAAATTATCAGGGTTATCAGATTTGATAAACAAGGTATTATCAATCAAGCCTCTAGAGAATCCTTTCGAGATCAAGAATCCACTAAGTCTTTCATACCAAGCTCTCGGAGCTTGCTTTAATCCATAAAGAGCTTTAGAAAGTTTGAAAACAAGATTTGGAAAGTTCTCATGAATAAAGCTTGGAGGTTGTTCAACATACACTTCCTCCTCAATAAAGCTATTTAAAAATGCACTTTTGACATCCATTTGATAAAGCATGAAATTTTTGAAGGATGCAAAAGCAAGTAACATTCGTACAGATTCTAGTTTAGCAACAGGTGCAAATGTTTCATCATAGTCAATGCCTTCTTCTTGATTAAATCCTTAGGCAACTAATCTAGCTTTATTTCTGATTACATCCCCATTTTCATCAAGCTTATTTCTAAAAACTCATTTTGTACCAATAACAGGTCGATCATGAGGTCTAGGGACAAGTGTCTGAACTTGATTTTTTTAAAATTGATTTAGTTCTTCTTGCATGGCAATAATCCAAAATTCATCATGTAAAGCAATATCAATGCAGCTACGTTCAATATTTGAAAGAAGAGCAAAGTTGTCAACAAAATACCGTCTAGTTTTAACTCCATGATTTGGATCTCCAATAATTTGTTCCTTTGGATGACCTGATTTGTATTTCCAATCTTTTGGCAATTGATGATTTGCATAATCTTCAGTTTGTTCTTTCTCCTGTTCAATCTGCAATTCTTCAATCTCTTCTTCTTTTGCATGGGGTATCTAATGGTGGAGCTTTAACATGATCTAACTTAATTTCATTTGAATTCCCTACATCATTGTCATCTTTTTTTGAAGTATAAATGTTAGATTCATCAAATACAACATGCATAGATTCTTCCACACAAAGTGTTCTTTTATTGTATACTCTATAAGCCTTTTTGTTGGAAGAATATCTAAAAAATATGGCCTCATCGGACTTGCGATCAAATTTTCCAAGATTATCTCTTATATTTAGGATTTTTATCAACCATAAGTTCAAATGGGGTTTTTCTCAAAAATGGTCTTAACATAACTCAGCTTATTATATAGCATGTTGTGTTAACAGCTTCCGCCCAAAAGTATTTTGGAAGAGCATTTTCACAAAGCATTGATCTAACCATTTCTTGTAAAGTCCGATTTTTCCTTTTAACAACACCATTTTGTTGAGGAGTTTTAGCTGCTAAAAAATTATGAAAGACTCCATTTTTATCACAGAAGTGAGTAAATTCATTGTTACAAAATTCTTTGCCATGATCACTTATAATAGGAATCAGTTTACATCCAATCGAGTTTTGGATGCGCTTTATCAGTTTTGAAAATTCAGAAAAGGCTTCATTCTTTTGTCCAAGAAATAAGGTCCAGGTAAATCTAGAGAAATCATCAACAAGCACATATGCATATTTCTTTCTTCCAAGACTAGCAGTCCTCATGGGTCCAAACAAATCCATATGAACTAATTCGAGTGGTTTTGAGGTAGAAATTATTTTCTTTGGTTTAAAAGAGATTTTGATTGGCTTCCCAAACTAACATACATCACAGATTTTATGTTTATCAAATTTCATTTTTGGCAGTCTCCTAACAAGTTCTTTTGAGGACAGTTTGTTTAACAAATCAAAGGATACATGACCTAATCTTCTATGCCAAAGATAACCATCATTGTCATGAACGAATAGGTATCTAATTCCATTAGATATAAGGTCATTAAGATAAAACACATATACATTTCCCATACATTTGGTAGTAAAGATGATTTCGAGATTTCCACTGTCAAGTATAGAGTAAGAATCTTTTTCAAAAATGACTTTACAACCATTGTCACAAAGTTGACTAATGCTGAGCAGATTATATTTCAAATCATCAATAAGTAAAACTTACTTTATAATTGTCAAGGAACCTTTACTAATATTACCAATGCCGAGAATCTTTCCTTTCTTCTTATCTCCAAATGTAACGAATCCTTCATTTGTGGTCTAAATATCTTCTAACAAGGCTGCATTTCCAATCATGTGTCTTGAAAAATCACTGTCCAAGAACCACTTGGTGAAGCTTAAAGACCGTGCCTATACATGAGAAGAAGTGATGATTTTTTGTACCCACACTTTCTTGAGTCCATGAAGGCTAGTAACATTTTCTTTGATTTTTCAGAATGTAACTTCATCGGTTTCAACTTTTCTCTTGATAAAGCATTTTAAAACTATATGTCCCAATTTTTCACAATATGTGCATGCTTTGTGTGTGCTGTAAGAAGAAGCAGGTTTAACAAATTGAGACTTGTTCTTTTTGTTTTTATTCTCATGTTCATATCCTAAGCCACTTTGATTTCCAGCATAAACAAATCTGGGCTTACAAATTTTGTCTTTATCCTCATGTTTATATCCTAAACCACTTCGGTTACCAAAAAGATGTTGAGTTCCGAGTAGCTTTTCCAGATTACTTTTACCATTTGTGAATTTTTCAATGCAATTGGTAAGATCATTTACTCTAATTTTCATATCATCAAAGGTGCTAACCATGCATTCAAGAGTTTGAATTTTATCACATAAGTTTTTGTTTTCCAGATATGCATTGTGCAAGACAGTTATGATAACATCTTTCTCAATTATAGCACACATATGTTTTTCAAGAGACATTTTATAGTTATTTAGCAAAACTTCATTTTCTTTCACCAGATTTTTAACCTTTAATTTTAATTCTTTGTTTTTTCTAGACAGTTTTTTTAATTCATAAAACATATCACATAATAGCTCATTAGGATCAACATGCTTTTCAGTCATAGATATAAGCAAATTAGACATGCTGTCTGATGTTGAAAGGTTTACCTCATTTTCCAATGTCATGAAGAAAATGTTGGCAGTTTCTTCCTCAGATTTCTCATCTTCAGACTCAACTTCATTTAACTCCCAAGCTCCCATTAATCCTTTACCTTCTTTACTTTCAGGTCTTTCTTTTTCTTAAACGTTTTTCCTTCCTTACCTTTTGCAATCGGACAGTCCACAATGAAGTGATCCGTACTTTTACATTCAAAGCATTGAGGTTTGAAGCCAGAGGTTTGTCATTTCTTTCTTATAAGCTTCCTTCCTCTTTTGTAGTTTCCTTTGTTGAACATCCTTCTGAATGTCTTTGCTATCATTGCTAAATCATCGTTGTCCATCTCCATGCTTTCACTGCTTTCTGAAAGACTTGTTTCTCTATCTTCATTTTCAGCCTTTAGCACAATCCTTTTCTGCCTTTATCGTGATCATCAGATTCATGAAATCTTTTTAGCTTCATCTCACAGGTTAAAAGAGATCCGATCAAATCTTCAGTAGGTAAGGATTTTAAGTCCTTAGATTCTTCTACAGCAAGAGTTTTAGAATGCCAGCTTTTTGGTAAAGCATCAAGAATTTTCCGGTTTTGTTCCCTAAGGGAATAAACCTTTCCATAAGCTTTCAGACCATTTGAGATATTAGTAAATCCTGTGAACATATCAGTAATGCTTTCATTTGGCCTCATAGTAAATAATTCATAGTCATGAATTAGAAGCCCTAGTTTTGATACTTTGACTTAGTTAGTTGATGCGTATTTATTTAGGCATAAAAATCACATAAAAACTAAACACATTCCCAATCAAGTTTACATTAAAACGTTAACCTCAAAGTACACATATGAGCAAGCGTACTCATCATTAACATAGCATAGGGCTTAAACGAGTGTCGATCCTCAAGGAACAAGTATGCATTAATCCCTTTTCTTTCATTGTTTAACCGACTCAATAAAGTGAAAAAGAAATAAAATAAAATAAAATAAAAATAAAATAAAAATAAAAGCATATACATGTCAATGATGGAGAAGTATGTAACTTAAATCATTATTTTGACAATTATGATCTTAAAGTATCCAATCATTATCATAACTCGTTATTCCATTGGCATCATGAAGGATTAAGATAGACTCACTTCTTTTTCAATCCATGAAATCACTACCTTCTAGATAAATTAGAATCACTTGGTCTCGTCTCAACTAACTCATCCAAAAAATGCATTAAACACAATCCTTGATTAAATTCCCTTGGTCTCGGTGAATTTAAAATATGAAATTAACCAATGAATCATTGGTCTCAACAAACATCAATTAACCTTTAATTACCTAGTCCTCATCAATTAACCCCCTTGGTCTCGGCGAGTTAACAGACATCAAATATGAAATTAATAAATTGAAACCACCATCAACCTCTTTGGTCTCAGCGAGTTAATGGAAAGAACCAATCAATTAATCTTGTAATAAGCTCAAGTAATTAAATACCAAGAAGACCAACAAATTAATCAAAAGATTAAATAACTCTAAATATCATGAATACCTAAAACAATGTCAAATTATAATAAAACAATTAACACATCATTGTTCAAAAAAAAGAAAACAAAGTAAAAGAAAGCACTCATAGACAAGCCTTCTTCTTCTTCCTTTAAAGACCTTCTTGTACAACCCTTCTTGAATTGAAGAATTCCTCATTTGATTTGAGTGATTTTCTGTGATGATCAATGAATTCTCCCCTTTTCTCTTGTGTTTTTCATCTATTTATAGGCTTGGAAAGTGCCTAAACTCGTTGATGTAATGTTCTTGGCCGAGTAGAAGTTGGAAGATACTAAAACTCCACAAATTATCAAAAATCGCGTAGAAAAATCACAATCCTGCCTTTTCCTTAGAGCACAGCCGGCGCCGCCTTAGCTCTCGGAGCCAGCGCCGGTTCAGTTCTGGTTCTCTACTCATTCGCTAATTTTTTTTCCGAATTCTACACAATGTATTCCAGAATACAGCCGATACCGCCTTGGCTCTTGGAGCCGGCGCCGATTCCACTCTGTTTTGACAATTTTTCATCGTCTTGAAGATGTGTCATCAATGCATGGCCGGCGCCGGTTCCTATGCCCTAGCTGGCGTCACCTCTCCTCTGTTTTGCGACATTTTTACTTCATTTTACCCTAAAAATCTATAATAATGAACAAACTACCTTTTCAAGGGTAAAATCTCAAATATGAAAGAATATAACTAGTTATTGAAAAAAATATATCACAAAAGAGCCTCAAATAACTAGAAAAAATATGACTAATTTAATCCCTATCATTAATCCTCTCATGGGTGACTTCAAGTAATCTCCACATATCATGGATTGAATCACAACCACTAACACTGTTGTATTCAGTTACATCTAGTGCACAACACAAAATGTTCATAGCTAGAAAATTTAGAGTTATTTTCGCATTGTCTTCCACACTATACTCATCATTCTGTTTAGGTATTTTTATGCCATCAATCATCTTTAATGGAATAAAAGGACCATTCTCTATTCAACTCCATAACTCAAAGTTAATAGAACACACATAAATTTTCATTCCATTTTTCCAGAAAGTATAGTTGCTTTCACTAAACAAAGGAGGACGATTTGTTGAAAATCCTTCAACATATGGAAGAGATGATGAGATTGCCATTAAGATCTTTTCTACAAGATTGTTAAACCAAGAGTATATAGACCAAGCTCTGATACCAAATGAAAAACCTTAGAGGAGGTGAATAAGGTTTTTGGTAAGCAAAAATAATTTTTCCGATTTGTTTAAAACACTGAATAATGATGATCACCAAGACGTTTGGACTGACTTTATAGATTCATAGAAAGTTATCCAAGCACTCGTAGATGTATATCCAGATTTAGACAACAAAAGAACATCAAAAAGCAGTACATGAACAATTGAATAAAATGATACAAGAGATGTATAGTGGTTCAATCAACAATGATCTACGTCCACTACCTTAAGCCCACACTTAAGGATTTTCAACCCTATTTCATTAACCTCACTTAATGAAATTGTTTCACATACAAGAGAGGATCACCACACTAGGTTTTTCACAACCTCTCAGTCACACAAACACATCAAGGATCACCTCACTGGGTTTTACTCCACAACCTTGATACAAACACAGAACAAGGATCTCCCCAATGGGTTTTACCACACAACCTTGAACATAAATGAACACAAGGCTCACCCCTATGGGTTTTACACCACAACCTTGACACAAACACAGAACAAGGATCATCCCAATGAGTTTTACTACACAACCTTGAACATAAATCAACACAAGGCTCACTCATATGAGTTTTACACCACAACCTTGCACTACAACAGAGATTTGAATATCAATAGAAAAGAAATAAGCTCACTTACTTGAGCAGATGATCACTCGATACAAGGCATAAATACTTTTATCTTTGATACATAATGAACTCACTTTGAAGTTAGATAAAAGGAGATTTTTGAAAATATTGAGCAATAATATTTTTAAGATGAAATGTTTCAAAAATCTTGCATCTAATCTTGCCTTAAGGTCTATTTATAGAGCCAAAAAGTGGAGTGCCAACAGTCATAAATAAACGGCTATAAATTTTTTTGCTTAAACTCATCCGTGTTTTGGACTCAGGTTTTGGACGAAGATGCATCCAAAAGGTAAGACCAAAATGTCATGAACCAGACAAACTTTTTCAACCCAGTTTACAAGATTTTAGACGAACCTTTTGGATTCAAACTGTTCCATCCAAAATTCTATGAATTTCAAAAACTTCGAAAACATCTCCTTTGAAGCTTCAAGGTAAAGTCAAATGAATCAAAAGATAAAAAGACATAGGAATTAATAGATACACCTTAATAACACTTCCTAGTCTATCATTCTTCATAAAGAAATTTTTTTTATATGTAACTCCACATACTTTAATCTTCTCATTCGATCTTCTATTCTTAATTTCAGCAAAGAAGGAGTTGCCAATATATCATATCTGAAGACTTTTGAAGAATAAAGTTCAAACATGCCCTATCACAATAGATTAACAAGTTAGTCCTTATCAACGTTTGTCATAAATCAAAACATAGAAGAAAGCCCTTAGGGCTAACAGGTTTATTAATTCAAAACATAGAAGAAACCCATATACCCAGATCATGAGTGGTATCTAGCAACACATCATGACCACCCAAGAGTCCAGGAAGTTAAGTGGCTTGACATGAACCCTTCAATAACAAACTACAGTGCAATTAACTCCTTTAATCATACAATATCTCATTCATTCTGGAGTATAGAATTAGTGTCAACTCCCTCCAAAATTAATTCTGGCCTAAATACAATAGTACTTGTACCAGGAACCCACTACTCTAGATGTGTATCAATTGGAACTATTTCCAATACACAATCGCCTTAGCTAAGGACTTCTCGAGTAGTAATTCCTACAAGTGGCCGTGAGATATTCGCCCCTACTATTAGGAGTGGTGAATCCTTTATTGACCCTCTCGACTACTTTTATTTACCTCACAATGTACCCAATATCCATCCCATAGGCGGTCCTCGATCGAGCTCCAGAGATTGGAATCAAAGTACAATGCTCAGCAAACAAAGTATCTTGGAGATCTCAAGTCAAGGATACTTGCATGTTTGCTATATTGAGATTATATCACTGGCATTAAATAATTATCCATGTGATTATCTCATAGCTAGGTTATCCAATGAACTTGTTCCATTAACAAGCATCCATGTGTTAACTTTGAGTATCTCAATACTCACGGATATAAGAACCACTGCCTGATCAAATCAAGAAGTCTAACACATGCTAGTCTTAACGCATTAATGATGTCCTGTCTCATTAATACTATAACTAGGGACTATTTAAGTACTAACATTATACAGTGTAGTAGGAATCTCACATCATGATCTCTATCATGATTTCCTTAACACAGTGTTGTACTAGGGACTTTATCGAACAATTATATGACTTAAAGGTAAACAAAGAAACTGTAAGATAAATAATGCATTTTCTTAAAATAAAATGTGTCATATACAATGTACAAGTGATTACCTCTAGGGCACAACACTAACATGTGTCCACCAATCTTAGGCTTGCCCTTGTAGTTTAAAGATCGCAAATTGCACTTTTCACTACTCCATGTAATTGAGAGTCATAATTCTGCTTCTTACTCCTAATCAAGCCTCCCATAAAATTGAGGGGGTTAAAATCTTAAGAATTTTTCTAAAGCTTGATCTACATCGACTTCCACTCGTCATCCTTTCCCAATAGAAGTCTTCGTCATATGTTGCAATACTTTTGTTATTTTCTGAAAAAATTACATCATGATATTTTCTAGGGATTCAACAGGTGTTCTTTTAGATAAATTATTTGTAATTAACTTCTCTAGGTGATGATGGGTATTACCTTTTGCAGCATTTGTAAGGATAATGTGTTACTTAATTATGTCAGTATCGCCACCCTTGTTAGATTAGTGCATCCGTAAGAAGAATAAGCATCACATATGTAGAAAACACAACACTTCTCTATTTTATAACAAAACGTAAGGTTTTAGTACACAAAATATTATACAACTATACTACCTTCACTTACTAACCACAATACTAAATATGTACAATAGAGCACTACATATACAAGGATTCCCTAAGTACCATCACCACAAGATTTGAAAACTAGGGGCCCAAAATCTAAGTATACGTAGTATTACTCAAGTGTATCTGATCTAAGACCTCCTACGTTCTCATCTCTTAAACTGTCGTCAGAGTCAGGGTCACTAGCGTCATTCTCTACTACCGACTCCTCAGAAGATACTGCAACTACCTTAACTACTTCGTTTTCAGACTTATCAGAAGAAACTACAATTAATACAGGTTTCTATATCTCGTCTACATCTATCCCTTAGTTCTACCAAATCTATTATCTTCTCAAATTCCTTACAAGTTTCTTCAGAATTATTGGCTTTAGTCTAGTCTTTATCTTAAGTCGTGGCCTTCCAACATTACTATGATAGAAGTGGACTCAATAGCCATGTTCTAATCATTGCCTTCTTAGGTAGGTGACAGCTTTCTCCTTTTTCCCACTAACTATCTTTGGCCTCCTTTTCATCTACAAGTCTTTTCCCCTTATCATCCCCACTAGCCATACCTACAATAGAATAATCGTATCAATTTCCCTCTAAATCCATAAATATCTAATTAGAAATCTATAATTATCTCTCTGATATCAATTGTAACACCCTACATTTTCTAGTCATAGTAAGCCTTGTCTTTGTGGGATGTCGCCCTATTTGATCTCCCAGACAGGGGTTTTTATAAAGATTTAAATTTTAAAATAGATAAATAAAAGCCAAAACTTAAAATAGATAGATAGAAATATGCCTTTTACTAAACTAACATATTAGTCATGGTAGATACATCATTTCAGTCTCAAAACTACATAAGACACGTAGGTCTATTGCCTTTACAAAATAATTACCCAAAATTTTACTATATTGTGCCGAAGAAGTAAGTTTGGCATTACAGATGCATCCTTCTAGCTCCGAGTCCTAAGAAAAAAGAGAAAACAGACGCATATGTGGGTGTTGTACTCAATGAGTCCCGTGTGTGCTAATGATTTTTCATAAAAAATAATAAAGGCTTCTTTTTTCTTATTTTTATTTTTTATTGATAGCTTTTTAAGTAACATAATTGAAAATTTGATCATTCATTATCAATAAGTTCATGTATATTTGAAAATTTGATCAACAGAGCTTCTTAGTATTTTTCCTACTGAAAACAACTCTACAAGTTAACCAGTGAGAAAACTTTGTCAATTTGTGGTTTAGATGCAATTTGGAAAATCAAGGTTTATTAAATTTAAGCACCCTATTTGTTTAAAGAAAGTAGGCACTTCTCTCACTAGAAAGATAACCTGTGTGCCATTCAGTCTTTTATGCCAAGGATTGTGCCTTTAGCACTCAACCATATTATGTTGGAATGGCAAGTGCAATAATGCAATTTACCTAACACTTAGGGATCTTTTCCTTAGCACTATAAACTAGAGTTCCCAATCCTGACGTCAATTACCATTGAGGTGGTAAAGGGTTGAACACACCGAGTGTTCCGCCCAATATCCCATGAATAACCCATAATCATAGTCACATAGGCAATTGTCAAGCAATAAATGGCTAGCTAGGATGGTTAATTCCAATGTCCTATCATTTTGTTTGGAATAAGATAAATCCCGGAACTGATCAGGTCACTTTAATTTATCTATCTCTAACATGTACAGAGAGAAAAAGCCCTTACTGAGTACTTAACGTCTTCACTAATTCCTAATACTAGTACTAATATCACATTCCCTAAAGAGAGATCAAGAAAAATCATTTTTTGAGGCCAAAATGTTATTTTTCAAATATTTGTCCTTTGCCGAGTAATAGTTTCCAAAGCTCATAAATCATAAAAGGACACTTGTCTTTCAACTATTATATAACATACTTCAAATTAACATGAAACATAACTGTTTATGCATCACTGTGTGCTTTGTAACACCTTGACTACCTACGTACTGCAAAAGAGGTGGGGATGTCACCTCGTCCTTAGGACCAAGGGTCTTTATAACTAGGTAAAGTATAAATCGAAAAAAATACACTATAGTTCAAACTTATTACAATGGATCAAATACTATAAATATCTCCAAAAAAAAAAGGAAAACTAATTAAAGTTTCCAAATAAATACATTAATAAAAGAAATAAAATCTTCAAATCTCTAGGCAAGCTTAACCTTGTAAGTGTAGGATCTTCCTAAATTCATAATACAAAAAGGTGTGAAAATTATTTCCCAGTAAGTCCTGTGTATGCTCTTGAACATTTTGAAGTGATTTTGTGTATGTAGACTGGAAACATTTATAAGAATTTATTTGTAAGTCGCATCACATTTTTATAAAATAATGAGTGGTGTTTCGCATGCTCTTGCATAATAACATAACTGTACAATTCCAGAAGATTAACCACTTGTAAAATAGGTGGTGTGAAACCCCAGTTGAAACTAACCTTAGAGTGAGGGGGTTGGAATGCATATCATATTTTATTACATGTTTAAATATATTTTTATATGTTTTTATGCGCTTTGGATTTGTGATTTGTAGCCTAGAAGGGTTAATTGTGTTTATTGAATAAGAAGGGCAAAATGGTAATTTTTGCTTGAGGAGAGAATAGGGAGATAACATGAGGACTAAATAGGAAAAATATTTGGAAGAGAAAATAAGAACAGGAGTTGTTGTGGTTTAGTGGTTAGAGCTTTGGAGTTAATTCTTAAGGTCTTGGGTTCAAATCTCATCATTGGAGCTTTAGCATGATTAAATTTTATTTTTGTTTGGGAAGACTATATTTTTGGCCTTGTATGCTTTAGGGAAGAGTTGAGGTGTTGTCCTAGGGGAGACATGATAGAAATATCCTAATCCTACTCTTATGCCCCCCAAAAATTTCCAAGGGAATTCATACCCTTCTTGATCCTTAGTTTTCTTACTTCTCAATTCATTAGAATGTTCAATTTATTCAAGCCAACTTCATTCCAGAAGATTCCAGCAAAGTGTTGTGGCTTTGAAGGTTCAAAAATTTTTAAGAGGAAGACATCTTGTGGGCTGAAAATGGGTAGGAGTTGTGGAAGGTTCCCAAGAGATTAATCTCCATGGTTGAACCTTCAAAACTCCACCCTAGCTATGTTAATTTTCTGCATGAATTAATCTGGAATTTTTTCAACTTCTTGTTCAGTCCAAGTGTCGAAATTCTCAGCTATCATTCCCTCCCAATTGCTACCAGAAAAATAGCCCTCTTAACCAGCTTGAAGTCTGAAATTATGAGGCCAAAACCGGACTACACAAATGCTGTGCAAACCAGAAAATTTTTTGGGCAAATTCGCAACTTTGGTAAGCCTAAACCAAGTTGGTTTCTTCCAGTT
This sequence comes from Voacanga thouarsii, assembly GCA_026120185.1. Classification (NCBI taxonomy): domain Eukaryota; kingdom Viridiplantae; phylum Streptophyta; class Magnoliopsida; order Gentianales; family Apocynaceae; genus Voacanga; species Voacanga thouarsii. Next base: position 482,611 of record JANUWF010002187.1, on the reverse strand, counting down.
TTCATCCAGCACCTTAGCCAAGTTTTTCCTCTATAAAGAAGGCTGGAAACCAGCCTTGAAATACCTATGAATGCCCCTTCAAATCCTCTGCAAACTGACTGGAAAATGGCAGCAAAAGCTGCCCAGAAAATTCCAGCAACTAGCGAAAATCTGCATAGGAATTTTTCTAGCCTTACTCCATCTTCAGCCTGGTCCGAAACCTTCCTCATTTTTCTATACAAACTTCCCTTGAACAACCTTCATCTTCTCCAACCTTCTGCTCGAAAACCTGTCCATGGCTGCCCCTAAAATATCTCCAACAATTACTCCAATCAAGTCATTGATTGAAGACCAAAATTCCAGCAAATATATTTAGTAAACTTCCATAAAACATCCTTTAAACAACCAAACATTCCTTCACCATTGTACTCCCTCTTTTCGGCCACCATTAAGCCCCTTCAAATCGCTTTCATTCTAGCAGAATCCCTAGCCATCCAATCGGCCATTAGAGCTTCCAAAAGCTCTCTTCTATTGAAGATCTTCTTATCATATTTTGTTTCTAAAATTAATTCACTAAAATATTCTTTTTGGATTCCAAATAATCATCCTTCCTTTTCCTCTCAAACCAGAAAATTCAATTGCCAAAACTCCCTCAAATAATTCGGCCACTCCTTCCCTCAAAATTTCGGCCAGCTTTAACCAAAATCCTCTTCATTCTCTTCAACCTTCAAGAACACCTACTAGCATCCATACGCCTAATACCACTCCAATCTTCTCCAAAAACTCCAGATCACACCAACTTCACCCCTTGAAACCACTTCTGTAATTTTTAACATCAAATACCAAAATCCAACTCCCTCTTTTGGATCAAAAAATCAGTATTTTTGTGAAGGCTCAAGAACATCTTCAAGGTAAGCATGATCAATCACACCACATTCTCTCATCTTCAACTTCTAATGAATATATATATTTATAAACATGCTAATTGACTCTCTTTTCCTCTTTTCTCACTCTTTCTCTCTCTTTTGGCCGAATGCTCTCCCTCTCTCTTGGCCGAATAGTTTCTTCAACCATGGCCATGGTTCCTTCATCTCTTTTGGTCGGATCAAGTCTCCTAGGAGTTGGATCCCTTCGAAACTATTCCAAGGTAGTCATCAATCAAGTAAGCCTCTTCAACCCTCTCTTTAAATTCTAGACTCATTTCTGTAGGATGATATTGGAAGGAGATAGATTATGATTACGGTTTGAGCATGTGTTGTTGTGATGAGTTGAGATTGAAGCATGAATAAATGTGTGTATAGGATAGAGATGGGATTAATGCATGAGTTGATTGTCTTGGTTGATTGTATGGCATTTTTAGGGTTTAATGCATGTCTCCATGTCGTGAGTAGTATATGTGATCAAGCATGTTAGAGATTATGTCACCTTTGGTGAATAGAGTGTTCATGTATGATTGTTAAAGCCATGATTATGTTTATGTTAGTAGAGTTTGGATCATGTCTTGGTAAATTTAGATTTATGCCTTTATTCATGATTTAGATGATTTGATGAATTGGAGTGGAGTATATGTTCATGATTGTGGTTAGCAAGTGGAAATATGATCATGACTTTATTGTCCCTAAGCTAATTTTATTTCATCAATAAAATGATTAATACTATGACTTCTTCTAGTAAATTTCGAAAACCCTAGGAAAATGTGGATTTGGTCTTTTATATAAAATAATAATATTTTAGTCAAATAAATGGTAGCTTTTATTAAAGAAATAAAATATATAAATATTATATAAAATAATAATATCAAATAAAGCCTTTTATATAAGTAATCATAATAAGTGAAATATTAATTTTGTAAGTCTTATTTCATAAATACTATTAAAATTTATTTACTATCTTTTAATCAAAACCTATTAAAAATTACTTACAACTAATTTTAATTACCCATTATTTTCTAACGATTAATTATCAATAGATTATTATTTTAAATAATTACATCTAGGTCCTAGGACCCTTCATCAAATAAACCCTAATTTACTTTTAGCAAGATTTAAACTTTCAACTTATAGTACCTATTTTCCAAACCCTAGTTATTTTAATATCAAGCTAGATTTATTTTATAAACCCTTTTATTTATTATCTAGCGTTAAAGTTTGGGACACTAGGGACATGATGGTAGTAAGTTGAGCTAGTTTTATTTGTGAAAGTGAAATTTGGCTTGAGTTTAATTATGGTTTATATTTACCCCAAGCGGGGTTAGGCCAGCTGTTGAGGACTTTTATTTTATCTCAAGCTAAGGATCAGGTAAGCTCCTGCATAAAAACCATTTGATGCAAAATGATTATTATGGCAAGCCAAATGTAGAGTGTATGGACACTCACTTCTGTAAAGGCAATTGAGGATTGCCCTCTTTCCCATTTCAATCAAACAAATTATTTGAAAAATCAATGAACAAATTTACTCAAACCCTAAAACTCTTTCTAAAACTAATTTTGATAAAGACTTTGGAAATCCTTAATTACCATTTTCAAGTGGAACTATGTTTTGTTCATTTTCCCCCAAGTGGGATCAATTACGTTGAGTACTCATAAGGGTGAACTGCTAGGACTAGTCTTTGAAGGGTTAGGGTAAGTCTCTCAGTAGGTGGCCACCTCTGAGGGGTGAGTCGTTTCGGGATAAGATGTTAGTCCAGTAGGTCGTGCCGGTCCGAGCTAGCAGTTTTCAGTCAAGTGGACTGTGTGTTGCTGGAATGGACAACCGATTTTGTTTGGGTATAGAGAAGGAGGAGTATCTTGCCCGGTAGGCCGATCATCTACTTTTGTCAGTCTGCACAAAGAGTGGCATTCTGACCGTTGTATGGTTATGGGGCCCAACGTGTGGTAACCCATGACCACCTTTTTCAGTGGTTGATTTTATTGTACATGTATGGTTGGAAAAGCCAAAACACCACTCTTAATTTTGATTGTTGTTTATTGCTTGCCAGTATTTCTTTTATGAAAATATTATACTTTACATCCACGAACTGTTTCTACTTGACACTCGAAGCACACACGAACTTACTAAGATTTTTATCACATCACCCTTTTTACCATGATTTCAGGTCGATCCTGCTATGGGGATGAGTAGCTAGTGTTGTCCGTCTTGGAAGAGATTTTATTATTTATTTTTTATGTAATGCTTTGGGAGCTGAGAGTGAATAATTTTATTTCTGGATTTGTTTTGAATTCTTAGATTGTATAAATTTTAAGTTTTAAGTATTATTTTATTCCATTATTGTGAATGTATGACCTAGTTATAAAGACCCCTTGTTCTTTGGATGGGGCGACATCTCTGGCCCTGTTGGGCCTAAGTAGTGGGGTGTTACAAGTGGTATCAGAGCCTAGGTTTAGGCAATTATTGATAGTATATGTTCTATTTATTTAAGATTAAATCTTTATCTAATCTATCTTGTTTATGCTGTAGGATGGTTAGGATACTTAGAACCGCGAGGAAAGGGCAGTAGTGGCATCCTCCTATTCCCATTTACCCAGAAGACCTTCTAGTTTCCCAGCCTGCTCCTCAGCCAGTTATCCCTTTGGAGGATAGCAGTGATGATGAGGTCTCGATCCATGAGCCACCCCCAATCCCAGTGATAGACATAAGCTCTGACAGTAAAGATGAGGTGATAGCCATGGAGCATGTACCCCACCCTCCTAATCCCGTAGTAGATTTGTCAGTGGATAGTGATGACTCGGGGAAGATAGATTATGAGACTCCACCTATGCCTTCTTTCTTTCCTCCTCCCAGCCGAGTTAAGCCCGGAGAGAGTTCTAGGCGTCTCGGGAAGATGCCAATGGAGGGGTTTGCCAGTGGGGTTGGGGTAGATTTTTCTAAGAATTCTGGGGGATAGTTGTATGAGACTGATGATGAGGATTCTGATGAGGACTAGGAGTTATTTTGATTCGGATGTTTATTTATTTATTATTTTTCGTGCATTTTTATGTTAAGGATTTTTAATGCTGTTTTCCATCAACATTTTGAATTTATGCAAATTAATATTTGAAGGAGAATTTATTAGCAATTCTTTAGACAAAACTTGCATCTGATTTCCTTTTACGTACATCTAATTGTGAATGCATGCTCAAAATGTTTTAAACTTGAATGCATATACTCATTATCTGAGCATAGTTGAGAATGGCACCCAAGCGCCTATAGCCACATCAGGCAGAAGAGTTCCAGTGGCAGAACCTGTGACTCTGGAGGTTAAGATGACCCAAATGCAGTCACCCAATCGGGGAAATGAAAGTGAGCCAGATTTGGAATTGGGGGCAGAAGAACCTGTTGGAGTGACAATGGAGCAAACTTTTCGCCAAGTTTAGCAAGTGTGAGTTCTGGCTAGACATGTAGCATTTCTTGGCCATGTGGTGACTAAGGAAGGAATAAAGGTAGACCCAACAAAGGTCGAAGCAGTGTCAGACTGGAAGCAACCAGAGAACATCACCGAGATTTGAAACTTCTTGGGTTTGGCTAGTTACTACAGGAGGTTCATCAAAGGGTTTTCGACGCTCGCATCGCCTATGACCCGACTGCTGAGAAAGGATGTTCCTTTTATATGGAGTGAGAAATGTGAGAAGAGTTTTCAAGAATTAAAGTAAAGACTGATAACAGCACCGATATTGAGTCTGCCAGAAGAAGATAAGCCTTACGCGCTGTATACCGATGCCTCGAAATAAGGATTAGGAGCAGTGTTGATGCAAGATCGGAAAGTGATCGCTTATGCTTCTTGAAAGCTGAGACCTCATGAAGTCAACTACCCTACTCATGATCTGGAGCTGGCAGCTATCGTGTTCGCCCTGAAGAAATGGCGACACTACCTATACAAAGCCGAATATGAGGTGTTCACCGACCACAAGAGTCTGAAGTACATCTTCACCTAGAAGGATCTAAATTTGAGGCAACGAAGATGGATGGAATTCTTAGAAGAGTACCATTGTCCGATCAATTATCATCCCGGGAGGGCCAACGTTGTAACTGATGTCCTGAGCAGAAAAGTTGGAATGGCTAAACTAACAGTGCAGGAAATTTAAGTGGTTCAGGATATGTTGGACAGAAGGATGGAAGTGCTAGAGAAAAGGATTGTTGTCAGCAACCTGAAGTTGGTACTGGATTTAAGACGGGAAATTGTGAAAGCTCAACAAAACAACGCTGAATTTCAGCTTTTCAATGATAAGGAGCTCAAGCGGCCAGAGAGTGAATTCCGTCAAGACGAGGCGGGAGTTGTGCATTTCAAGAATTGGTTGTGTGTACTCGGAGAGCAGCAATTAAAGGATAGAATTTTGAAAGAGGCGCACAAGAGCAAGTACGCCATTCATCCGGGGGAAGTCAAGATGTACCAGGATCTAAAGAAAGCCTATTGGTGGCCCGGACTGAAGCGGGATGTGGTCAAGTATGTCTCGACCTGTCTTACCTGCCAGAAAGTCAAAGCGGAGCACAAGAAGTCAGCGGGACTATTGCAACCATTGCCAGTACCAGAATGGAAGTGGGAGGAGGTAACCATAGATTTTGTCACCGGACTTCCCATGTCAAAGACCCAGAAGGACGCCATATGGGTAGTAGTGGATCAACTGACCAAGTCGGCTCATTTCATACCAGTAAATGTAAGAGACTTTATGGAGAAGCTGGCTCAGACTTATGTAAGAGAAATAGTCCGTCTTCATGGAGTACCTTCAAGTATTGTGTCTGACCGAGACCCGAGGTTTACATCTCGATTTTGGAAAAAGTTTCAGGAAGCAATGAGGTCGAGTCTAAAGTTCAGTACGACGGCGCATCTGCAAACCGATGGGCAATCAGAAAGGATTATACAGATATTGGAAGATATGCTGAGAGCCTGTGTTCTGAATTTCGGGGATAAGTGGATAGAATACGTACCATATGCGAAACTGTCATATAACAACAGTTACCAAACTTCAATTAAATGGCAACGTATGAGGCCTTGTATGGACGCAAGTGTCAGGTACCGCTGTACTGGAGTTGGTCAGAAGATGGTCACGTAAGCAGAACCAGAGAAGTCTGTGTCTAGGAGATGTTAGATAAAGTCAAATTGATCAGGGAAAGGTTGAAGGCGGCTCAGAGCCGACAGAAGAGCTATGCAGACAATCGGCGGAGAGAATTGGAGTTTCAAGTCAGGGACAGTATATTTCTAAGATTAACACCGAATAGGGGAATCTTGAAGTATCCGAAGGGTGGAAAGCTGAATCCAAGGTATTTGGGGCCGTTCCCGATAAAGGAAAGGATTGGACCAATAGCATACCGATTGGACTTTCCAAATGAGTTAACGGGATTTCATGATGTGTTTCACGTGTCACAATTGAAGAAGTACAATGCCGATCCTGGTCATGTTCTGAATAACGAGCCGTTGGTGTTGTAACCTGATCTGAGCTATGTGGAGACGCCCGTGCGAATATTGGACCGCAGTATCAAGAATCTTCGGAACAAGCAAATACTGAAGGTCAAGGTTCAGTGGGAGCATCATGGCACACAGGATGCCACATGGGAATCAGAAGAGTGGGTTAAGCGGAAGTATCTCGACCTAAAATAGAGGTATACTTGAATTTTGGGACAAAATTCTTCTACGGAGAGGAGGATGTGAAACCCCAGTTGAAACCAACCTTAGAGTGAGGGGGTTGGGATGCATATCATATTTTATTACATATTTAAATATATTTTTATATGTTTTTATGCGCTTTGAATTTGTGATTTGTAGCCTAGAAGGGTTAATTGTGTTTATTGAATAAGAAAGGCAAAATGCTAATTTTTGCTTGAGGAGAAAATAGGGAGATAACTTGAGGATTAAATAGGAAAAATATTTGGAAGAGAAAATAAGAACAAGAGTTGTTGTGGTTTAGTGGTTAGAGCTTTGGAGTTAATTCTTGAGGTCTTGGGTTCAAATCTCATCATTGGAGCTTTAGCATGATTAAATTTTATTTTTGTTTGGGAAGGCTATATTTTCGACCTTGTATGCTTTAGGGAAGAGTAGAGGTGTTGTCCTAGGGGAGACAATGATAGGAATATCCTAATCCTACTCTTGTGCCCTACAAAAATTTCAAAGGGAATTCATACCCTTCTTGATCCTTAGTTTTCTAACTTCTCAATTCATTAGAATGTTCAATTTATTCAAGCCAACATCATTCTAGAAGATTCCAGCAAAGTGTTGTGGCTTTGAAGGTTCAAAAATGTCTAAGAGTAAGACATCTTGTGGGCCAAAATTGGGTAGGAGTTGTGGAAGGTTCCCAAGAGATTAATCTTCATAGTTGAACCTTCAAAACTCCACCCTAGCTATGTTCATTTTTTTCATGAGTAATCTGGAATTTTTCCAGCTTCTTGTTCAGTCCAAGTGTCGAAATTTTCAACCATCATTCCCTCCCAAATGCTACCAGAAAAATAGCCATCTTGACCAGCTTGAAGTCTGAAATTATGAGGCCAAAATTGGACTGCACAAATGCTATGCAAACCAGAAAATTTTTTGGGCAAATTCGCAGTTTTTGTAATCCTAAACCAAGCTGTTTTCTTCCAATTTTCATCCAGCACCTTAGCCACGTTTTTCCTCCATTAGGAAGATTGGAAAACAGCCTTGAAAGACCTCTAAATGCCCATTCAAATCCTCTGCAAACTCACTGAAAAATGGCAGCAAAAGCTGCCTAGAAAATTCCAGCAACTAGCAAAAATCTGTATAGGAATTTTTCCAGCCTTACTCCATCTTCAGCCTTGTCCGAAACCTTCCTCATTTTTCTATACAAACTTCCCTTGAACAACCTTCATCTTCTCCAACCTTCTGCTCGAAAAATCTGTCCATGGCTGCCCCTAAAATATCTCCAACAATTACTCCAATCAAGCCATTGATTGAAGACCAAAATTCCAGCAAATATATTTAGTAAACTTCCATAAAACATCCCTTAAACAACCAGACATTCCTTCACCATTGTACTCCCTCTTTTCAGCCACCATTAAGCCCCTTCAAATTGCTTTCATTCCAGCAGAATCCCTAGCCATCCAGTCGGCCATTAGAGCTTCCAAAAGCTCTCCTCTATTCAAGATCTTCTTACTATATTTTGTTTCCAAAATTGATTTCCTAAAATATTCTTTTTGGATTCCAAATAATCATCCTTCCTTTTTCCTCTCAAACCCGAAAATTCAATTGCCAAAACTCCCTCAAACAATTCGGCCACTCCATCCCTCAGAATTTCGGCCAGCTTTAACCAAAATCATCTCCATTCTCTTTAACCTTCAAGAACACCTACTAGCATCCTTATGCCTAATACCACTCCAATCTTCTCCAAAAACTCCAGATCACACCTACTTCACCCCTTGAAACTACTTCTGTAATTTTTAACATCAAATACCAAAATCCAATTCCCTCTTTTGGATCGAAAAACCAGTATTTTTGTGAAGGCTCAAGAACATCTTCAAGGTAAGCATGATCAATCACACCACATTCTCTCATCTTCAACTTCTAATGAAAATATGTATTTATAAACATGCTAATGGACTCTCTTTCTCTCTCTCTCTCTCTCTCTCTCTCTCTCTCTCTCTCTCTCTCTCTCTCTCTCTCTCTCTTTTGGCCGAATGCTCTCTCTCTCTCTTGGCCGAATGGTTTCTTCAACCATGGCCATGGTTCCTTTATCTCTCTTGGACGGATCAAGTCTCCTAGGAGTTGGATCCTTTCGAAACTACTCCAAGGTATTCATCAATCAAGTAAGCCTCTTCAACCCTCTCTTTAAATTCTAGATTCATTTTTCTAGGATGATATTGGAAGGAGATGGATTATGATTACGGTTTGAGCATGTGTTGTTGTGATGAGTTAAGATTGAAGCATGAATAAATGTGTGTATAGGATAGAGATGGGATTAATGCATGAGTTGATTGTCTTGGTTGATTGTATGGCATTTTTAGGGTTTAATGCATGTCTCCATGTTGTGAGTAGTATATGTGATCAAGCATGTTAGAGATTATGTCATGTTTGGTGAATAGGGTTAATGTTCATGTATGATTGTTAAAGCCATGATTATGTTTATGTTAGTAGAGTTTGGATCATGTCTTGGTAAATTTAGATTTATGCCTTTATTCATGATTTAGATGATTTGATGAATTGGAGTGGAGTATATGTTCATGATTGTGGTTAGCAAGTGGAAATATGATCATGACTTTATTGTCCCTAAGCTAATTTTATTTCATCAATAAAATGATTAATACTATGACTTCTTCTAGTAAATTTTGAAAACCCTAGGAAAATGTGGATTTGGTCGTTTATATAAAATAGTGATATTTTAGTCAAATAAATGGTAGCTTTTATTAAAGAAATAAAATATATATATATTATATAAAATAATAATATCAAATAAAGCCTTTTATATAAGTAATCATAATAAGTGAAATATTAATTTTGTAAGTCTTATTTTCATAAATACTATTAAAATTTATTTACTATCTTTTAATCAAAACCTATTAAAAATTACTTACAACTAATTTTAGTTACCAATTATTTTCTAACGATTAATTATCAATAGATTATTGTTTTAAATAATTACATCTAGGTTCTAGGACCCTTCATCAAATAAACCCTAATTTACTTTTAGCAAGATTTAAACTTTCAACTTATAGTACCTATTTTTCAAACCCTAGTTATTTTAATATCAAGCTAGATTTATTTTATGAACCCTTTTATTTGTTATCTAGCGTTAAAGTTTGGGACACTAAGGACATGATGGTAGTAAGTTGAGCTAGTTTTATTTGTGAAAGTGAAATTTGGCTTGACTTTAATTATGGTTTATATTTACCCTAGGCGGGGTTAGACCAGCTGTTGAGGACCTTTATTTTATCTCAAGCTAAGGATCAGGTAAGCTCCTGCATAAAAACCATTTGATGCAAAATGATTATTATGGCAAGCCAAATGTAGAGTGTATGGACACTCACTTCTGTAAAGGCAATTGAGGATTGCCCTCTTTCCCATTTCAGTCAAACAAATTATTTGAAAAATCAATGAACAAATTTACTCAAACCCTAAAACTCTTTCTAAAACTAATTTTGATAAAGACTTTGGAAATCCTTAATTACCATTTTCAAGTGGAACTATGTTTTGTTCATTTTCCCCCAAGTGGGATCAATTACGTTGAATACTCAATAAGGGTGGACTGCTAGGACTAGTCTTTGAAGGGTTAGGGTAAGTCTTTCAGTAGGTGGCCACCTCTGAGGGGTGAGTCGTTTCGGGATAAGATGTCAGTCCAGTAGGTCGTGCCGATCTGAGCTAGCAGTTTTTAGTCAAGTGGACTGTGTGTTGCTGGAATGGACAACCGATTTTTATCTCATCCCCCTTTTTACCATGATTTCATGGTCGATCCTACTGTGGGGATGAGTAGCTAGTGTTGTCCGCCTTGGAAGATATTTTATTATTTATTTTTTATGTAATGCTTTGGGAGTTGAGAGTGAATAATTTTATTTCTGGATTTGTTTTGAATTCTTGGATTGTATAAGTTTTAAGTTTTAAGTATTGTTTTATTCCGTTATTGTGAATGTGTGACCTAGTTATAAAGATCCCTTGTCCTTTGGACGGGGCGACATCCTCGGCCCTGTCGGGCCTAGGTAGTGGGGTGTTACAAGTAGGCTATAAAATCCTTTATTATAGCATTTTTCCATGAAACCCTGTATCATGACAAAGCACTACAAAATCCTGCATCACAACACAGTGGGTGATCGGCTTACTAGGTGAGATACTCTTTCATCTCTCTACCCAAACTAACCAATTGTCCACTTTTGGGAATAGTGCACCTAGACTAGTTACTATCTCGTACCAGCCTGACTAACTAGTATTGTCGCCTCGTCAAGCAGCGCTTATCTTCTGGAGATGGCCTCTGTCAAAAGACTTATTCTAACCATCTAAAGCTAGTACTTTTAGCCTAATAGGGACAAAATTCAACAATATTTTTTTAGTTATTTGAGGATATTTTGTGATACATTTGGTGCAATAATTAGGCATATTCCTTCATATTTGATATTCTATTCTTGAAAAGGTGTTTTGACTTTTTATTGTAGAAAACGGTGAAAAACAAAAAATCCTTTTGCCATCAGAGCACGACCGGTGCCGGCCGTGTCCTACAAAGCCGGCACCGGCCCTAATCTGGAAAATAGGGGAAATTATGTCAAAAAAAACAAAGCACAACCAGGCCGACCAGAGCACGGCCAGCCAAGCAAAGTCAGCACTAGCCTTGATCTGCCCAACGTCAACAGAGTTTTCCTTTCAAGCATAGATTTGGTAATTTCCCAAGAGTTTTGGTATTTTTCAATCTCTACTTGGCCCAAACTCTTAGGGAATGAATTTTGGCCTCTTGGGAGCTTATTTAAATAAGAAAAATACAAGGCAAATTGTGGATCCAAGGATCAAAATTGCCAATCACTTAAAAAAATGAAGAGATTCATCACTCAATGAGTATTATTCAACAAGGTTTTTGAGACGAAGAAGAATGACTTGTCTATGAGTTCTTTCTTTTAACCTTTACTTTTTTTTCTAGAATAATGATGTAATTAATGTTTTCATTGTAATTTGATATTATTTTGGGATTCATGATTTCTTGAGTCAATTTAAGTCTTTTGATCAATTAATTATTTCTCTTGGGATTTGTGATAGGAGCTACATTAATCACTATTTTTCTAGTTATTTAACGTTCTTTTGTGATACTTTTGATGAATAACTAGGCATATTCTTTCCTATTTAACATTTTACTTATGAAAAGTGTTTTGGATGAATTTATGCAGGATTTAAGAGATTTCAAGCAAAAAGTCATAAATTCTAGCCTTAACCTGGCGCTAGGTAGAGCTAATGCACCAGGCGCCAGGTCTATTCTGGAAAAATAGAGCAAAAACAAAGTAACGTCTAGGAGTAAACCAGAATGCACCTGGCGCTAGGTGGGGCCGACCCGACACCAAGTCCGATCTATAAGGGGCGGATTTTGTGGATGAATTTGGTATCTTCCAAAGAATTTTGGTATTTTTCTAATTCTACTAGGTCAAGACTTCTCAAGCCACGAATTTTGATATCAAGAGAGCTTAAAAAGACCAAAAAAAAACACAAGAGAAATGTGTGAATCCAATGATTAAAAATGCCAATCACTCAAAGAATGAGAGATTTATCATTCAAAGAGCATTATTTAAGATGGTTTTCAAAGAGAAGAAGGAGGGCTTCTCTATGAGTTCTTTCTTTTACCTTTGTTTTCTTTTTTTAGAATAATGATGTAATTAATATTTTCATTATAATTTGACATTATTTTTTAGATTCATGATTTCTTGAGTTAGTTTAGTCTTTTTGATCAATTAATTATTTATCTTGGGATTTGATTACTTGTTTTTCATACAAAGTTGATTAGTTGATTTTTCTTATTAACTTGCTTGAAAAAAGGGTTGATAATGACTTCAATTAATTAATTTCATATTTGTCATCTCTTAACTTGCTTGAAATGTCAAGAACTTGGTTAATCAAAGGTTAGTTGATAATTGCTAGAATATAGATTCATTGACTAATTTCATGTTTTAAATCACCTAGAATATAGGGGGTTATATAAGGATTGATTTTAATGCATCTTTTGGGTAAGTTGGTTGAGACTGAATATGTTCACTAATTTAACTAGAAGATAGTAATTCCATGGATTGCAAATGAAGTGGGTCTATTTTAAATCCTTCATGAGACTAAGATGATAATTAATTGTGATATTTGCTAAGTGATTCATTACCATTTTTTCAAAAGTATTTGTCTAAATTGCATATTTTTACATCCTTGAGTTGTATATTTTTTTTTATTTTTCTTTTTATTGTCTAATCACTTTATTAGGTCAATTAAACAATATATAAAAAGTGATTAGTGTGTACTTGTTCCTTTGAGGATCGATACTCGTTAATTTCCTATATTACGCTTGCGATGAGTATACTTACTCATATATGTAATTTGGAATTAATATTTTAATTAATACTTGGCTAAGGGATGGATTTAAATTTAATAATTTTTATACACCCAAAATTTACACATTAAGTGTTTGGCATATTTGTCGAGAAACAATATCATGAAAGCTTGGATTTTTTTTATTTAACCATGTTTATATGTTTATATGTCTATATGTAAATATATGAATATGTAAATATGTTCTTTGTGTAACTAAGGGCCTTATTTTATTGTATGTATACATGTACCTTAACTAACTAACTTGATTTGATATTGTACTATACCTATATGATACTAACAAACTATCATATGCAGGTAACATGACCAATTGGAACATAGGATGGTACCTTAACCTATCTCGAGAGATAACACCTTGGCTATCCGACTCCACTTCCTTAAAGGAGTATTGGGAAAATTTACCACCCATGTGACTAAACGATTTCATGAAATAGATGACACGCTGGCCACATTTGAGGAAATGATCCGAAACATGGAAAGGCAAATTTGGTTTTTAACGGATCTAGTGATAAAGTCACCATTGGAGTTGGAAACACAAGATTCACCTGCCATTGTTGGGGATATGCCCTAGAGTCAATTTGTACTTATACAATTGTCATTATGTTTTATATAATAATATGAGGCTTTCTTTTCCATGAATAGTGAGTTTTGTTTTGTTGGTCATCGAGTACGTGACTTGATAGTAAAACCCTACAATGAATACAATGACTATTCTAAAACTGTCCCTGATCGATTATTATTATTGGAATAATAATAAATTAAGATTAGTATGTTTGTGACTTGATGGCTATGTTTTACTGGCCATGGATATTTGTGATATCGAGTCAAGACATAAATAAATGTTAGAGAACATTGTATTGGACATGACCCACTGTGAGAGTACTTCATGGAATATGTCATAAGTACTTTCTAGCCATAATAATATTGAAAGTCCTTCGACCTAAATTCATCATAGTTTCTTACTTGATAAATTCTATATTTTGACAATGTCTAAAGTTGTCTTTAACCAGATAATAAATTAGACTACTGTTGGATATAGAATAAATCAAGGAGAGGAATATGATTGATTGTGAAGGAATTTTTCCTTCTCAGTTATGGGAGAGATATCTATGGGCCCCTTGATAAGTTAGACTGTTAAAAATGCATGGCCGTGCTCAAATATATCAATCTAAGATATTGATATCATTTGTTTGAACAGTCTACTATGAAATCAAGAAATAATTGATTAAGCTTAATAAGGATGACATGCTCCGTGCCTTATGCTTAATCTGGATATCGTGTGACAAAAGGACTAAATATAAAATTATGGTTTGGTTCAAAGAGATCACCGATCTTCATTTAACCTGGATAGTTATAATGTTTTGCTAGAAACCGCTTATAACTTGTGGGCCATTTAAATATGATTTAGGCACACTGCCAGTGTTAAATGAACCTATAGGGTCACACAATAAGCGAACTTGTTAGGTTATTTTTCTGATGACCAGGTTCGATGAATCTGGATGATATCCAGATTATAAGAATCTGACTCGGTAAAATAATTAGTTAAATTACCGAGATAATGGCAGAATCTTATCATATCAGTTTTAATTTAATTTGAATTTAAATTAGAATATGATAAGATATTATTAGGGTTGGACTCTAAGAGGTTCGAGGGTTTTTTAAGAAAACCCTAGCCGTCTTTTCAATAGTCCAATTTTTCGGTTGAGAACATTCGTGCCATTCTCTACCAGAAAAAAAAACCTCTCAAACCCTAGGCGCTAGCACTCCCCGGGTATCGAGTGAGTTCGCGGTGTGTATCCGATAGAGAACGTTCGCATACTGCAGCGTCTGGTGATTGTTCGGGTTGAATGTACAACAGCGCAACCAGAATCGAAGGATTTCGATTACAGCAACCAGAGGTAATTCTTAAAGCTTAGATCTTCTTAATCGTTTACTTGGGTCCTCGGGAGGGATTCGTAGATGTTTTCCACGTTTAGGAGTCCACGAATCCCAACAGCCATCACATTACAAAATGGTAAGGAGCTACCCGATTCTAGCACGGAACCGGCACCATCTCAAAAAGCTAGGCTGGCGTCGGCCCCTCTTGGTGAGCTATTTGAAAAGTAAGCTAAAAATCCAGATTTTCAGTTACCGGTGTCTTACCCCACTCGAACACAAAAAGCAAGAAAAGATGTGCAATTTGTTAAGTTTTTAAAAATTTTCAAACAACTGCACATAAACATCCCACTCAGTGAAGCTTTGATACACATGCCCAAATATACAAAGTTCCTCAAAAGCATGATTATCAACAAAAAGAGGTTGAAAGAATTATCCACTATGGTTTTAAATGAAGAATGCTCTACCATCTTGCAGACCAACAGATTTTGTCACATAAAGAAAATGATCTAGGGAGTTTCTCTATTCCTTGCCTTGTTGGTACTTACATTTTGCAATACATTAGCATACTTAGGTGTTATCATTAATCTTTTGCCACACAAAACTTTCAAAAAGCTAGGCCGGGGTGAGCCCAAGCCTACTAGGATGAGTATTTAACTTGCGGATATATCTATTAAATATCCTAGGGGAGTAGTCGAAGATGTATTGGTTAAAGTGGGCAGATTCATATTTTCTATAGATTTTGTTATTCTTGATATGGATGAAGATTCTAAAGTTCCCTTAATCCTAT
Source organism: Voacanga thouarsii (assembly GCA_026120185.1). NCBI lineage: Eukaryota > Viridiplantae > Streptophyta > Magnoliopsida > Gentianales > Apocynaceae > Voacanga > Voacanga thouarsii. The sequence goes on along the minus strand of JANUWF010002187.1, from coordinate 466,994 downwards.
GCTAACGCTTCTTCACTACTACCAAAGTATTAATTGATGTTCATGGAGAAAAGTTGATACTTAGGGTTGGGATGAAGAAGTCATTATCAAAATCCAAAAAAGCATGCAACATCCTATATCATTTGATGATTCTTGTTTAAGGATTGATATTCTTGATGAGTCTATATTTGATTTTGTGCAGGAATCATTTGCCAATCTCTCTATGGACTTAATGGAACAATCAATTACATATTTGGAGGATTCAAATAAAACCCTTGAGTTGGGAGAATTGGAAGAAATCGAAAAAAGCAGCTTGGGAATAATGAAGTCATCCATTGAGGAACCACTGGAGTTGGACCTAAAAAACCTCCCCAAGCACTTGGAATATGCATTTTTGGCTAACAGAAGAAAACTACCAATGATCATTGTAAAAGACCTTACTTGGAAACAAAAGACTAAATTGGTAAGCTTATTGGGAAAGTATAAGGGAGTCATAGCACAAAAAATCACGGACATTAAGAAAATTAGCCCTTCCTTTTACACTCACAAAATATTGTTAAAAAAGGGAGCAAAGCCCGTAGTGTAACCCCAACTTAGGTTAAACTCAAATATAAGCAATGTGGTAAAAGGTGATGTGATTAAACTCTTAGATTTAGGCATCATTTATCCCATTTCTGATAGTATTTGGGTAAGTCCAACACAAGTGGTACCAAAGAAGGGAGGAATGATGGTGAGCCTAAATGAAAAAAATAAGTTGATCCCAATAAGATTGGTAACCGGTTAGAAGGTTTGCAATGAGGTAACTAGGAATGACCATTTTCCTCTCCCTTTCATTGATTACATGTTAGAAATATTAGTCGGACATGAGTTTTATTATTTTTTAGATGATTTTTTCAGTTGTTTTCAAATTCTCATAGCACCGAAGGATCAAGAGCAGACTACCTTTACATGCCCTTTTAGTACTTTTGCATATCGTCGTATACCTTTTAGTCTTTGCAATGGTCCAGGAACTTTCCAAAGATGTACAATGGCTATCTTCGAAGGACTTGTGGGAGACATCATAGAGGTATTTATGGATGATTTTTCTATTTTTTTGTGATTCTTTTGACTTATGTTTAGCCAATTTAGAAAATATGCTTCAAATGTATGAAGAGACCAATCTCATACTTAATTGGGAAAAATATCACTTTATGGTGCAAGAAGGTATTATATTGTGATACAAGATTTCAAGGAAGTGTATTGAGGTTGATAGAGCAAAAATTGAGATAATTGAGAAACTTCCTCCTCCCACTTCCGTAAAGGCCATTCGAAGCTTTCTTGGTCATGCAGGTTTTCATAGGAGGTTTATCTTAGATTTCTTAAAAATTACTAAACCTCTTACTTCTTTACTTGAAAAAGATATTGTTTTTTATTTTGATGATAAATGTATCAATGCTTTCAATGTGCTTAAAAAGAAATTGATCAACTCTCCTATTTTAATTGCACCAGATTAGTCTCTTTCTTTTTGAATTAATGTGTTATGCAAATGATTATGTAGTAGGTGCAGTGCTTGGACAAATAAGGAATAAGCATTTTCAACCAATCTACTATGCAAGCAAAACTCTTACGGTGGTACAAGAGAACTACACCATAACGGAGAAAGAATTGCTTACAATAGTATTTACTTTTGATAAATTCCATTCTTATCTTATTTTGTATAAAATTATTGTGTATATGGACCATTCTGCCCTTAAATACCTACTAACTAAGCATGATTCCAAACCAAGATTGATATGATGGGTTTTATTGTTGCAGAAATTTGACTTAGAGATTAAGGATTAAAAGGGAGTAGAAAATTTGGCTGCGGATCACTTATCTAGGTTGAAAAATCCTAACTTAGAACTATTGACCAAAGGGAACATCAATAACACCCTCCTGGATGAACAACTTCTACTTGTTGATGGTGATATTTCTCAAACTCCTTAGTTTACAGATTTTACTAATTACTTGGTTGCAGGAATTGCCCCTGAAGATTTCAGGATACAACAAAAGAAGAAATTCCTCTCCGAAGTAAAATATTACTTTTGGAAAGATCCTTACTTGTTCAAGTGTTACAGGGATTAAATCATTTGGAGATATGTGGATTCCGTGAAAAGTGCAAATATCTTAAAACATGGTCATGAAGGACCCGCGAGAGGCCACTATCATGCTAACAACACTGCAAGAAAGGTGCTCGAGTCCAGATTTTATTAGCCAATACTTTTTAAGGACTCTCACAGGTTTGTTAAAAATTGTGATAGGTGTCAAAGTACCGATAATATTTCTGAATCTACTGAGATTTCTTTATAAATTTTTCAAGCTTGTGAAATTTTTTATTATTAGGGGGTTAGATTTCATAGGCCCTTTTCCTAATTCTTTGGGTAACAAATACATTTTGGTTGCGGTTGAATATGTGTCTAAGTGGGTTGAGGCACAAGCTTTGCCTACTAATAACACTTAGGTGGTAGTTAAATTTCTTTTAAAAACTTTTTATCCGTTTTGGTGTACCTAAGGTACTCATTAGTGATAAGAGAACACACTTTTGTAATATCCAATTGGATAAAATTCTCAAACATTTAGGTATTATCCATAAGTTTGCTACTCTCTATCACCCTCAAACCAGTGGCCAAGTTGAGGTGGTTAATAGAGAGTTAAAAAGAATTTTGAAAAAAGTGGTTAATCATATGAGAAAAGATTGGAGTTTGAAGTTAGATGATACTCTTTGGACTTATAGGACTACTTTCAAAACTCCTACTGGTAAAACCCCCTATAGATTGGTGTATGGGAAATCTTGTCATTTACCTATGGAGATTGAACACAAAGCTTATTAGGCTAACAAACTTGTTAACTTTGATCTTGAGCTTGTTGGAAAATCTTGGTTACTTCAGTTGAATGCATTGGAAGAATTGCGCATGGCTGCATATAATAATTCCCTACTCTACAAGGAGTGGGTCAAGCAATGGCATGATAAACATACTGCTTGACACCGGGAATTTAAAGAAGGCGATCAAGTGTTGTTGTTTAATTCTTACTTGCGACTCTTTCCTGGTAAGTTGAAATCAAAATGGTCGAGCCGTATTTGGTGAGTAAGGTTTTTCCTTTTGGTACTCTTGAAGTTACTCACTTGGTTAATGGTACTTTCAAAGTCAATAGGAATCAGATGAAGCATTATTTTGGTGAGACTCTCTACACTTTGGATCATGAAGATGTTTTTCTCCATGATTCATAACTTCTCTTAGGATTTCTTTTTAGTTGATTTTTATTTTTTCTTTTTTTTTTCTTTTTATTGTCTTTTCCTTTTCTAGATTTATGTTTTTTATTTTTTTCTTTTGTGTTTTTATTAGGTATAATTTCTCCAATGACTCCTTGTGATGGATTCGAATGTGTTGGAGCTACTCTATAATAGAAGTATTTTCTTTTCTCTATCCCTCCCCTTTATTTATGTTAGTCCCTTGGCTTTGCTTTTATTGTTATCTTTTTTTCCATTGAGGACAATGTCCAGTTTAAGTTTGAGGGAGAATTTAGCATTAAAGATATTTTCCATATACTATAGCTTTGTGTTATACACATTTTAGGCTAAACTTTTTCAAACACATTTTGGGCTGAAATTTTTCAAATTTCTCAAAATTTTTGTCATTTTCATTATTTTAGCAAGGTTATAATTATCTTTCTTACTTGGATATGAGTTTTGTCATTCACTTAATGGATTTTAATTAACAATGAATTGGTTTATTGGATAGGATATGTTAAGACTTGAGAATTTGGGTTAATCTTGTTTATGCATTAGTATTTGAGTATTATTTAACTCATCTAATTTGAATATGGATACTGTGATGAATGTGAGGAAAGTTGTAGCCTAACTTTTGTAGTATGGGTCTAAATTTTGCTTGACTTTGAGTTGTGATAAGGAATGTGAGGGAAAAAAAATCTTTGAGTGGAAAGATTGTGGGAAAAAAACTAATTGTGAGTTGAAAAATGAGAAAAAAAAAAAGTCGATAAAAAACATGTTTCATCGTTGAATACTTTTTGCTTGATTATGGGGGCCAATATGGATAGTGAAGAGAAATCCACTTCGTTGAGGCTGTTAATTCCCAAAAGTAAAGAAGATTGTTAAAAAAAAAAATGATGACTAATGACTATAAGGGGGTTAATACGGTGCATGAAGAGAAATTCATTCACTTGAGGCTATCAATTCCCTAAGTCATTTTAAAAATTTGAGAAAAAACAATTAGAGTGTTTTTCTTGAATCATGACTTGAGTTGTGCAATTTTTGGATTTATAATGCTTGTGTTGATAGATGCTATAACACCCCACTACCTAGGCCCAACAGAGCTAGGGATGTCGCCCCATCCAAAGGATAAGAGATCTTTATAACTAGATCACACAAACAAAAATAAAACAATACTTTAAAATTAAAAATTATTACAATCCAAGAATTCAAGATAAATCCATATATACATTGGATACTCTCGTCTCTCAAAGCAATACATAAAGAAAATATCACAAGGCCTTCAAAGTAAGCAACAAACTATCTACTCATCTCCACAGCAGGACCGACCGAAAACATGGCAAAAGGGTGATGAGATAAAAATCTCAGTAAGCCCGTGTGTGCTTTGAGTGTTCAGTGAAAACAGTTCATGTATGTAAAGGGTAAGAATTTCATAAGAAAAATACTAGCAAGCAATAAACAATGTTAAAATCAAGAGTGGCGTTTGGCTTTTCCAACCATACATATATAATAAAATCAACCACTCGAAATGGCGGCCATGGGTTACCACACGTTGGGCCCCATAATCAAACAACGGTCAGAATGCCACACTTTGTGCAAACTAACAAAAAGGTAGGTGATCGGCCTATCGGTAAGATACTCCTCCTTCTCTACACCCAAACAAAACCGGTTGTCCACTCCGACAACACACAGTCCACATGACTAAAACTTGCTAGCTCGGATCGGCATGACTAAGTAGTACTGACGTTTCTCTAAGTTAAGTTCATCTTCTAGAGGTGGCCTGCTGCCAGAAGACTCGCTCTTGCTCTTCAAAACTAGTATTACTAGCCCACCCTTATTGAGTACTCAACGTTTGATTGTCCCACTTGGGAGAAAACTAATAAAACATAGCTTTACTTGAAAATAGCAATTAAGGGTTTCTAAAGTCCGTGTCAAATTTGGTTTTAGAAACAGTTTGGTGTTTGAGTAAAACTGCTTGTTGATTTTCAAATAATTGGTTTGACTAAAATAGGAAAGGAAACAGTCCTTAATTGCCTTTACCAAATCAGTGTTCACATACTTCGTGTTTAGCTTGCTATAGTAACCTTTTACAACAAACAAGTTTTATGCAGGAGCTTACCTGATCATTTGCTCAAAATAAATCAAAGATCTCCAAAAGCTGACCTAACCCCCGCCTAGGGTAAACACAAGCCATAATTAAACTCAAGCTAAAATTTACTTTCATAAATAATCCTAACTCAACTTACTACAATCATGACCCTAATGTCCCAAACTTTAAGGCTAGATTCTAAAAAGAATTTTATAAAATAAATCTAGCTTGATAATAAAATAACTAGGGTTTGTGAAATAGTTACTAATAAGTTGTAGGCTTAAATCTCGTTGTAAATAAATTAGGGTTTATTTGATGAAGAGTCCTAGGCTCTAGAGGATATTATTTAGAATAATAATCTATTAATAATTAATGGTTAGAAAATAATTGGTAAATAAAATTAATAGTAAGTAAATTTTAATATGTTTTAATTAAAAGATAATAAATAAATTTTATTAGTACTTATGAATTTATGACTTACAAGATTAATATTCTACCTATTATGATTATTTATATAAAAAGCTTTATTTGATATTATTATTATATATAATATTTATATATTTTATTTCTTTAATAAAAGCTATCATTTATTTGACTAAAATATCATTATTTTATATAATAGTCCAAATCCACATTTTCCTAGGGTTTTCAAAATCATTAGAAGAAAATATAGTATTAATCATTTTATTAATGAAATAAAATTGGCTAACTTAATTAGCTTAAGAACAACAAGGTCATGATCATAATTCCTATTGCTAACCATCATCATGAACATACACTCTACAACAATCAACAAACCATCCAAATCATGAAATAAAGTATAGATCCAAATTACCAACACATGATCCAAACTCCACTAAACATAATCATATTCATGGCCTCAACAAAAATACATGAACATAAAACCCTATTCACCAAAGGTGACATAATCTTTAACATGCTTAATCATTCATACTACTCACGACATGAAGGCATGCAACAAACCCTAAAACATTATAAAATTCAACCAAGACCAATCATCCTCATGCATCAATCCCAACTCCATCATATAAACACATGCTCGAACTCTAATCATAATCCATCCTTTTCCAATAACATTCTAAAAACATGAATCTAGAATTTAAAGAGAAGATTGAAAAGGCTTACTTGAATGATGACTACCTTGAAGACGTTTCAAGAGAATCCTCACGCTTAGAAGGCTTGATCCGTCATGGTTGGAGTAACCATTTCGGCCGAGAGAGAGAAAGAAAGAGAGAGAGAGAGTTTATTAGTAAATTCCATTAAAGGTCAAAAATGAAAGAAGACGGAGATAATCGTTCATGCTTACCTTGAAAGTGTTCTTGAGCCTTGAAGAAAATTCTAGTTTTTTATCCGAAAGTGGAACTTTGATTTCAGCGTTTGATGTTATAAATTACAGAAATGGATTCAAGAGAACAAGTAGATGTGATCTAGAGTTTTTGGAGAAGATTGAAGGGGTTTAGAGTGGTCTTAGGCGTGGAGAATGGTGGTGTGTGTTCTTGGTGTTTTTAGAGGTTTGGAGAGAATAGAGGAAGGCTGGCCGAAATTTTGCTTAAAAAGGGTGGCCGAATGGGTTGGAAAATTTTGGTGATTGAATTCTCAAATTTGGGAGAAAAGGAAAGCTGGTTGTTTGAAATTCAAAAGGAGTGATTTAAGGAGTGAATTATGGTAGCAAATATGGTAAGAATATCTTAGTTGAGGGAGGTCTTTTGGGAAGCTTCAATGGCCGACTATTTGGCTGGGATTTTGCTGAGATGAATGATGCTTGAAAGAGCTATAGGGTGGCCAAATTATGGAGTGCAATGGTGAAGGAATTTTCTGGATAGTTAAGGCTTAATCCATGAAAGTTTGCTGGAATAATTTGCTGGAATTTTGGACTCCAATTGATGGCTTGATTGTAGTGATTGATGGAAGGATTTTAGGAGCAGCCATGGAGCTTCATTCGAGCAGACCAATGGAGAAGATGATGAAGCTCAGTTCAGGGCTGACTATGGTTGGTTTTACAGAAAAAATGGAGTAAATTTCAGACAAGGGTGAAGAAGAAACAAAGCTGGAATTTCTGGTTGGTTTTTCGCATGGCTTGCTGGAATTTCTGTGCATATTTTTCTGCAATGCTTCAGCCAACTTGCAGAAGGTTTGAAGGGGTATTGGAGGGTCCTCTAAGGCTGGTTTCTAGCCTTCTTTATGGAGGGAAGACATGTTTAAATTGCTGATTTGAAAGTTGGAAGAACAGCTTGGTTTTTCGGACTGCTATGCTACGAAAACTATCCAGGAATTTTTCCAGTTTGCACAGCTTTTGTGTAGTCCAGTTTTGGCTAAAGTTTTCAGTCTTCAAGCTGAGTGAATTGGTTATTTTTCTGGCAGTATTTAAGAGGAAAAGATGGCTAAAGATTTCGACAATTGGACTAATCAAGAAGCTGAAAAAAATTTCAGATTACTACATGAAGAAGATGAATACCTATAGATTGGAGTTTGAAGGTTCAATCATGGAGTTTAATTTCCTTGGAAACCTTCTATAACTCTTCCCCATTTTCAGATAAAATTCCATCCTCCAAGAGGCATCTTTGAAGCTTTAAAAATCACAGAACCTTGCTGGAATTTTCTGGAAATGAAAATGATAATTGAGCAACTTAATTGATCAAGAATTAAGGTAAGAGGTAAGTTAGAGAACAAAAAGGGTATGAATCCCTTAGGGATTTTTGTAGGGCACAAGAGTGAAATTAGGACATTCCTTTCATGTCTCCCCTAGGACAACACTCCTACTCCTCCCTGAGGCATGCAAGGGCCGAAAATAGCCTACCTATCAAAAATAAAATTTAATCATGCTAAAACTCAAAATGATGGAATTTGAACTCAAGATCTTAAGGATTTATTCCAAAGCTCTAACTACTAAACTACAACAACTCTTGTTCTTATTTTCCCTCCCAAATATTTTTTCTATTTAACCCTCAAGTTATCTCCCTATTTCCACCTCAAGCAAAATTACCATTTTGCCCTTCTTACTCAGCACAATTAAGCCATCTAGACTACAAATCACAAATCCAAAGCACATAAAATCATACAAAAATATACTTATACATGCAAGAAAATATGATATGCATCCTGACCCCCTTACTCTAGAGTTGGTTTTAGTTGGGGTTTCACAGATTCTTTGACTTGTATAATTCATGTTATCTATGTTTTTACTTGAATGGTGAAATAATGTTCTTAGACTAAAGTATAAACTTGTTTAATTTGACTTCAAGGGCCTTGGCATGTTTTATCCAGTACTTTAGTTTGTGAATGTTTTCAAATGGTTGTTGAAAAAATGGCAAGGTCATATCTAAAGTTTAAAAGGCAATTGTGGCTTTGTTATAGCTGAACTTTTTGAAAGATTGTCTTATTTTTTTCTTATTTTAAAGTGCTTTGCTTGAGGACAAATAAAGGTTCAAGTGTGGGGGAATGTGATAGGGGCAAAATTCATCAATATTTTTCTAGTTATTTGAGGATGTTTTGTGATATATTTGGTGCAATAACTAGGCATATTCCTTCATATTTGATATTTTACCCTTAAAAAAGTATTTTGACTTTTTTATTGTAAAAAATAACGAAAAAACAAAAAATCCCGTCACCATCAAAGTACGGCCGACGCCGGCCGTGTCCCACGGAGCCGACGCCAACCGTAATCTAGAAAACAAGGGAAATTGCATCAAAAAAATAGAGCACAACCAGGCTAACCAGAGCAAGATTGACGCCGGCCCTAATCTGCCTAGCTGGTGCAAGCCCTAATTTGCCCAACATCGGCGGAGCTTTCTTTCAAGCACGGATTTGGTAATTTCCCAAGAGTTTCAGTATTTTCCAATCTCTACTCAACCCAGAACTCTTAGGGAATGAATTTTAGCCTCTTGGGAGCCTATTTAAACAAAAAAAAACACAAGAAAAATGTGTGAATCCAAGGATCAAAATTGCCAATCACTCAAAAAAATGAGAAGATTCATCATTCAAGGAGTATTATTCAAAAAGGTTTTCAAAGAGAAGAAGAATGGCTTGTCTATGAGTTCTTTCTTTTAACCTTTATTTTCTCTTTCTAGAATAATGATGTAATTAATGTTTTAATTGTAATTTGACATTATTTTGAGATTCGTGATTTCTTGAGTCAATTTAAGTCTTTTGATCAATTAATTATTTCTCTTGAGATTTGATTACTTTTTTTTTTTTTTACGAAGTTGATTAATTGATTCTTGTTATTAACTTGCTTAAAAAGTGGTTGATAATGACTTTAACTAATTAATTTTATATTTGGTCATGCAAACATGGTTTTAGAATGGTTTGCTCAAAACTATTTTGTAGTAAAAGTAATATTTTATTTAAAATCATTGTTTGATCAGAATTATTCAGTAACAAAGCGAACCACGCTTACAACCTAAGTATCCATGTTTTGATTTAGCAACAATTCACAAATGACTTGCAAACAAAAGCATTAACATTTAAAACTTTATGCAATGACTTAGATAAATTAGCTTGCGTAAATAGATGATCTTATCAACTTGCGTAAATAGATGATCTTATCAAACTTGATTACCTCCCTTATTTAATAACAAATCATAAAAATCCACCAACAGATTAACTTAGCATGGAAGATATAATAAATATAATCATAATCGTCATCTCAATTCAAGGCAAGTTATAGGCAATCCTTAGACTCTATCAAGTAATCACACTCCTTCATTAGCATGCATACATGTACATAACAATAGATTCCTAGCGTAAACCTTAGTATGCCACAAAGATTCATGTGATCAAAATCATAAGTATATAATCAGATCTAAACATCAAAGAAACTAAAATGCTCATATTCAAACTAGTAAGAATAAGGTTTAGCCTAGACATAATTACTCAACAACTATAAATAAGCATCTTATAGTCAAGATCCGTAATAGGCATGCTTCAATCTTATAAAAACTTAACAATATTCATCAATCATAGTATAACTTTAGCAACCACAACCTCAAATTCAACAATAATAACTCAGATCTTACTCACAATTATATAACCTTATATATTCTAACCAATCTAAGCTCATCTCATCGAATTTTTATATTCAGTAACTATGAGTTCTTCGGATTACCTCTAAATAGATAGCAAACCTTTCAAAAGTAAACTGAATTCTTGCAACCAAAGCATGCCCTAGACTTATCAGAAATTATCTTAGCCTAGAGAGTTTAAAAAGGTCTATGGGATAGAGAGAGGAAACCAACCATAATGTCTCGGCTGAAAGAAAAAGAGGGAAAAGAAAATAAGGAAAGGAAATGAGGAGAACAACTTACCTTGAAAAGGTTTTGATGATGCCGTGAGGGAGAGCTTCAGTTGCTAGAGTTCAAAAGAAAGAAAACCAAATGGTTTGGGGTTTGTGTGAGTGTTTTAGGCTTTCCAAGAATTCTTCTTGGCATCCTATTTTTTGAAGAAAAAACGTGAGTGTAGAATGGTCTAGATTGGAAGAAGTTTTGATCTCTTATGAAAAGTAATCAAGAGAATGCTATTTTGTGTGATTTTGTGAGAGCAAAACGGACTAGGAAATGATCTATTACTTAGTGTAGCAACAAGACCAAGAAGAAGTAATGGAAGTGTGTGAGTGTGTCTCGGTTTTTCTTGAGAGAGAGGGACTAGAGTTGTGTATGTGTATGTGTCTAATGAGCAACAAAGCTGATATGTGAAGTGAAAGAAACCTAAAGCTTTGGTTAGCTTAGCAATAATTTAGTGAAAAGAGTTTTTAGGAGAAACATAAGGACTTCAAAGTTCAAAAGGACTTGAGGTTTTAAATTCTACTAACCCTCAAATAGCTAGATTGGTTGCTAGCTTTATTTTGTACATAAGCTAATCAGTTTTTTCAATGGTGATCAAAAGAGAGATGGCCGAATGAAGGGAGAAATAGAGAGAACAAATCTGGAAAAATAAAAAATTGATAGCGTTGAGATTAAATGTTGAATATCTCTAGAGGTTTTTAAGTGATTTACTTGAGCTTAAAAGCTCTAAAAGTGGCGGCCAATCTTAACCCCAAATTTGAAGTTGTATAAAACTCCTAATAATAAAATTGATCAGTTTTATTAAAAGCTGGAAAATAATTTAAACCCCTTAATAGATCATTAGTATTTGCTAAGGAAATAAAATTTAAATTGTCTCAAAATAATTCAAAAAGCTGGATTTTAGGTGCTTTATTCTCTGTAGTGGTATCTAGGACATTGATGAAAAAAAGGAATTTATATGATAATATCTTAGGAGTTTATCTAAGTTTAAAATTCTAATATTTAGTTTAAAAAAAAAGATAAACATACAATATATGCTTAAACTCAATGATAAAAACTAGATTTTTATAATTTTGATAACTAAATTAGAAGCTATAGATAAGATTTTATTCCCCAATTTTTTTTAGGAGTCAAAAGATGAAGATAGTACTCATATTAAATTTTTAAGAACTAATTTAGACCAAAAAAAACCTCTTGGTGTCAGCCAAGACATAAGTTTAATCAGAAAATTAATAGCTGAAATTCTAAAAAAGATAGAGTAAATTTTTAGAAAAGATAACTAATAACTCCAAAATATATAAATCCAGATTTTATTTTTAATAACCTAGAACTCCAAAAATTCTAATTTTTAGGAGTCTTGCTCCATAAAAAAAAATGACGGCTGGAATTTTCCCAATTTTTTCAAAAATACCAAGGATAAATAAGAAAGTAACACATATTTTGCACTTGGCAATCAAGTTACATAATCTAGATAATATTTTATATAAAAGATATTAGATAATAAAATTCTAGTTTGTCTTTTTAATAACAATCAAACTCCCAAATTTTAGGGATAAATCCCTCAAGAATGGCAGCGAACCAATCTAATTTTCGGCCAAGGCAAGGAAAAGATAAGCAAAAGAAAATTAAAGAAATATGCATGAGTTAGGATTGGAACCCATGTCTCTAGAACACCAACTATAAGCTCTATCACTAAGCCATATCAATCCTTGTGTTTTTATTTCCCCAACAAATTCTCTTCACCCTCAACCTCTGCGTTCTTTACACCACATAACCAAAACTACCCATAAAGTATAAACTCCATCGAACAGAACTATAGCATTATCAAAACCACAATAAGCAAACACACATATATAAATATCCACAATAGTCAAACACATATAAATGTATTAGAAATCCATATGCTCAAGCAAAATGCCATGCAATGCCCATTTCCATTATGTCTAAGGGTGATTTTAGGTGGCATATTACATGAATGCATTTCTTTAGTCAAATTATTACTTTCATGAAGGCATAGAACTTCATAATAGTCGCATTGTTCAATAAATAAAGTTAAGTCATGCTTTCAAAAAATATGTTAAAAGGCTTTGAAATCAAGAAAAATTGTATAAAGTCCATCTCTAATGATTAAAATGTTTAAGGTGCAAAAATTCTATTATATATAAATTTTTAGAAATATTATATTTTAGCTTCTAGAAATCATGATTCATCATAAACTAAGTTTAGAGAATCAAGGGTTCATAATACTCTAAAATTCAAGCAAAAGTTTATATTAGAATATATCAGGAAAACACATAGCTATATTAGGAAGATATGTAGCTATATCAGAAAAACACTTAGTTAAACGGGAATTAAGATCCAAGGGACTCACCTTGTACGATAATATTGGTACACCTACACGTCTACAGCCTTAAAGGGTTTCTCGAGCTAGTTCACCTACAATAATGAGGTATTTCCTAAAACATTGACCAATGCTCTCAAATTAAGGTTTTCATAACACTAAAAGAAATAAAGTATTAATTAACCTATATTTCCTTTCAATATTTCACAACTTTGTCACCTTTCAGTTTTTTATCTATAACTTTTGTTATACAAGTCCAAATAAAGCCAATCTAGTTCCAAAATATTCCTAAGACATTCCTTACAAATTCGAGTTAATAGATTACCTATACTCTTCGTCATTTCACTCAATTCTAACTGCAAACTTTCTGCACAGTTTAGTACTCAAAAACAGACATTTCCATGCACAACTTTCCTTCGGTTTTTCCTATATTTTCTCTAACATATCCTACCACATCTAAGCCTCCTAAAACCTTGTTTAACATCCCAATAATGGTGTTTTAACTTACTTTCATGCTCAGAACTTCCCAACCGTCCAAACATAGATGTTATGTTAAAGTTTCCAAAATATCATTTTATTTTTTCCAAATGGTAGCTTTAGGTATTTTTGATATCATACGATTTTTGACACCAAAATCCCACAAAACCTACTCCAAGCCTTCCCAATTATTTCAAAGCATGCTTAGATTTAATCATCTCTACTTACAATCATTTCAACTCAAGGAACCCTCACAAATTGCTAACTAGTATTTACTTCATTCATTTCCATAATATATAGCTTCACAACATTTTCTTCTATAAATTTCCTCCTTTCTTTCTTTAGCTAAGATTCAACACTTAGAATTTCAAAGTATATGATGCAAGCCATCAAGCATCATCATTATTTCCCTTCAACCAATCGGCCACTTCTCAACAAAAACAACAATTGCTATTTCATCTTTCTTCCAAAATTTCCAACATGATATTCACATTATAAATAATTTCCATGACAAACAAATCAACCTAGCTTCAAGAAAAGAAACCTCACCTATTTAAGAGAGAAATATCAAGCTTTTAAGTGGCTAACTCCTTCTTTTCTCTCTTTCCTTCTCTTCTGATTTCTTTTTCCTTTCCTCCTCTCCTTTTCTTTTTTTTTTTTTTTCCTTTCAGTTTTCTTCCCTCTTTCTTCTCTGAATTTCTTTCCTTCTTTTTTTCTTTTTCTTCCTCTCTTTATTTCTTCTTCCTTTTCCTTTTTCCTTCTTCGGTTCTCATTCTCTTTCTTTTTTTTTTTTTTTCCTTTTCTTTCTTCCTTCTCTCGATCTTTCTCTTTTTCTTTCTCTCTCCCAATTTTCTTTTCAATTTTCCCTACTTCTCTTGTTTTATATTGTTTCCCTCATGATTTATTAACTCTAGAATATCTTAGAACTCCTTGGAAGATAGCTTAGCATCTCTAGATCATTTTAGAATCTAATAGAAGCCTATAGAACCTTAGAGAAGCTAATGGAAATTGGTAGAATATGGAAGAAATTAATAGAAATTGCAAGAATTTCCTTTAATCTTGCATGGTCAATAGGTGTCAAAGTTTGGTCTAAAGCCATGGAAAGCGAGAAAACACAAGGCACGCAGCAGAAGCGAACATTAAAAAAAAGTGGGAAAATACAACAGGGGATTCCAGGGCAGGGCTGGCTCCGGCAGCCCTAACTGGCGCCAGTTGCGCCCTATCCCAATCCCGAGGTTTTAAAAATTTTACCTCTCCTTCTGATTCTCAAAGGTGGCTGGACCGGAACGTGCGCAACTGAGGTAGGTGTACTGGTAGAAGCCTCTGATGCGATTCTTGCAAGCTTCCTACTCCTCCTTTGCATGTATGTGAGCGCCGAACTCTCGGTCTTCCAGTATATGGACTGCCTAACTATCGTTTGGTGAACAACTAACACGCTAGGGAATTTTTTAGAGAGAGAGAGAAAGACGCTTGGCCTTTTTCTACAGAGAAGAAGTCGTTTCTCAGAGAGCGTGTGACCACCACAACCTTATTTCCAATCCTCCTGTTTAACCTAAATAAAACCCTAGGTTAAACTGGACTGGGCCATTGAACTCTTAGTTTAACCTTTTGGGCTTAATTAATTATTCTAGTTAAAACCAACTTAATGGCCTAACAAATAATTAATTTTTCCAACCCAAATAAATCAATCCAATTAAATAAGTCTAAACTAGTTTAGTCCCAGGTTAATCCCTAATTATCCAAACTGGGCCAAAGCCCTAAATAATTAATTAACCCACTAAACTAATTTAATTAATTCTCTCTCTCCATGGACCTTTATTTTATTCTAACCCAATAATTAAATCAGGCTACTTAAATAAAATAAATTCCATTTAATTTAATTTAATTCCTTAGCTCGTATTTAATTAGGACTTACGGTCTATACTGGGGATCAAAAGACACACCGCCTTAGCTACTAAAATGACCAAAATATCCTTGCCATATAAATAGCTATATTTTGCATTTTAAATATTTTCTGATATCACAATAAGAAAATATTGACCCCAATGACAATACTGCGTTAGCAAAGTCTCCGACCTACAGGTGTAATGATTAAAATATCCATTTATACATCGCCGTACATTCAGAGAGGAAGAAGTGTACTAACACATCTCTAAATGACATCTACCATCCTTAAGCCTCTAGTCCAATAATCCAAGACTTGTTGGATTGTTTCCGCTTTCCAAGGGAGCTACCCTAAAGCAAACATTCAAGTCATGTTTCCCAGAGCCCTGGATATTTAGATCATTCAGACAACCACAAGAGGCAATATAGTATAAAAACTATCTTGTACAAGTCTATCTTAACTAACTAGTTACACATACCCAACATGCAAGTATATTGGCCCTACGATAGAACCTCAACTATAGCATATCAAAGCATATGCTTCCAGCTTCGTCATACCACCAACTCATACTCAAGTCGTAGAGTATTAGTCTACGCTGTAGCGGTAGTAGTCTAGGTTTCTACCATATAGTACTTTTAGAAACTGTTACTATAGGTCCTATTCTACATATTCGAAATACGCTTATGTCATGAAGTGAGTGGACTACTCACTGGCTAAAGGTAAGCCATTCCCCATTTAGAATTCACAATATAATAACCTATACATGATGAGATTCACATTCTCATCAATCGGTTAAGAATAAAAGTTTATGTGTTAAGTAACCCGTGATCCATACCTTACTGTGAAAGACCTCCATTCACATGAACCACTTACCTAAACACAATAGGTCTTTTCCAAATGTAATTGTACACAAATAAAATTGTAAATTCACAAATAATTTCTGAAAATAAATTCTTTTATTAAAATATTCGATTTTTACATCAAAAACCTAGTCTAAGAGGGCATACATCCCAACATTGTCAAATCATGGTTAAAATTATCAACTAATTGGGCCATCTTCATTTATCATTGTGGGTCCCATGGGCCATCCTTATTTCTTTCTTCTTTTATCCTAATTTTCTTTATATACAACAACAACAATAATAATAATAATGATATTTCCTACATATACTTTTATATTGTTATTACTAATATTACTCTATCTAATTTCTCATATAGGGTGGGATATTGCATTAAGAAAATGGCATGTCATCATTACATCGTTGAATCATTTGGTTTTCCTATTTAATTTGGTTGTGGTTGTTAGGACAGAGGGGAGATGGAGTTTTTTTTTCTATATTCCTTTTTTTCTTTTTTTGTTAAGAAAGTGATGATATGGAAAATTTGTTGTTCAAATTATCCAAACAATTTTTCTATTTTTATAAAATTATCTCCAAAATAATTTTGAGATCCATTAATGCGAGTAGTTTGGAGAACCATCAAGACATTATATATTGCACGAAGCAATTAGCATAATCAAATAAAAGTAAAAAAAATAAATCAAAATCTTTAATCAAGCGTGAGTAACCAACCCTTTGTTATACAATTCATCAAAATAAAATTCCTTCTAACAACCCTACTTGATTACTTTTACTAAGTTTCAATTAGTTAAAAGTTTAGTTCTTGTGTCTACAATAAATTAGTCTTTGCTAGTTTTCAAATACTTAAAATAAGTTGTTATGTGTACAATATTTCCTAAGCTTGCACTTCGAAGGAAAAGTCGAAATGCCCAAAACATTGATCAATTAAACTAGCCTAAGCCATGTATCTTTATTAATCACTTCACCAAATTTTGCTAAATGGGTGAAAAACCAGAGTAGGAATCAGAGAAGTGTTTATTAGAGAGTAGAAGTCATAAAATATTATGATTTTTCATGGCTCAAGCCTCAAGGGAAAGAAAATCCTAAACAGTAGAGACTTGAGCAATGAATCTATCTATCATCAATGCACATTTTCAAGTAAAATGATGTAAAAAAAAACCTCAAATAATAATTTAAAAAAAAACCCTCCACTTTTTGTAGTTTTAATGGGAAAGATTGAACATGGAATATTGAACATCCATTCTCTTGTCTAAGTAGCATTAAATGCTGCCTCATTCCCTCCTCTCTCTCTCTCTCTCTCTCTCTCTCTCTCTCTCTCTCTCTCTCTCTTCAAATCTCTCTCTTTAATTCACACACACACACACACACACACATATATATATATATATATATATATATATGTTATGCCCAATAATATTTGTTAAATGTCAATGAATTACTCATAGCACCAAGATTTGTCTATATTTTCCTAGTTATTTGAGGTTTTTTGTGATACTTTTGATTTAATAACTAGTTATTTCCCTTCCTATTTGATATTTTGCCTAAAAAAGGTTTTCTTGTAATATTGTGTACAAATTGTAGCATTTGGAGTTGATTTAAGAAAATTCAGAATGGACCCGCCGCTTGCCCATAATACCTAAACTAGCCTTGGCTTGGTTCTGTAAAAACAGAGCAAAAATAAAGAAGGAACCGGACAAATAAAGTTGAACTAGTGCAAAGTTGAACTCGTGAACCGGCAGCCAACTCAACAAAAGAACAAAACCAGGAATTTATATGAGGGAAGCTACGAGTGGGTTGACCAAAGTCGTAGCTAGTTTTTAAGTTTATGTGAGAAGAGACATGGATGGATTTAGTAAAACCACGGCCGAATGGAACGAAAATTAAGAGTGAAGCCACGAGCGAGTAAGCACAAGCCACCGCCAGATTGAAGGAGGATTCAGTTCGGATAGCCGTCTTCAACAAGGGATTTAACTCCAGCGGGCAACTGGCTTCGACAAGGAACAACGTGGCTTTGTTGTGGCTCGACCAGCTCAACAAAGAAAAGGAAGATGACATAGCTTGATCGGCTTCAATGAAAAGAACGCATAGCAACTCAATGTGGCTCAGCTTCACGACTTTGATAGGAAGTGGCTCAGTGGAAGAACAAAATAAAAGTGGCTTGGCTTGAAGTCTTCAGTGGCTTCTCGATTTCTTAGTGTCAGAGAGACTAACTTCAACAAGGAATTGGCTTCAACAAGAAATAGCTTGGTTAGTTCAAGAACAACAAAGTCTTCAGCTCAGTGAATTAAAGGTGGTGGACTTGTACAGAATATCAAAGCTTATTAGTAAAATACTTCTTTTCTCCGTGGGATATTTAGGAAAGCTATACACTTATAAATACAACTCAAAAACATCCTAACCGAGGTGTGTATGATAGAAGGTTAAGAAAATATTAAGAGTGCACCATGTACATAGTAGGACTAATTCTTTCAATTGTTTACATGTACAAAAAATGAATTCAAGGAGAAAAATCTAGAATCACTCATTAAAGAGGAATTCATTACTCAAATGAGCATTGTTTTAAGGAAGTTATCAAAGGAAGAAGAAGAAGGCTTGTCTATAAGTCCTTTCTAAGACTTTGTTTTCTTCTTTTTTGAACAATGATAAGATTAATGCTTTAATTGTAATTGAATGTTGTTTTTAGGATTCATGATATTGTAACTTATTCAATCTTTGATCAATTAATTGTTGCTCTTGATATTTGATTACTTATTTTTCTTTGGTTGATTGATGAAGTTGAATTTCCTTCTAATGGACTTGGGAAACGAAGTTAGAATTGAGTTCAATTTAATTAATTGATATAATTGTTATCTTAACTAGATTGGAAAAGAATGTTAATAATTGAACTTAAGTAATTAAAAATTAGTTAATTTTGCCTAGAGTATAGGGTCATTGGCTAATTTCATATTCATATTGCCTAGAGTATAGGGATATCCATGAAGAATGAGTTTAATATATTTCTTTAGTTATGTTGGTTTGATTGGAAAATCTACTAATTTGACTAAGAAATAGTGATTTAATGGATTGGAAAAAAAGTGGATTCTATTTTTATTTCTTCATGATGCCAAGACAATGATTAATTGTGATGAGTGTTAGATAGTTCATATCATATTCTCAGGAATAACTATTTAATTCAATGTTTTTCTCTCCAAGAGTTGTGCATATATTTTGTCTTTATCTTTATTTTTATTTTTATTTTTTATCAATCTAATTAGTAAGTTAAACATTGAATGAAAAGTAATTAATGTGTACTTGTTCCTTGGAGATTGATACTCATTAATGCCATATATTATGCTTAATGATGAGTGCACTTGCTCATATGTGTAATTTGGAAATAATGTTTTCATTAAACTTGATTGGGATTGGATACAAAATTGCATGATTTTTATATACCCAAATTTATCGCATCTAGTTTTTTGGCGCCGTTGCCCGGGAATAATATCATGAAAGCTTGGATTTCACTGATTTAGCCATATGAATATTTAAATAGGTAGATATAGGTTAATAATTACTAACTTATCTCGATTGTATGGTGTATATATTGTATGGTTACCTATTTAATTTTACTAACCCAAAATTAATATCAAATATGTGTATTAATTGTATTTTAATTTGATAAGCATTACATTATAAATTTTGAGTCAATACTAACTTTCTCTATTTTTTAGGTTTTGACCCTCGTTTCTGTTACTACAGACCTACACGATATTTTGGACAAATTGAATTTATTTTTATTTTAGGATAATTTTTAATTTTAGTTTTTTTTAATTTATGCATTCTTATTTAAAAATGTATTGTGTTCATGTAGTAATTTGGGATAGCTTTTCTTTATAAAAAAAGAAGAAAATAAAAAAAATTGAAAAAAAAGCCGACCACAGCTTTTCAAGCTTGGTACGGCTTGGTCATCCTTTGGTCATTCCCCATTATCATCAGGTGGGGCTTTCTAAAAGCTCTACCAGGTTTTATTTTATGTAAAAAAAAAAAAAAAGCTTTGACTGAGATTCCATTTTTTTTTTCACTTTTCCTTTCCTGTTCTCATTCCTTTTCTCTTCCTTATCTATCTCAGATTTTTATCTTTGTCTTTTTCTTCTTTTTTCTTTTTATTCCTTTTTCTTTTGCTTTCCTTTTTCTTTTCTTCTTCTTGTTTTGTTGTTCCCATGAAGCACACCGACCACCCCCTCCTCTCCTTATGTTTTGTTTTCTTTGTTTCTTTCTTCTTTTTATCTTTCTTTTTCTTCTATTTCTCTTTCTTTTTTTATTTTTCTTTCCCTATTCCTTCAAAATGTAACTTCCTCCTTCTCTACTTCTTCACCGTTTCCTTTCTTTTTCTTTCTTCTTCACAATACTCTTATTCTTCTACGGATTATCCCCCAAGAATTCAAATTTTAAAGCTCACAAGTTGGGGAACATATTGGTGCAAAACTTTCTTCATATTATGGTAGATTTTATCCTCTTGAATTTCTTGGCATTTGTTATGTTTATTTTTGAGGAAAATTTTACTTGATTTGGAAATTTGTTGAGTTCATTTGGTGGTAGAAAAATGCATAACTAGTTTGTTAGTCTTGTTATTGATTTTAAAATTGTCTATGTATTTTCTCTGAAATTGTTGCCAACTTGGTAATTTTGGATAATTGGTGAGCATAATTGTGATATTATTCTTGTGATAATTTTGTGGAGAACTTGGTAGAATTGTGGTTTAAAATTGTGTCTCTTATATATTGAAATTTGGAAAATGTGCAGGAGGAAGGATCTGTTATGGGAGTCATTCTTGAAAAAAATCAAAAAGAGCTTTTCATTGCAAAATATTTTGAACATTGTGGTTGTTTGTGAGTAAGCAAAAATGCCTAGAACAAAACAAGTTTCCAAAACTCACAAACGTACTGGACTATCCTCATCCCATGATCCTTCATTAGAGCTACCTTCTTTACATCCTCAAACTTTCAGTGAAAAAAAAAATGTGAGGAATGGTATGATGCAAGAGTTTTAAACAAAATAATTGTTGAGAAAATAGTTAAGCCTTCTCTAGATAGATCTTTGCATATCACTGACACATTTGGAAATATTGGTTGGGGGCCCATTGTAGAGTTGAGGGGTGATTATTGTCCTGCTCTTGTGCAAGAATTCTATGCGAACATGAAAAATAAACAGAGAGGACATCTTAGACAAATAGAAACATCAGTAAAGGGCTTCCTAATAATTCTGACTATGCATCATTTGACAATAATTTTGGGTATTGGCGATGATAGCCCTTGGGTAGAAATCGACCATTACAATAAAAGAATCTCTTCTGAGCCAACTTGGGATTTCAATGTTGTTTGTCATCATTTAGGCTTGGAATTGAGAACATATACCAATGGTTCTTTCTTTCTTTCTAGTAATGATTTTGCTCCTCAATTAAGAGTTATTTCATACCTTTTATGCTTCAATATGTTCTCTCGACCGAGTAGTTTGAATGAAGTAAGGGTGATTGATGCTTATATATTGTATAAAATGCTTCATGGAGAATCTATTCCCCTTGCTTCTTTGTTACTAACTGCTATGAGAAACATAGCGGCTTATGGCCTTGCTACCAAAGCATTTGTGCTTCTCTTGGTGATTTCATAGGTTTTGAATGCTTTTTATATTGATACAAAAAATAAACTTGTGAAAATTACTACTGCACATCATGTGGTCACTAAACAAGTCCTAAATCACCGTGGTTACAAGTATAGTGCCAGAACATCTGTATGGTTAAGGCCACGAGAGGTTACCCAAACTCAAGTTCCTGAGCTACAAGTTGAACCTAAAGAAGAGGTACCTCCACCTCCAAGGTATGCTGCATGACCCTCAAATGTTAGTGATGATATTCTAGCTGGACTCCACACATCCTTGGAGCAACTAAGAATCGCGATGGCTGGTATAAGAACTATTCAGGAAAACCAAACTCAAAGGCTTGATTGAATTGAGGAAAATCAATAGCTACATGGTGAGATTTTACGCAATCTTAAACTTAATCAAGAAGTCCATATCAATCATTGGAGACACTTTTGAGATCGTTTTAGAGGATCTAAAGGTCCATTTGGAGGTCGTGAAGGCCCATTTAGTGGCTCGTTTGGAGGTTCTTCTTCAAAGGGTTTTTGAGTATTTTGTTTATTTTCTATTCTTCTTTTTCTAGTTTCTTTCAAATTGCTCTTCCTTTGTGTTATTAGTTTTCTTTTAATTTTTTTTCTACTTTTACTTAGTATGTTTGTTTTTCTTTTAATAGGTTTGATCACTCTTCTCTTAATGACAATACTTCTTTCAACTTTTGAATGGTGCAATTTTTTTTTTTTTTTCAATTGAGATAATTTGGCTTAGGGAGTATTATTCTCTTTTTTTCTCCTTCCCTTTTTAGTCCCTTGGATATGCTTTATTGTGTTATATTTTAGGCCATTGAGGACAATGTCTAATTTAAGTGTAGGGGAGGAGTTCAATGTTTTTACCAAGTATATCTTCTTGATCTTCTTCAAATTTTGAGCATGTTTGGGCTGATTTGGGATAATTTTTTCGATTTAGATAAAATTGATTTTGGGCTCTCTTTTTTTAGGGGGGGGGGTTAACTTTTTTGAATTTGCCTATAATGAAGTTATGATTTTCTTTTTAACTTTAGATATGGATTTGTCATTCATTATGGTTGAATTTTTATTAAAAAATAAACTTGTGTATTAAGTTAGATTTTGCTAAGTCTTGAGAATTTAAGTTAACCTTAATTATATTTAGTATTTAAGTTTTATTTTATTCTTTGAGTTTGAATGTGGATGATATGATGCAATATGAGAAAAAGTTGTTGATCAATTTTTGTTTTGTGGATTTATAATTTATTTAACTTTGAGTTATAAATAAGGAATGTAAGGGGAAAAAAAAAAGCAATGAGTGGAAAAATCTTTGTTATGTGAACTGAAAAACTTGAGTTAGAAAAAAAAAATGTTTCTTATTTTGAGTTTTTGAAGACCTTTTGCTGAAAAAAATGATTAATATGGAAAGAAGTAGCAAGTATTTTTCAGTGTACTCTCTTGAAGCAATCCCAAAGGTAAGAAAGCAAGAAAGAAAGAAAGAAAAGAAAGAACAAAAAAATACTGAAAAAAATAATGACTATAAGGGGGCCAATACGGTGTATGAAGAAAAATTCATTCACTTGAAGTTATCAATTCTCTAAGTCATTGAAAAAAAAAAAAAAAGGGTAGAGTGTATCCTTATTCTACTACTTGAGTTGTGCAAATTTGAGTTCATGATACTTGAATTGGTTAAATAGCTTAACTTGTATGATTTATGTTGTCTATGTTTTTTCTTAAGGGGTACAATAATTTTCTTGTACTGAATATGAACTTGTTTAACTTAACTTTGATGGCCTTAGGATTATTTGGTTTAATTCATGAGTTTGTGAAGTTTTAAAATGGTTGAATGAGTGACAAGTTTATGTTTAAGGTGGAAGAATGTTATGCTTTATTATAGATGAATTTGCTATGGATAAGTTTGATGAATTATTTTGTCTTGTTCATGAGCTATTTGCTTAGTTCTTAGTTCTTGTTTGCTCAAGGAAGAGTAAAGCTTAAGTGTGGGGAATGTGATAGGCCTAGATTTGTTTATATTTTTCTAGTTATTTGAGGTTGTTTTATGATACTTTTGATTTAATAATTAGTCATTTCCCTTCCTATTTGATAGTTTTCCTGTGAAAAGATATTCCTGTAATTTTGTGCAGAAATTGTAGAATTTGGAGTTGAATTACTCAAATTTAGAATGGACTCGATGCCTGCCCATAATGCTTGAACCGGCCTTGACTTGGTTCTGTAAAAACAGAGAAGGAACCGGACAAAACAAAGTTGAACTGGCGCTAGGTCAAGCTCGTGAACTGGCAGCCAGCTTAACAAAAGAACAAATCCAGGAATTTATGTGAGGGAAGCCGCGGCTAGCTAGAACAAAGTCGTAGCTAGTTTTAGAGTTTAGGTGAGAGGAGCCGTCGGCGGATTTAGTGAAGCCACGGCTGGATGGAATGAAAATTAAGAAAGAAGTCGTGGGCAAGTAAGCACAAGCCGCGGCCAAACTAAAGGAGGATTCGGCTCGAGCACCCGGCTTCAACAATGGATTTGGCTCCAGTAGGTAGTTAGCTTTAACAAGAAACAATGTGGCTTCACTGTGGCTCTGGAATGGCTCGACCAACCCAGCAAAGAAAAGAAAAATAACATGCATGGCTTGATCGGCTTCAATGAAAGGAATGCGCAACAACTCAATGTGGCTCGGCTTCCCTGGGAAGTGGCTCAGTGGAAGAACAAAATAAAAATGGCTTGGCTTGAAGTCTTTAGTGGCTTCTCGGTTTCTTGGTTTTAGAGAGATTAACTTCAACAAGGAATTGGCTTCAACAAGAAATAGCTCGATTAGTTCAAGAACAACAAAAGTCTTTGGCTCAGTAAATTAAAGGCGGTGGTTTTGTATAGAATATCAAAGGTTATTAGGAAAATACTTCTCTTCACTGTGGGATTTTTAGGAAAGCTGTACACTTATAAATACAAGCCAAAAACATCCTAACCGGGGTGTGCATGATGGAAGGTTAAGAAAATATTGAGAGTGCACCATGTAAATAGTACGGCTAATTCTTTCAATTATTTTTATTTACAAAAGATGAATTCAATGGGCAAAAGCTAGAATCACTTATTAAAGAGGAATTCATCACTCAAATGAGCATTGTTTTAAGGAGGTTATCAAAAGAGGAAAAAGATGGCTTGTCTATGAATTCTTTCTAAGACCTTGGCTTTCTTCTTCTTTGAACAATGATGAGATTAATATTTTAATTATAATTGAATTTTGTGTTTAGGATTCATGATATTGCAATTTATTTAATCTTTGATCAATTAATTGTTGGTCTTATTATTTGACTACTTGTTTTTCCTTGGTGGATTGATAAAGTTGAATTTCCTTCTAATGGACTTGGGAAACAAAGTTAGAATTGAGTTCAATTTAATCAATTCAATATAATTGTTGTCTTAACTAGATTGGGAAAGAAGGTTAAGAATTAAACTTAAGTAATCAAATGTTAGTTAATTTCGCCTAGAGTATGGGGGTCATTGGCTAATTTCATGTTCATATTGCCTAGAGTATAGGGATATTCATGAGGAATGAATTTAATGCATTTATTTAGTTATGTTGGTTTGATTAGAAAATATGCTAATTTGATCAAAAAATAGTAATTCTATAGATTGAAAAAGAAGTGGATTCTATTTTTATTCCTTCATGATGCCAAGACAATTATTGATTGTGATAAGTGTTGAATAGTTCATATCATGTCCTAAAGAATAACTATTTAATTCCATGTTTTTCTCTCCAAGAGTTGTGTATATATTTTATCTTTATCTTTATTTTTATTTTTACTCTTTATCAATCTAATTGGTGGTTTAAATATTTAATGAAAAGAAATTAATGTGTACTTGTTCCTTGGAGATCGATACTCGTTAATGTCTTATATTATGCTTAATGATGAGTGCACTTGCTCATATGTGTAATTTGGCATTAATATTTTAATTAAACTTGATTGGGAATGGATGCAGAATTGCATGATTTTTATATATCCAAATTTAACGCATCAATTACCTACTAATTTTAATTATTTTGTATTAAGTTTTTAATAAATTAATTAATGCGCAGTTAAATGATTATAAATTATAATTTAAAAAATTAAAATTAAGATGTTTATCAAATGTAAAGTAACATTTGCATATAAAAATTGGCTTATATTTTGCATTAGAAAATAATAAAATTTTCCTTAAAAAACATAAACTTCAAAATTACATGAACTATTGTCTACCTTGGACAGAAGACAAAGGTATTAGGTGAACTTTTTGGTAAAATTATATCAATCATGTTTAAGGTTGTCAACTAACATCAAGGATAATCTACAAGGCTAAAATCAGAAAAATTATATTTCCATATTTAGTTGTGCCTAATTTACTTTTCTCATGTACCAAAACAATCTAACAATATCAAGAATTATGATACAGGGCCGAAGAAATAGCAACAAAGAAATAACAAGATTTGGCAATATGAATTATAAGGCCTAGCATAGTATAATGCAAAGCCAAGAGAACTCAAGTACTGAGAAAGGTTCTAAGAGAATTAGGAAAAATCAAACTTCTAAAAGCAATTCAAGGATTGAAACTGGAAGAAGCCACCCTACAAAACATGATGTTAGAGTATTTTAATAAAATTAATATTCTCATAACTATCTTTATTATTTTATGGAGATTACAAAATGCTTACAATATTTTATGTTATTTATGTTGGGGGTTACAAATATATTGTCATAAATGAGAGGTTAATATAGTTATTATTTGGAGGTTATAACCTCCCTATTAAGGACTATATACCTATATGAAAGGACCATGGTAAACAATAGAGTGAAAATAATGCAGCAAAAACTTTTAAAATTTTGCCTTTACTTCTAGGAGCGACTAAAAAATGCTGAGGTTAAGATTCTGCAAACTGCTGGCCTTCAACCATTTTCCTTGATGCTTCTGGCTCAAATCTCACAAAATGTCTACTATTGCGTATCAATACTCAACCTCTCAATCTTTCGGAATATGGCCTTACCTATTCCTAGCCAGTGAAAACAATGGACTTAGGATTTTGGTCTTTTCTTGACTTACTACTACAAAACTATATCAAGAAAAATGAATATCTAGAGGAAGAGCAAGAAGCTCTCCCCAATAGTAAAGGCCGATATAGAAAGAAACTAAGGAGAGAGATGACGGCTAGACTTGGCGAGGAAAATGTAGAGATTATTTCTCTAATGATAAGTCTGGGGTTTTCAGTATAATTACTTGCATAATTGCTTACCCAGGATAAATTAAAATCCTAACAATAAATCAGGCTTACTGAATAAAATAAAATTTTCTTTATTTAAAACCATTTCTTAAGTGCAAAAAATTAATCAGGTTTTATAGGTTATTCCAAAGATCAAAAGACACATTGTCCTTGGCTATTAAAATTATCAAAATATGTCTGCTATATAAATAGTTATATTTTGTATTTTAAATATTTTATATTATCACTATAAGAAAATATTGACTCCAAGAACAATATTGCATTTAGCAATGTCTTTGACGTAATGGTGTTATGACTAAAATTTCCCTTTACATAACGCCAATCACAAAAAGAGAAAATAGTGTACTAACACCTCTTTAGATGACCTTCTACTATTCTTAAACCTCTAGTTCGTGATCCATGACTTCCTAGAATGTTTTCACTTTACAAAGGAGTTGCTCTTAAGTAAACACCCAAATAATGTTCCTAGGACCCTGGATCTATAGACCATCCAAACACTCACAAAGAGCGATATCTCCCGTTAAGAGTATAAAAGCTATCTTGTATAAATCTTTCTTAACTAATTGATCACATATACCCAGCATTTGTGTATATTGGTCTTACAATAGAATCTTACCTATAGTACATCAAAGTGTATACTTCCAGCTTTGTCAAACCCCCAACCTATACTTAAGCCATAGGGTATAAGTCTACGTTGTAGCAGTAGTAGTCTAGATTTTCTCATTTTAGTACTTTTGAAAATCACTACTACAGCTCTAGTTCTACATATTCTAAATACATATATGCCATGTAGTGAGAGGACTGTTCACTAACTAAAGGTAAGCTATTCCTCTCCTGGAACTCATAACATAATAATCTTATCATGATGAGATTCTCATTAGTTAAGAACAATCAATTAATATGTCAAGTATACCACGATCTATACCTTACTCTGAAATAACTCCATTCACATGGATTGTCTACTTAACATAATGGGCCTTTTCCATCAAAATTGTGCATTACAAATTAAAGTAAAGAACACAAATGTTATTGGGAATAAAAATTTTATTTATTAATTCAAATTTATATCTGTTACATAGTCATTGAGGGCATACATTCCAACACTATATATAGGGGAATATATACTAGTGAATTGTAACTTATTTTTACATATACATAATATTGGGTAAAAGAAAATATGTGTATAGGTAAGAGCTTTAACTTTCGTAATAGTGCAGGTTAGTGAGAGTTACAATATTGGAGATTGGACTGCTGTATACTGGGGGTAACACAATCAGAAACTATTACACTGATTGAATCATTTTGTAGTTGCATGAATCCTTAATGAGAGCAATAGCCTGAATCCACCTCTATGCTACTCTATTATTTTGTATCATTTTGATTTTATCTTACAATACAATATTATATATTTTTTATATGATTATTGAATATTACATTATTATATTTCTCTTCCTAACTTATTGATAGGACCAACAATTTTAAAGTGATTCACTATATGGATAACATGTTTTTCTTTGGTGTTAGATTACATCAATGAAAATCAAATTTGTTTGATGGAGTTGGAGCAAAAGAAAATTGGCACGTGGAATACGAGCTAATAAACTTTTAAAGTTATGTGATCATGTTTCTGGATACTTAAGTTGGAAATTATCATGAACAATAAGTGCTCTAACTCATTCTTTTATTTTCTATTTATTCATATCCTATAGTGACAAAAATATTTCTATATTAGTGGGGTATCTAAAGTAAGCCAAGTTTAATGAAATACTAGAGGTCAAATTTTTGTCATGTTTTGGAGTTGTAAACTGCTATCCGGAGATCACTTGGCAATTCGAGTTAAAGACATTCTATTACTAAATGCAATTGTTAGAAGTTATAAATCTTGACTTGATTGCAATTATAATGTTTCAATGAACTTCATTGAGATAGTTTGCTAACTGATGCCTTTGCTGGGTAGAAAATATTGGCATTGACCAATATACAAGATAAGTCAAGTAAAGTGCAAATGGGTTAAGTATGAGATTTTAAGTGAGATTGCATAAGGTACTTGTGATTTCAATTAATTACAAAAATTATGTTTGTTTGTGAATTTTAAAAAACAATGTTGACGGCAAAAATGAGCAAATCTAAATGTTTAGCATAATATCTTTTATTTATGTTTGAGAAATGTGAATGCCATCTATTTCTTTGAGAATATATAAATTGACCTTTGTGATAATTAATAAATATTATTGTGGATAAAGTATTTAAGGAGCTCAAAACAAAGGTTAATTTTACATCAAGGGGAATGTGACTTAAAGACGATATTTATATAGCTACCTATGAGGATACCTAACTTGATGATTGGAGATCCCAAGAGTCAAGTTCAAAGGGAAAAATGAATTATAGGTTAGTTGGTGGTGAAACATACACATTAGAATTTATAATTCAATGTTCATCCCTAAGGTGTAGTACATGTATCCTATAACATTTAATGTTGAGTTATTTACTACTCTTATGAGTGGGGTGTCATAGTTACAGGAGCACTCTTGATAGATTTCACCTATGTGAGTGCGGAAGTGGGGCTGCTACCTAAGAGAATTGGGCTTATATTCTAATTCACTCAAGTAATTGAGATAGAACACAACGCCATAATGTGCCAGTTGAATAAGCTCGAATGACACTTGGATTGTCATGTGTGTTAAGTAGTTATTGTATCTTACAAGCAGCCATAATTCAAGACATTAGTTCACTATTGGCTTTGGTATTTAATTACTGAATCACTAAGTATAGGTTCAAGGCATAGCTACTTACATTATGCATAACAGTCCCTCCTTACCCAATGTTGTTATTTTATAATTTATTTTATTAAAATAAGTGGGGGTTTGTTAAAGTATTTTAATAAAATCAATATTCTCTTAAATTATTTTGTGGAGGCTACAAAATGTTTACAAAATTTCATGTTATTTATGTTGGGGATTACAAATATTTTATCATAAGTAGGGATTAATATAATTATCTTTTCAATTTTAATACTGTTAGTTTCTTGAATGGCTAAAAATGTGATTTTTCTAAATCATTGGACAAAACATTATGTGATAGATCTATAAAAGTAATTTATGGTCTTTGGAGAAGAATTCAAGGCATAGAAAATGACCTTAGCATTGTGGACACTAATTTGAAGAATTTTGGGAAGAAGTATCAAAAATTAAAGTAGAAATCAAGATAGTTAAGCTTAGAAGTGATGAGAGTGAGGTTTAGATGCTGTTGTCTCTTAAGCTGTCTTGCATTTTCATGGATCTTATGTATTCTGCAAATGCTATCTTCTGTAGTAGAGAAAGAGTGGCAAGAAGATTCTTATGTTAAATGGCAAAGGAATTGAGATGTTGATTTATGGGTTTCTAGGTATAAAGCATGTTTTATTAGTTTCTAGGCATGAAAAAATATATGCTAGGTTTTTGGGTATGAAATATCCAGTTTGATTATCAAAATTGGGCATGTAATATTTAGTTTCCAATCTTAGTCTTCTCAATCTTGGTTTATTTTTGTATCACTTGTACTCCAATGTATATTTTAGTATCAATTATATCAGAACTCCTAAAATTTTTCATTGTATTTTTCTTACATATTATACTACTTAAATTTGATAAGCAATCAAAGACAAAAGTATATAGAATAGGAATGAAAATCTTTGTCAAAAGATCAGCTTCAAACCTTCACACACATATAACCATTCAAACATTAGTTGCTTGTAGCAAAACACATAAGTTCATCCATAACAACACTGTCCCAAAACATACTTTCATCCTTAACAACATTACCCCAAAATATACAATTTCATTCTATGTCAAGTATAATATCTCAAAAAATATATACTTTAATCCCCTGCCAACTTTGTCCCCTACCATATTGCAGTACACAAAAACACCAACAAAAAAATGACGCTACCCTTTGTGGTCTATTTATAGCAAATTACACATTTGTGCACATCATTAACACTAGCACTATCAAATTATTTATTATAAGAATATATATTCATTAGGTTTGAGTCTCTGATAAGGGCAAAATTCATCTATATTTTTCTAATTATTTGAGGGTGTTTTGAGATACATTTGTTGTAAAAACTAGGCATAGTTCTTCATATTTGACATTTTACCATTGGAAATGTGTTTTGGATTTTTATTGCAAAAAATGATGAAAAAGCGTCAAAACCATCGCCGTCAGAGCACGGCCAGCGATCTGGAAGGAATAGAGGATTCTCACGATCGGACGGACCAGAGCATGGCTAGCGCAAACGGAGCCAGCACCAACTCTGCTCTGTCCCATGTCGGCGAGCTTTTCCAATTATGCCCGAATTTAGTAATCTCTCAAGAGTTTTGGTATTTTTCAATCTCTATTCGGTCCAAAACTCTTAGGGAATGAATTTTGGCCTCTTGGAAGCCTATTTAAAAAAGAAAAATACAAGACAAATGAGTGAATCTAAGGATCAAAGTTGTCAATCACTCAAAAAATGACGAGATTCATCATTCAATGGGCATTATTCAAAGGAGGTTTTCAAAAGAAGAAGAAATGTTTTTTTATGAGTTCTATATTTTGTCCTTTGTTTACTTTTATAGAACAATGATATGGTTAATATTTTGATTGTAATTGAATATTATTTTAGAGATTATGATTTTGAATTAATTAGAATTTTTTATCAATATGTTGTTATCATTGGTATTTGATTACTTATTATCATTGGTTATTGGTGCGTTTTCTTTTAATTGACTTGGGAAACGATGTTAGGAGTTTATTGCATTAATTTCATATTTGTTAGATCTTAATAGACTTGGGAAACAAAATTAAGATTAAAGAATTAAAGTAATCAAAGATTGGTTAATTTTACCTAGAGCATAAGGTTATTAATTTATTTCATGTTTGTTGTCACATAGATTATATGGGTAATTATTGAAGGACGAATTTAATGCATCTTTGGCTATTTTAGTTAGATTGAGAAATCTACTAAATTAATCAATGGACAGTGATTTCATAGATTGGGAAAGAAGTGATTGATAGATTCCAAGTTATGAAGGAATATAAAGTAAAGTTCAATCATTTTCCAAGGTATGAATTCACCTATATAGATTCCACTTCTTTCTCAATCCATGGAATCACATCTCTTGACTGACTTAGTAGATTTCCCAATCAAACCAACATAATCAAAAGATGCATTAAATACAGTTTCTCATAAATTTGAAATTAGTCAACAACCCTATATTCTAAGTGAAATTAACTAGTCCTTGATCACTTAAGTTCTTTGGTCTTAACTTCGTTTCCCAAGTCCGTTAAGAAATAACGACTATGAAATCAATAAAATTAAATCAACTCCTAACGTCATTTCCCAAGTCAATTAGAATCAAATCTAACTTCGTCAATTCTTCAAGAATCATAAGTAATCAAACACCAAGAATGATAGAAAATTGATCAAATAGCTAAATTAATACAAACATCATGAATCCCAAAATATTATCAAATTATAATAGAAACATTGAATATATCATTATTCTAGAAAAAGAAAACAAATGTCAGAGAAAGAACTCATAGAGAAGCCTCATTCTTCTTCCTTGAAGACTCTCTTAAACAATCCTTCTTTTTTGAGTGATTGGAATTTGTGCTCTTGGATTCACACTCTTTTTCTTGTGTTTTCTCATGCTTTTATAAGCTTCTTTGATACCAAATTTGTTGCTTGAGGAGTTTTGGCCGAGAAGGAATTGGAAAATACCGAAATCATTAAAAAATTTCTAAATTCGTACACAGAATTCTCGCACCCAAAATGGGCCTAGCACCAAGTCCAGTCAACCCACTTGGCACCAGGTGCGTTCTATTCTCTCCCTGAATTTTGCTCTGTTTCAACTGGCCAACCAGAATGGACTTGGTGCCTGGTCCACTTGCCAGACCTGACGCCTTGTCCACTTACCAGGTGTGTTATGGAAAATCTTCAGTTTTGCTCATAATTAACTCAAATATGTACAAATTCGTCAAAAACACTTTCTACAAGCAAAATAACAAATAGGAAGAAATATGCCTAGTTATTACAATAAAAATATCTCAAATAATTAGGAAAATAGTGATGATTTTAGCCCCTATTAAGTATTATTTGATTCATCTAGCTTGAATATATGGGGAAAGTTGTTGACTAACTCTTGTATTATGCGTTTAAACTTTGCTTGACTTTAAGTTGTGATAAGGAATATGAGGAGATAAAATCTTTGAGTGGAAAGATTGTGAAAAAAACAAAAGATTGATTGTGAGTTGAAGATTGAGAAAAATGAGTTGAGAAAAATCGTTTCATTTTTGGAGGTGAGAAAATATTCTTGCTTGTACATGGGGGCCAATATGGATAATGAAGAGAAATTCACTTTCTTGAGGTTATTAATTCCCGAAATCAAAGGAAAGAAAGAAAGATTGTTGAAAAAAATGTTGAGTGATGACTATAAGGAGGCCAATACGGTACGTGAAGAGAAACCATTCACTTGAGGCTATCAATTCCCTGAATCATTGAAAAACTTGAGAGGAAAAAAAGTTGGAGTGTTTTCCTTGAATCATGACTTGAGTTGTGCAATTTTTGGATTTATAATGCTTGAGTTGGTAGATAGCTTAACTTGTATGATTCATGTTATCTATGTTTTTACTTGAAGGGTGAAATAATATTCTTAGACTAACGTATAAACTTGTTTAATTCAACTTCAAGAGCCTTGATATGTCTTGTTTAGTACTTTATTTTGTGAATGTTTTCAAATGGTTGAAAGAATGGCAAGAACATATCTAAGGTTTGAAAGGCAATTGTGGCTTTGTTCTAAGTGAACTTTTTGAAAAATTTTCCAATATTTTTTTTTAAATGGTTTTGCTTGAGGACAAGTAAAGGTTCAAGTATGGGGGAATGTGATAGGGGCAAAATTTATCTATATTTTTTTAGTTATTTGAGGGTGTTTTGTGATACATTTTTTTGTAATAACTAGGTAAATTCCCTCATATTTGATTGAAAAATCTTAGAGGGGGGTGAATAAGATTTTTGACAAATTTAAAATGCTTTTCAAAAATCTATTTTTAGAAACTCCTTTGTTTTTCTAATCAAAAAAGTTGAAGCAGATACAACAAGAAGTCTTTGAAATGACTTAAAGATCAGTGAAAATCTAAGTGTGATAAGACTCATGATGCTACTACTGCAAGAGTAAAAATGGGTTGGTGAGAGCAATAAAGATATCTTTTGAGGGATTAAAAAAATTGCGCAAGGAAGATTTGTAGCTGACCAAAATTAAATGCAAGGAGAGAGAACACAAAATTTATAGTGGTTCAATCTACCAAGATCTACATCCACTACCTTAAGCTCACACTTAAGAACTTTCAATCAGATTTCATTCACCCAACTCAATGGTGTCTACCTACACCAATTACATAAGAAAATTACCATACTTGATTTTACCAAAACCTCTCAATCAATCAACAGATTAAGGCTCACCCTAAATGAGTTTTATACCATAACCTTAATACACAAAGATGATTGTAATAATGAAACGTAAATGGCTCACTCTTTGAGCAGATATACAAAATAAATGAGCTCAAACAATCTTTAGCTTTTTAAAACAATTTGATTTCACTTTGAAACACTATTAAAAAGGAGATTGTATTCTAGAGAGTAAGAGCATTTTTTAGCAAGATAGGACAAAAATCTATGTTAAAATTGAGTATTGAAACCTTTTATAAGAGAAAAACGTGGAGTTTCAATGGCTCGAAATCGGCTAGTTTCTCGCTGTCAGATTTGCCAGAGTTTTGGACTCAAAGATTAGTTGTACATCCAAAAGGTAAGTCTAAAATTGTACTTTTTCAGGCATAATCAATTTGACACTGTTTACAGAATTTTGGACGAATCTTTTGGATGCAAAGTCATCCAAACTACTCAATCCAAAATTCTGAAGACTTAAAACTTTAAAAATCTTTTTATTTGAGTGCTTCAAGGTTGAACTTAAATTGAATCATAAGGTAAAGAAGACGAAAAATTTACACAGTTAATACCTTAACAAAGATTCCTAGTCTAAGGTTCTTCCACAACAAATTCTTGGTATGCAATCTCTTAAGCTTGGTCTTCTAAATTATCATCCATTCTCGAATTCTATTGCTCAAGAATTGCTTAGCAATCTTATTTGCATGCCTTAAAAAAAATTGAAGTCAAACATGTTCTATCATATGTAAATCACACAAGTTAGTCATCATCAATGTTTGTCATAAGTCAAAACACAAGAGAATGTCCTTAGAGCTAACAATCTCCCCCTTTTTAAGTGATGACAAATTTGATGAGATTGTGATATAAAGAATAATAATATGTATAGTACGGAAATGTTAGACCGAAAGAAATAAGAATATTTTTCATGGAATGTAATCTCTCATTATAAGACTCAAAGAGCGCTTATGAAATTAAGATAAAAAAAAATTAAAACATATACTCACAAACATGGCTCAATAAGTCTTTGGCCCAACCAACCTCCATATCATCCTTCCTTCCATAACACGACTATTCCTTATGAGAATAGTTGCAATTAGTAAAAATGGATATGTACACAAGGAGGTATAGAATAGAGATCATAAGATGAAATGCTCCCCCTTAATATGTACATATATGAACATATGTGCGATTTGAGAGAAAACTGGATTCAAACTTTGGACTTCTAAAAAGTGCATCCAAAATGAGGTAAAGTTAGACTACGGAACTTTTGGACTTCAAGTTTTGGATGTCCAAAACAGGTGTCCAAAATGGACAAAAATTGTCCCCTTTTTAAAACTCATTTTTGGACTGGACTTTTGGATCAAGAAAATGTGTGTCCAAAACTCCTCATGTGTATGTGCAAGAAACAATGAGTTTCAGAAATTTTGATCCAGCCTAATTTTCTCAAGAAATTTTTATCTTCAAGGAAAGTTTTGAGCAAAGAAAGATATATGAATAACTCTCCTTATCATCTGAGATTTTTAACATAGAGCATATCATAATAGCTTTCAAAACAGATTGTTCAACAACCCTAATCTCAATGATACCTTTATATACACTTCAAACTTCTTTAACCAACACAGGATATCAAACTAATCACTTAAATCTTCTTAGACCGCAGCACACTATAATCATAATTAATCAGAAATCACATATCATAATAAGCTAATATGCAACCGATGCATGATCGTAAGTCATAATTTATACAAAAAAAATTGCCCAACATGCTGGTTTGATTAAACTCAAAATCAAACATGAATTCCATAGAGTATTTCACAGGATCTTAAGGAAAATTCAGAGTCTACAGACAAGTACACTGTAGTCTAAAACACACTATTTCCAATTCATAGCACAACATGGCACAACAACATCTTGCAGTTTAATTAACATCAGTTCATACAATAGTTCATAGGCTAATAAAAACCAATAATAGCCATCAATCAGTAGTCAATAGTAGTAGTGCATAATAGTGCATAATTCCAACAACATATCAGAATATATCACAATAGCATACTATAGCACAATTGGTGCACAACCACATAGCACAACAACAATCCCAACTGCCATTTTTCTTCCCCTTTTATCATCAATCAAAATGTAGAATAAGGAAAGGAAATATCAAGGCTAAAAAGCAGAAAAAGTTATATAAGAAGCAGTTATATATTAAGCAAAGAAAATTGCTAACAAGCAGGAGGTAAAATGTTCAAATACAAAGGCAAAAATAAAAATTGTTCAATGGAAAAGCGGTAAAGAGTTTCTAGCAGAGGGGGGTTTAGGAATCAATCCACTAAATCGATCATTTAGAAAATGTGAACAGTCTCAATCTTGGACCCGGCACCCTTTCTGAAATGTTGTCCAGTAAGCCTACTGGACTTCCGTTTAACTACCACATGCTTTTGTCTCTTTCCAGATGAGATAGGGATTTCAGTAGGAGCAGGGGGTATTGATTCATGCTGATATAGAGATGTCGGCCTTCCTTGTTCAGTGGCTGCCATTTCTTCATCTTGCTGCTCTTTTATAGCTTCTTCTTTTTCCGCAATGGCAGGTTATTTTTTAGTTACCTTTTTTGGGGATGGGCTGATGGAGCACATATTGTTTCATCATTTTTATCCTTCTCTTCCACTACAATTAGCCTATTTTCAAGAACCTAAATTTTTGAACTGAGGCTGTCCACTTTAACAGCCAGCGAATTAATTGCATCTAGAATGTTTTCACTGATGCCTTTGTCCTGAGTCCTCTATTTTCGCTTGTTAGATGATTCTTCCTGAGGTTCTACCTCAACCTTTCTCTTTGCTCTGGTAGATGGGGCATTCTTGCCTTCAGCCTTTACCTTTAACAACTTTTCTTTTTCATCATCAGCTATATCTCGAAATAGCTTCCACTCATTGTCCATTCTCACATATCCCATTCTTTCAAATGATTCAAAATTGTACACATTCATTTTGACGGAGCAAGAGTGACAGAATTTATATCAACACTACAATGTCTAAACACCTTAGTCAGAAGGTTTCCATAAGGTAGGGCTTTGCTAGAGATATTTCTGGTTTGCATCATCAACTTAGCAACGACATACCCAAAACTTATTAGCCTATCTTCAAAAAATGCCAACATGATCACCATTTGCATAATATTGATGGAAGTTTTGTGTCTGAAGCTTAGAACCACCATGGTTGAAACCATGTGGTGTAGGATCCTACCCTATCCATTCAGCCACTTCGTGTTTCTGTCATTCAAGTTCTTAAAACTCTTCTTGCTAGTAAATATACTTTTAAACTTCTCCAAATCAAACAAATCAATTCCTTTTGGGAACTTGTTCAGTTCAAAATACCGAATCCCGCCATCTCTGACCTCACACATTCTATTCAATAGGTGGTGATCAAATTCAAGATTTTTACCCCCAATTCTAGAGGTGTACCACCAAACCATAAACTCTCCTCTAGTTTCCTCTAATCGACCTTTGTTCAAGTTAGCATAAAATTCCTAAACAAGTGAGGTAAACAGTTTCTCATCAATAGATAACAGGGCACCCCACCCAGGAGTCTCAAACATATTTAACACATTTGAAAATTTCAGAAAATATGTTGGATTTAACCTACATGATAACTAACAATCACTATTCGATTTCTCGAAACCCATTCATTAAAATCAGATTCACTTTTAGAATCTAAGAAGTGAGGTACCTGGGTCTCGGAACTTTCCTATTCTGGAGATGATTTAGAAGAGTCACTCTAAGAAGTCGAGAGTTCTGAAGCGACTTCTTTTCCTTTTTCCGTTGTTGTTGATTTCTTCTTCACCATCGGATAGATTTTTCGGACTTTTTTTTACTTGAGTTTGGTTGATTTTGGTGATTTTTCTATTGTAATTAGAGGATGAAGGCTTGGACTTTCGATTATTCAGAGAGAAGCTCAGAAGATTTTGAGGGAAGAAAGATGAAGTATGATTGGTTTCAGAATTCGGGAGAGAGAAAACCTTTTGTGAGTTTCTAGGAAGTTATGAAGTAAGTACACTCAAGTACACTGAAAAAAGCCTTTTCATCAGAGATTTCAAAATGTGTCTTGAGAAAAGCGCTAATATTTTAAAATTCAAAAAAAATAATCTGGAAGCAGTTATTCTTAAAGGATATATGAAGCATCAGAGATGATTCTATTTTGAATTCAAGCTTGATTCAAAATGTTCATCCAAAAAGGAACTCCTTCAAGAGAGAGTTTTGGAAGTGAGTTTTGGATTTATTCTCCAAAATGCTGCATCCAGAATCATCATCTAAAAGTAATGTCTTCAGTGGTTCTGCAAATAAAAACAACAATTATTTGGCAATTATGTCAGTCACATGATCTTTGTAATTCATAAACCTCTTCTCAAGTTATTGAACCTTCTTCGGTCGGAGGTTTTGTAAAAATATCCGCAAGTTGTTCATCAGTTGAAATATACTCAACACATACATCTTCTTTAAGCAAACGATCCCTAATAAAATGATGTTTAACCTCAATATGCTTGTCTCTAAAATGTTGAATAGGATTCTTAGTTAGATTGATTACACTTGTATTATTACACAGTATAAGTATGTAATTAAAGTTAAGACCAAAATTAAGTAGTGTATTTTTCCTCCACAGAATTTATGCACAGCAACTCTTTGCTACAATGTATTCAGTCTCGGTTGTGGATAAGGATACACAGGCCTATTTTATGCTATGCCATGACACTAGAGAGTGTCCGAGAAATTGGCAGTGTCCGCTAGTGCTTTTTCGTTCAACTTTATAGCCTGCATAATTCGTATCGGTATAGCCTATAAGATCAAATGTATTAGTACAAGGATATCATAAACCATAATCATATGTTCCAACCAAATATCTAATGATGCATTTTACAGCACATAAATGAAATTCTTTTAGGCACGATTGAAATCTGGCACAAAGACAAACTAAAAACATAATGTCCGGCCAGTTAGTAGTAAGATATAGTAAATTTCCAATGAAACCTCTGTATTTTGATTCATCTACCTTCTTACCCCTTTCATCCTTATCAAACTTTAGAGAAGTGCTCATTAGTATACTGATTTCTTTGGTTTCGTTCATACCAAATCTTTTGAGCAATTCCTTAGCATACTTACTTGATTTAGGAAAATTCCATCCTTGGTTTGTTTGATTTGCAGCCCGAGGAAGAAGTGAAGTTATCCCATCATGCTCATCTCGAATTCTTGTTGCATAGTCTTAGCACACAGCTTGCATAAAGAGTCATTAGTAGCACAAAAAATGATATCATCAACATAAATTTGAACAAAAATGAATCATCAGAATTTTATAACTTAATAAATAGTGTAGTATCGATCAAGCCTCTTGAAAAATCTTTTGAGAGTAAGAATCCACTAAGCCTTTCATACCAAGCTCATGGGGCTTGTTTAAACCATAAAGAGCCTTTGAGAGTTTGAAAATATGATTTGAAAAGTGCTCATGAATAAAGGCTAGAGGTTATTCTATATATACTTCCTCTTCAATAAAACCATTTAAAAACGCACTTTTAACATCCATTTGATAAAGCATGAAATTCTTGAAAGATGCAAAGGCAAGAAGCATTTTTGTGGACTCTAATCTAGTAACGAGAGCAAATGTTTCATCATAATCAATACTCTCTTTTTTATTGAATCCTTGGACAACAAGTCTAACTTTATTTCTAATTACTACTCCATTTTCATCAAATTTATTTTTGAAAACCCACTTGGTACCAATGACCAGACGATCAAGCGATTTAGGAACAAGTTTCTAAACTTGATTTCTCTCAAATTGGTTCAGCTCCTATTGCATAGTTA
Source organism: Voacanga thouarsii (assembly GCA_026120185.1). NCBI lineage: Eukaryota > Viridiplantae > Streptophyta > Magnoliopsida > Gentianales > Apocynaceae > Voacanga > Voacanga thouarsii. The sequence continues at coordinate 426,646 of JANUWF010002187.1, read as the reverse complement.
TTATCCAAAAATCATCAAGCAAGGCCATATCAACACAGTTTGGTTCTATACTAGAGAGTAGAGTAAAATTGTCTATAAAATACCGTCTAGTTTTAACTCCATAGTTTGGATCACCAATGATTTATTCTTTTAGATGACCGATTTTGTACTTCCAATCTCTTGGTAGTCCTTAATCTGTAAACTCTTCAGTTTCTTATTTGTTTTGTTCAGCTTGCAGCTTTTCAAATTCCTCTTCTTTGGCATAAATGTCCAGCGGTGGTACTTTGTGCTGTTCTTTTCCTCTTTATTTTGAATTTTCCACATTATCATCATCTTTTCTTGATGTATAAATGTTAGATTCATCAAAGACAACATGTATGGATTTTTTCACGCATAGAGTTCTCTTATTATATACTCTATATGCTTTTTTATTGGAAGAGTATCTAAGGAATATAGCCCTATCGGATTTGCTATCAAATTTTTCAAGATTGTCTCGGGTATTAAGAACAAAACACTCAGCCAAATACGTTAAAGTAGAAAATAGATGGATTTTGTCAAACATAAGCTCAAATGGTATTTTTCTGAGAAAAGGTCTCAACGTCACTCGATTTACAATATAACACGATGTATTCACAGCTTCAGCCCAAAAGTATTTTGGAAAAGAGTTTTCACAAATCATGAATCTAGTCATTTCTTGCAAGGTTCGATTTTTTCTCTCAATAACACCGTTCTGTTGAGGGGTTTTAGCAGCTGAAAAGTTGTGAAATACTCTATTTTCATCACAAAAGTGTGTAAACTGACTGTTGCAAAATTCTCTACCATTATCACTCCTAATGAAAATCAATTTGCATCCAATAAAATTTTGGACGCGCTTGAATAATTTTAAGAATTCAGAAAACGCTTCATCTTTTTGTCCAAGAAACAAAGTCCAAATAAATCTTGAAAAGTCATCTACTAAAACAAAAGCATACCTCTTACTACCAAGACTAGTGGTCCTCATTGATCCAAACAAATCCATATGTATTAATTCAAACGGTTTTGAGGTAGAAATCATTTCCTTGGGTTTGAAAGAGGTTTTGATTTGTTTTTCAAATTGGCATGCATCACATATTTTACTTTTATTAAACTTTATTTTGGGCAATCCCCTAACGAGCTCTTTTGAGGATAATTTGTTTAGCAAATTGAATAATACACGGTCTAGTTTTCTATGCCAAATATAGCCATCATTGTCATGCACACAAAGATATCTAATATCATGAGCTATTAGATGATCAAGATAGAATATATAAATATTCCTAACACGGTTAGCAACAAAGATTATTTCATTATTTGAGCTATCTATAATAGAGCAAGAATCTTTTTCAAAAATGACTTTGCAACCATTGTCACATAATTGACTAATGCTAAGTAAATTGTATTTCAGCTCATCAATTAATAATACTTGTTTGATAATGGTTGAAGATCCTTTACCAATGTTATCTATGCCAAGAATTTTTTCTTTATGTTTGTCTCCAAAGGTAACAAATCCATCATTTGTTGCTTGCACATCTTCTAATAGAGCTGCATTTCCAGCCATATGTCTTGAACATCCACTATCCAAGAGCTACTTTGTGAAGCTCATTTTCTCCAATGAATAAACCTATACATAAGAAGGGAGAGTGATTTTTGGTACCCACATTTTCTTGGATCCATAAAGGTTAGTAATGGTTTCTCTAATTTTCCAAATTGTTCTAGCACCAGTTTCTACTTTCTTCTTAACATGAAGCCTAGATTCTTTGTGTCCAAATTTTTCATAATATGTATAATACTTGTGTGTCATATGTGATGAGGCAACTTTTACAAAGTGAGATTTGTAATTCTTAGTTTTGATCTTATGCCTGTAACGTAGACCATTTCAGTTTCCAGCTATGTGTTATGCACCAAGTAATTTTTCCAAATTATTTTTACCATTTGTAAACTTTTCAATGCATGTAGTGAGATCAGCAACTCGATTTTTCATATCATTAAAGTTGCTAACCATAATTTCAAGAGAACGAATTTTATCACATAAGCACTTATTTTCTAAAGACACGAGATGTAAGAAAGTAATGATAACATCCTTTTCAATATTTGCACACATGTGTGACTTAAGAGAGACTTTGTTCTCATTCAACAGCTTTGCATTCTCTTCTAACAGGCAGTCAATTTTTGTCTTCATTTATTTTTTTCTTCTAGACAGCTTTTTCAGTTCATGAAACATGTCAAATAGCAATTCATTAGGATCATCATGCTTTTCATGATCAGAATTATGTAAATCAGATATGGAATTTATGGTAGTGGAATTTACCTTATTTTCCATTGCTATGAAGCATGTATTGGTAATTTCATTTGCTGAGTCTCTATCTTCCTCGGATTCGAACTCATTTTGGTCCCAAATTCTCATTAGTCATTTGCCCATTTTTACTTTCAGATCCTTCTTCTTCTTTTTGAACATTCTGCCTTCTTTTTCTTTGGCTATTGGGCAGTCAGCGATGAAATATTCCATGCTCTTACATTTATAGCATTGAGGCTTAAATGATGAGGTCTGTCTTTTTTTTTTTCACAAACTTCTTTCTTATTTTGAAGTTTCCTTTGTTGAACATTCTTTTGAATTTCTTTGCAATCATAGCCAATTCTTCATTGTCTACTTCAGTCTCATCACCACTATCCGATTGACTACTTTCAGCTTCCTCATTGTAAGTTTCAGTGCTATTCCCCTTTTACCTTTATCATGATCGTCAAATTCTTAAATCTCTTGAGTTTCATTTCATACGTTAGGAGAGAGCCAATTAGCTCTTCAGTTAGTAAAGTTTTCAGATCCTTGGATTCTTCCACAACTAGAGCTTTCAGTTGTCAACTCTTAGGCAACGCATCCAAAATTTTTCTATTTTGTTCACCAAGGGAATAGACTTTCCTATAGGCTTTAAGTCCATTTGCAATGTTTGTAAATCTAGTAAACATTTAAGTTATACTTTCATTTTGCTTCATCGTGAATAATGCATAATCATGAATTAAAAGTCCCAACTTGGATTTCTTCATTTAATTCGTCCCCGCATTGGTGACTCCAAGTAATCTCCACATATCATGGGCTGAATCACAGCCACTAATTCGATTATATTCAATGGCGTCAAGAGTACAACACAGAATATTCATGGCTTGAAAGTTCAATGGCATTTTGGCATTATCTACAGCATCATATTAGTCATTCTGTTTAAGTACTTTTTGTCATCAACAAACTTTGACGGAACAAATGGTCCATTCTCAATCAGATTTCACAGCTCAAAGTTGATTGAACAAACATAAATTTTCATTCTATTTTTTCAAAATATATAATTATTTCCATTGAAAAAAGGGGTCGATTTGTTGAGGATCCTTCAACATAAGGAAGAGCAGATGAGTTTGCCATAAGGATCTTTTCTACACAGTTGTTAGACCGAATATAGAGTAGACCAAGCTCTGATACCAAATGAAAGATCTTAGAGGGGGGTGAATAAGGTTTTTGGCAAATTTAAAATGCTTTTCAAAAATCTGTTTTGGGAAACTCCTTTATATTTCTAATTGAAGAGGTTGTAGTAGATACAATAAGAAGTCTTTGAAATGACTTAAAGATCAGTGAAAATTTGAGTGTGATAAGACTCGTGATGCTACTAATACTAGAGTGAAAATGGGTTGGTGAGAGCAATAAAGATTTCTTTTGCGAGATTAAAAAAATTGCACAAGGAAGATTTGTAGCTAACCGAAATTAAATGCAGGGAGGGAGAACACAAAATATATAGTGGTTCGATCTACCAAAATCTACATCCACTACCTTAAGCTTACACTTAAGGATTTTCAACCAAATTTCATTCATCCAACTCAATGGTATCTACCTACACCAATTACTTAAGAGAATTATCACACTTGATTTTACCAAAACCTCTCAATCAATCAACAGATCAAGATTCACCCCAAATAAGTTTTACACCGTAACCTTGATACACAAAGATGATTATAGTAATGAAACATAAATGGCTCACTCTTTGAGCATATATACAAAACAATGAGCTCAAACAATCTTTACTTTTTTTAAACAATTTGATTTCACTTTGAAGTATTATGAAAAATTAGATTTTTGTATTCTAGAAAGTAAGAGTATTTCTTAGTAAGCTATGACAAAAATCTACTTTAAAATCGAGTTTTGAAACCTTTTATAAGAGCAAAAAATGGAGTTCCAACGGCTAGAAAACGACTAGTTTCTCGCTGTCAGATTTGCCAGAGTTTTGGACTCAATGATTGGATAATGGTGCATCTAAAAAGCAAGTCCAAAATGGCACTTTTTCAGGCAGAATTGACTTGACACTCTTCATAGGATTTTGGACAAATCTTTTGGATGCAAAGTCATCCAAACTACTCAATCCAAAATTTTGAATACTTAAAACTTTAAAAATCTTTTTGTTTGAGTGCTTCAAGGTTGAACTTAAATTGAATCATAAGGTAAAGAAGACGAGGAATTTACACAGTTAATACTTTAACCAAGATTCCTAGTCTAAAGTTCTTCCACAACGAATTCTTGGTATGCAATCTCTTAAGCTTGGACTTCTAATTTATCACCCTTTCTCGGATTCTATTACTCAAGAATTGCTTAGCAATCTTATTTTCACGTCTTGGAAGAACTGAGGTCAAACATGTTTTATCATATGTAAATCACACAAGTTAGTCTTCATTAATGTTTGTCATAAGTCAAAATACAGAAGAATGCCCTTAGGGCTAACATTGATATTTTACCCTTGGAAAGGTGTTTTGGATTTTTATTACAGAAAATGACGAAAAAGAGTCAAAACCGTCATCATCAGAGCACGGCCGGTGCTGGTCGTGACCCACAGAATAGGCCTCAACCTCGATCTGGAAGGAATCGGGGATTTTCGTCTAAAAAACAGAGCACAACCGGGTCGACCAAAGCACGGCCGGTGCCAACTCTACTCCGTCCCATGTCGGCGAGCTTTTCCAATTATGCGCAAATTTGGTAATTTCCTAAGAGTTTTGATATTTTTTAATTTCTACTCAGCCCAAAACTCTTAGAAAATGAATTTTGGCCTCTTGGAAGCCTATTTAAACAAGAAAAATGCAAAACAAATGAGCGAATCCAAATATCAAAGTTGTTAATCACTCAAAAAATAAGGAGATTCATTATTCAATGGGCATTGTTCAAATGAGATTTTCAAGATAAGAAGAATGGATTGTCTATGAGTTCTATCTTTTATCCTTTATTTACTTTTCTAGAACAATGATGAGCTTAATGCTTTGATTGTAATTGGATATTATTTTAGAGATTATGATTTTGAATTAATTAAGATTTTTTATCAATGTATTGTTATCATTGGTATTTGATTACTTGTTATCATTAGTTATTGATATATTTTCTTCTAATTGACTTGGGAAACGATGTTAGGAGTTTATTGCATTGATTTCATATTTGTTATATCTTAATACATTTGGGAAACAAAGTTAAGATTAAAGAACTAAAGTAATCAAAGATTGGTTGATTTCACTTAGAGCATAGGGTTATTAACTAATTTCATATTTATTGCCACATAGAGTATATGAGTAATTATTGAAGGAAGAATTTAATGCATCTTTTGACTATTTTAGTACGATTTAAAAATTTGCTAAATTAATCAATGGATAGTGATTCCATGGATTAGAAAATAAGTGAAATCTACATAAGTGAGTTCATGACTTGGGAAACGATTGAATTTTACTTAAGTTCCTTCATGGTGCTAAGATGACAAGTAATTGTTATTGATGTTAAGTGATTCAATATTATGTTTTTAAGATAATTGTTAAGTTACATGAAATTGTATCCTTGAGTTATACATGTATATTTTACTTATTTTTTATTTTCATTATTTTATCACTTTATTAGATCGGTTAAATAATAAAGGAAAAGTGATTAGTATGTACTTGTTTCTTTATGGATCGATACTCATTAATTCCCTATACTATTCTTGCGATGAGTATACTTGCTCTTATGTTTATTTTGTGATTAATGTTTTAATTAAAACTTGGCTAAGGGATAAATTTAAATTTAATAATTTTTATACACCCAAAATTTACGCATCGATCTCCCAATTATACTCTACCAAATTGATTCATTGATTTAAGAGAAATTCTGGACCTTATACCTCTTTTTCATTTGATAGGACTAACTTTTGGATTTTCTACCCCTATTCCCTCTATTTTTCAGTCATTTATCACTTTTCCTACCTGTCGTTTGCGCAACCACATCTTGTTATAGTACATAGTTATTGTTAAAATACACAAAACTTTGTTAATCAAAATACTATATTGTATGTATATCCAAATTACCTTTCTTTTACTATGCCCACTTCCATTGTCCTTTTCTTGTTAGCTAGGCTGATTATTATGACCATTCCTTGATTTATTTTGTTCATTATATGATTGTTGCCCTTTTGAATCCACTATAGTTCTAGTATCTACAGCAATATTTGATCTTTTTCCCTTACTTGTCTGCCTTCTACTATATCCTACCTTGTTGTGGGAAAAAATTATCAAATTAATAATGCTCAATTAAATACAATGATTCTTTTTGTAATCAATATTGTCTTTATTTTTCTCCTCCTATTTTCATTAACTTGATTGTCTTCTTTCCTAGTTCCCTGCACATTAGTAGCTTCATTTCTTAATTCTCTTGTTGGTCAACTTGATTCATTTCAACATCAGCTCTCCATACATTGTCAACTCAATTTCACTTTGCTTCTTTTGTATTCTATCTTTGTCTTTATTCCTATGTAGTTTTTGGATAGGTGGCTCTATTGTGTTCCACAGCATCACGCTTACTACAATGTATAGCAATTCTTCTCTTCAGTCTCTTTCCATGACTCCTAGCCTCCTTAAACTATCTTTTTTTTTTTCTTTGCTTTCTTAGGTCTCCCAAGCTGTCTATATGCAACTAGAGGGTCAAGCTCGATGCCATCAACCCTGGACCATACAAGTTTAATGCCATTAGCCCTGGACTACATTTCTTGGCTATTGTTTGGGAAAAAAAAATAAACTAAAGTGCATAATAATTACCTTTTGTCTATCTGAGATATGTGTCCATGTATAACCCCCATTTGGAATATCAAGATCAATAGCAAGAAAGTCAAAGTACAATTCCCTCTATTGTCTTCCCTCATTCTCTACAACTACATAGGCAATAGACCACCACCCATTATTTGCCTCAATTGCAATAGTAGATAGTAGATGTCTAAGAAATGACCCTTTATGTAGCATCCATCTACAACAATGATTAGCCGACAGTATTTTAGAAAATCTTCCTTCAATGGCTCCAAGTACATATACATCCTTTGAAACCTTGATTGTCTTCATTCTTCTCTAAAGTTTTGATAAGTAATCTCAATACTTGAATTTTGATATATTCTTTCCAACGCTTCTACATAAAACTATATTTTTCTATACTATATTATAGCATTATCTCTAATCAAACTTAAAACCCAATTTCTTACATCATATGCTATTTTCTTGGAAATCTCAACCAGATACTCCTCATTCACAGTTTGCCTTAAAGTTCTAGAAGAAATTTTAGTATTGCATTTAATTCTTTCTAAATACCTACTACCTAACCATTTTGCTATTATTTTTTATTGATGATTACAATTTGTATGCTAACACCTTATTAACTTAATCACTAAGTCTATTCTATAGGTAACCTTCTTATTGAGGCATACACAAACCATATGCAGTTATTATTGCTACATTTTGAACTATCTCTTGTGGGTCAGATGACTTGAACTTGGTTGTCCTCCTATCTTTAATCATATAATTCCTAACAGCTTCTTTGAATCTCTTGTGGTCAATGAACCTTATCCCCATATTAAACAATGGATCTCTCATGTTCCTATGAGCATCAAAATTTATGTACTGACTAATAAAATTTTTATTTTTTAGATCTAATTCACTATGATCGTTGTTAATAGCATTCTCTAACACATTGTCATTCAATAGATTAGCGTCTAAATCAACATCAACTTCATTTTAGTTGCTTTTTACTGCATGTCTTGTTTGTCTACTCCCTATATTTCCATGGCAGTTTTTTGCCCCCTTCATTATAGTGTCAATGTGTTCTTCCTGACTTTATATTGTCAACATTGCTATTAAAAAGATTACTATCCTACAATAGTCTTCATCATCTGTAAAACCCTCATTGTCATAGTCAAAATCATCATTATGATACAACACTAGGAATGGCAATGGGGCGGAGCTGGGCCAGGGACTAGAAATCTCGGGTCTGTCCCTGCATACGCCCCCATTTCTCCATCCCCGGCCCGTCCCCGCTACGGGAAAAGGTAGGAATCCCTGCCCCTGGCTCGTCGAGTACAAAATCATCCCCGATCTTGGCCCAACGGTGAAGCGGGGAAGCGGGGGCCCATTTGGGCCTGGAAATATTTATAAATTTTTTTTTAAAAAAAAATTGTCTCTAATATATTTTTATTCAAAACTTTTTAATCATTTAGAAAACTTTTGTGATAGTTTCCATTGGTTCACGTATTTATCATATCACTAAATTAGTAAGAATAAAATTGATAATTGATAATTTTTCCTTTTTTTCCCTCTTTTTTATATTTTATTTTATTTTATATACATAAATAATTTACCTATATATATATTATAAATGAATACATACTAATATATATACACATATAATATAAAATATATATGGGGGTGGGGCGGGCTGGGCCGAGCCAGGGGCGAGGATCATGTAATCCCCGTCTCGTCCCCTGTTGGCGGGTCGAGGAATGAAGCTCGCCTCCAGTCCCGTCCCCGCTTAAATCGGGGAATCCCCGGCCCAACTGGGCCAGGCCGGGCCAAGTCCCCGGTTTAAGCGGGAAATTGCCATCCCTATACAACACCATCAAGAAGATACATTAGGAAGATCTACTCCAAAATTGGATAAATTAGCAACATCTTGCTGCTAATTTTCTTGCCTTTCCTATCCTTGATTTTGAGGTATAGATGTATTAATAATTTCTTAACTGAAGACATTAGAATGTTCATAATTATCCCCTTCATTTTCTAGTTGATTGCTAAGTCCAATATTTGATTGCCAGTAGAATCCTTCAACTACAGATTCCAACTTAGGATCATCCATTTTATTTGCCAAGTTCTGCATATGATTTTTCTATAGCATATTCACAATCATCCCCTTGATTTACCACTAAATCCCCATGATTATCCACACCATTGTTATCCATCCATTCCAGCAATCGCCTTCGCATGTTACTTTTACTTGGTCTCCCTTAAGTTCCTCTACTATTTCTTCAATCAAAACAGAACTCTTACCTTGTACCAATTTACATAGCACTATCTATTCATTAATCTACAATGCATTTGTCATATCTTTATTTTGAGGATCATAGTACATTTATATGATTTTCACTCTAGAAATCCTAACACAAATGGTTACTATATGTCATTATTATCTTGAATGTGCTTCAACCCACTCCACAAGTTCCTACTTGGTTCTAGTAATACTAAACTATTATATTTTTATGTTGACCCAATTTAATTGGCATTTCATTAATGTCAACTATAGACAATCTCTCAAAATTATAGAAATTCACATAATCAACCTCCCTATTCATATAACTTTTGTACTCCCTTACAATATTTGTAGTGTATTTTAAGTGTAAAATATTCATTAATTATCAGAATTTGAGATTAAATAAGCACAAAACTCATGATACACATGGGAGAAAAACTACCTAGAGTGTGCAAAAACGTACAAAAAGTGCAAAATACAGAGAATAGAAAAAACACATGCAAAAAAAATGCAAAAAGCACAAAACACAACTACACAAGACATAAACAAAACATGTCAGGCCTAGATATTTTGAGAGTTCGATAGGAAGTTTCATTCGTTTTGCAATTAAATTTTAAAATAGTTTAAGGGTAATTGAGTTTGTTTGCCCAAATATAAATTCATACAAGAGATTGCATTATTCATTCATTGATTAAGGGTTTATTTGGTAACTCACTTAAATATTTACAATTAATTAATTAATTAATTATTTCTTTAAGTACGTTTGATAACGAATAATATTAATTACTTAATTAATTAAGTACATTTAATAACAAATTTTTATTATTACTTAATTCATTAAAACGTATTAAAATTCTATTATAAATTTTAAGTAAAATTAAAGTTATCTAAGTTTAAAGTATAAATATATTAAATACTCTTCTAATTATTAATTTTTTATATTTAATCTAAATTGTAATAAAATATAGTGTATAAATGAATTATACTTAATTTATACTTCAAATTTCAAAATTCAATCTTCAAATTTTAATTTTCAAAATTCAATATTTAAATATTTAAATATTTAAATTTCAGTTTTTATAAAAAGAGATATAAGCTTTTGACATACCAAAACTTTTCATGACATAAGAAGATTTCTATCCACTACAAGAAACAACCATTTTGAATGTATAAGTTTGTGTAATGTTTGTAAGATAAATTATGAGGCAATTTAAAATGTATAAACGCATTTGGAAGTAGTGTCATGAAATTGCTTACTTTTCGAGTGATGGTGTAAGATTTTGCAATAGCAATTTGATTGTCTTGTTTTTTTTTTTTTTTTTCCTTTTAAATACCATCGAAAGATTGATATTTTTTTAATTGAGATTTCCTGAAGTAATTAAATTTTGAATAGCGATTTTGAACATTAATAATGAGTCACTTGAATTTGAATTATCTTCAAGGGTTAAACTTTTTTTAAAATTAAAATTACTCCTTTTTTTTTTCTTTTCTCATGGATTAATAATCTCATTACATGTCAACTATTCTTTTGTTCTTTTTTTTTTTTTAAAAACCAATCTTATTACATTTGTTTGCATTCTAGAGTTTTATTGTTATTTTTAAATCTAGGTTTCAATTTTTATTATTGAAAATTTTTCAAATATTTTTATTTTGTATGGTGATATCTCTTGCCGGATTAAAATTTGTCTTCAAATCTTTCTAGCTCTTTTTTCACATGTATCTTTTTCCTTTTTTTTGGTAACTTTTCCGACATTTTTAAGTAATTCAAATTTATTTAAATTTTTATTTCCTTACATACTAGTTCCATTATTCTTTTTCCACATGTACATAGCCCTTATAGGTAGGGAGGGCAATTTTTCCGCTTAAATCGGGGACCCGGCCCAACTCGGTTGGGCAGGGGATTCTCCGATTTAAACAGGGACGAGCTTCATTCCTCGGCCCGCCAACCGAGGCCGGGTCGGGGATGAGGATTGTATGATCTCCGCCCCTAGCCCGGCCCACTTTACATATATTATATATGTATATATAAATATATATATATATATATATATATATATATATACACACACATATATATAGGTGAATTATATATGTGTTGTATATGTATATATATTATATAGATTATACATACATATATATATATACACTATATAAATTATAGATAGATTATATATATTATATGATTATATATGCATGTAAAGGTAAATTATATATGTATATAAAATAAAATAAAATAGAAAAGAAGAGGAAAAATAAAAAAAAGGTTATCAATTATTAATTTTACTCTTACTAATCTAATGATATGATAAATACGTGAATTATTGGAAACTACCACAAAAGTTTTTTATATGATTAAAAAATTTTGAATAAAAATATATTGGAGGCAAATTTTTTTTGTTTTAAAAAAATATTTATAATTATTTTCGGGCTCAAACGGGCTCCCACTTCCCCGCTTCCCCATTGGGCCGGGACCGGGGATTGTTTTGTCCTCGGCAGGCCGGGGGCGGGGATCCCCGTCTTTCCCCGTGACGGGGACGAGTCGGGAATGGGAATACGAGAGCATATGCAGGGATAGAGCCCGGATTTTTAGTCCCTGGCCTAACCCCATTGCCATCCCTACTTGTAGGAAAACAACTGTTTAATTAAAGCATTTTCAATTTTTTGTCTAATTTCTGAAAATTCTAGTCTCTTATGGGAGTTGAGTTCACTCTTGAATGTTCTCAATTTCTTTTATTGTAATTTCATTTTGTTTCTTTTTTTAATAATTTACAATCACTTTTAGCACCATCAAGAAGTCTTATTATTAATTTTCATATAAAAATGTCCCGGACAAAAAATTAATTTAATTTTTAAAATATTATAATTCCCAATGCATGCATACATGTGTGTATATATATATAATTATTAACATTATATATATATATATATATATATATATATATTTGGACTAGGCTTTATTAGTCAAAATTTGACATTTTTTCCACTGGTTAATTGTTTCTTTTATTTCTATTTTATATTTTTTACACTTTTATCATTATTTTTTTTAATATGCACACCAGTTAAGGAATATAATTACTAAAAAAATTTATTTTGTTCATATCCACATTTTTTATAATTTCAAACTATCTAGTTTTTTTTTTTTTTAAGTATTACCATTTTGCAGTATCATTTTTTTCTTTTGTTTTACTGTTGCATCATCTTTTTGTACAATGTTTAAATTTATATTTTAATGTAAAATATTGTACCTAAATTATTTAGATTCTTAGAAATCTAATAAAAATATAACCAACCCGTGTATTTCAACTTCTAGTATGTGAAGTATTTTCATTTGGTATTGATCATTGAACTACCGGACCCAAATAGACAGAAACCATAAAGTAAAATGGAGAAACAGTTATAAAGAACTCATCAAAATACATTCACGTAAATATTAAAATGAGCCGAAAACTCTAATTGAGTCTAAATTGTTTCATTTAAAAGCAAAGAAATAAATTTTTTAAAAAATCAAATGAAAGAACAATCCATATACCAATTCTTGAGACTATTTCGGATGGAGTAAAATATGATAAAGAGTCAAAACTTCCTTAAAACTCTCTTATTATGGGAGAGATTGAACAAATCTCAAAGAAATTAGTTGTGACGGCTGAAGGGCAAAAGAGGGAAAAAAATATATGTTAGGATGGGCCAAAAATGGAGAAAACCATGAGCCAAGATAGTCTCGCTTCAGATGCTCTCTCACACCCTCCTCTTCTATTCTCTTCTTTAGGCTTATTTTGGTTTGCGAAAGAGAGCGAGAGAAAAAATGGAAGGAGGAATGACATATTTTATTTTTATTAAAAGAAATAAATATATTTACTTCTATTTATTTGGTTGGAGTAAAAATAAGAAGTAAATGTAGTTTCTATTCAAATCGGAAGAGAGAGATTTCCTAATGTAAAAGAGAATCATTCTCTTTTCACATTTACTTCCTACTTTCTTTGTACTCCAACTAAATGATTTACCTCTTGATTTACTTCATTTCTCTTTTTTCTTTCTATTTTCACTCCAACCAAATCAAGTTTTACTCTCAAGAGGTTGTCATGTGTTCCTTTATTCTTATCTTTTTCTTTTTTTTTTTCAAGTAGGAGGTAAATAATAATAATAATAATAATAATAATAATAATAATAACACTTTCTACTTAAAAAATGAAAAAAGATAAAAATAAATGGACATGTGTTATAAAATTTGGGTAGTGTTAGAATAAAATTTACATACTACACATTAAGAAAATTCTAACTATTCTTTGCACAAAAATTTCTTCAAACTTCTCTTTTTCTTTTCTCTGACAATTTTCTCTAATCTTTCTTTCACTAATCTTTCTTTCACAAAATAATGGTGTATTACAAGCTTAGAGAATAGCTCTATTTATAGAGCTCTAATTAGTGAAATACATCATGGCATACATCATCTTTCACTAATCTTAATTAGTGGTGTCTCCACTAAATGGTGGATATCCATAAAAATCATCTATAATAATTCATATAAATCCATAATTAGTGGAGCCTCCACTAATTAATGGAGCTTTCAATAATTTTAAGATATTCATAACACTCCCCATTGGATGTCCATCCATTACATAAAGAATATGCCTCGTTAAAACCTTACTAGATAAAAACCCAATGAGAAAACTTAGTGAAGGAAAAAGAGTACACTATTCTATATGTCTATTTATTACTCCCCTTGATGAGATGATTCATTTAAATCTTTAAACCGATGCATACCGATTTTATATCTCAACTTCTCAAATGTTGCAGTCGGTAAAGTCTTCGTGAAAATATCTGCGAGGTTGTCACATAACCGAATTTGTAGTACATCAATTTCACATTTCTTCTGAAGTTCATAAGTAAAAAAGAATTTTGGTGAAATATATTTTGTCCGATCTCCTTTAATATATCCTCCTTGTAATTGAGCTATGCAAGAGGAGTTGGAATATCTTTTATCGATGATAATCCACAATTTCCTCGGATATAATGAATCATGGATCTTAACTATACACATTCTCGACTTGCTTCATGAATGGCTATAATTTCAACATGATTTGAAGAAGTAGCTGCTATAGATTGTTTTGTAGAACGCCATGATATAATAGTATTTCCACATGTAAATAGATAGCCCGTTTGAGAACGTGCTTTATGTGGATCAGATAAATAACCAGCATCTGCATAACCTATCAATGTTGGGCTGGTTTTAGTTGAATAAAATAATCCGAGATCAATTGTACATTGGAGATATCGAATGACTTGTTTAATTCTATTTCAATGTTGTCGTGTTGGTGAAGAACTAAATCTTGCTAATAAATTGACAGCAAAAGCAAAATCAGGTCGTGTATTATTAGCAAGATACATCAATGCACCAATTGCACTGAGATATGGTACTTCAGGACCAAGGAGTTCTTCATCATTTTCTTGAGCTCGAAAAGGATCTTTATCCACATCTAATGACCGAACGATTATTGGAATAATCAATGAATGTGCTTTGTCCATGTCAAATCTTTTTAGAACTTTTGCTGTATATGTTGAATAAATGTTCTATTTGCCAAATGTTCAATTTGTAAACCAAGGCAAAGTGTAATTTTATGACCATCCTTGATGTCGAATAATCAATTGTTTCTTGGAGCTCTTCAAGAGTTCCAATAAGATTAATATCATCAACATATATAGCTAATATCACAAATTTAGAATCAAATTTCTTAATAAAAACACATAGACATACCTGGTCATTTTTAAATCCCGCTTTCAATCACTATTCACTAGGATGATTGAATCACATGCGCCCAGATGGCTTCAGGCCATATAATGATTTCTGCAATTTGATAGAGTAATTTTCACGAGGATAGTGTTTATATGCTGCAGGCATATGAGATCCTTCAGGGATTTTCATGTAAACTTCATTTTCTAATTTTCATCCAAGTAAGCAGTGACAACATCTAATAGGTGCATATCTATCTTTTCATGTACTGCCAAACTGATAAGATATCGGAGTGTAATAGCATCAACAATAGGAGAATAAGTTTTATCATAATCAATACCTAGTCTTTGTGAAAAACCTTGGGTTACTAATCGTGTTTTATATCGTACGATTTCATTCTTTTCATTGCGCTTTCATACAAATATTTATTTGTAGCCAACAGGTTTTACATCTTCTAGTGTTCGGATTGCAGGTCCGAAGACTTCACGTTTTGTCAGTGCATTTAACTCCGATTGAATCGCATCTTTCTATTGCATCCAATCTTTTCTATGTCGACATTCATCAACTGATATTGGTTCAGGATCATCATTATCATGTGTAACATCAAGAGATATATTGGATGCAAATATATTATCAATAACAATTTCTATCCGATTCCAACTTCTACCGGAAGTGGTATAATGTATAGAAATTTCAATATTACTTTCATCAACTTCTGATTCTTTGTCATCAATATGAACATCTGGAACATTTAATCCTCTTTTCTTTCAATGATTTTTATCTTTAGAACCAAGAGGTCGGCCACGCTTCTAGAGTGTTTTTGACTCAGCAGCTATAGGTATAATATTTTGTTCTGCTGGAACTTCAAGTTGAATAGGAGCATCTATAGCTGGAATATGTGATTTTGTTACTCTTCTGGAGTCAACAAAGCGTCTGGCATTTGATTTGCAATGCTTTACAAAGGAATTATCTTTTGAACTTCAAGTTCATACGCGCTTGTATGCGGATTAAGATAATTTATGATGTTGTCCAATCAAGATCTTTCTTATATTATTTTTGTTCTCCCCATAATGTAGAGAATAATGATTTCATAAGAGAATAATGAAAAAGAAAAGGAAATGTAAGAACATGATGACAAGTAGGAAATGCCAAGACATTTATTATAAAAATCTCCTCTCTTTTTTTTCTCTTCCCGGTACCAACTTTTCCTCTTCCTCTCTTGTCTTTTCTTCTCTTCCGACCCTCTACCTACCATCTACCTCTTCTTCCTCCTCATACAGATATATATATATGTGTGTGTGTGTATATCGATATATATCTCAATCATCAGTCATTAATAAACATAAAAAACAAAAACTACAAAGCAGATATGGAGACTCGTAATTCAGTTGAGACATGGTCAAATTTTGACTTGGTTTTTGCAGTAGATTTTGATGTATTTTCCTTTCCAAACCAACCGCTTCCTCCTAATTTCAGGTGAGATACCTTTAAGGGCTTCCTTTTTTTTTTTTTTTTTTAGTGTACTTGATAATGAAATTAAACTATCTTTTGGTTTGTTTTGATGTAAATCAGTGAACATACTGCTTGGAACCAATTTGATCTACCCATGTAAGAGACTGCTTTTGATGCTGTTCCTCTTGATGCTATTCCTCTGAATGAGGATATGCTTATGTATGATCCTTTCTACTCTCTAATAGATTTTGAACAAAGCCAAAATATGATTCCAGGTTATCATATATTCAAACATAAATTTTGAATGGTATTATCTTTACTAATATTGTTTTTCTTTTTCTAAGAGAAATAATAAGTGGTATTGGTAATGACGTCGGAGTGAGGATCCATGACATACATAATATCGAAGTTCAAGATATTATTTCAGACGAAATTCCTATAGAGAATAAAAGGATTAAGAGGCAGAGAGAAAAGAAGGGCAATAACTCCTAGACACTATCAAGAGAAACCATTTTACAATACTTTTACCTGCCAATCAAGAGCGCAGGTAAAGAACTGAATATTTGCATAACTCGTCTCAAGAAAATATGTAGGGAGTTAGGAATTCGTCGATGGCCTCACAGGAAGTTGATGAGTTTGGAGACCCTAATCTAGAATGTTCAGGTTCTTTCTCACACACACTTATAATTTGCAAGTATGAAACTATGAAAGATTTATAAGTAAATAACCGATGATATCACTTCAATTTATAGGAGATGCAAAATAAAGAAGAAGGAGGACATATGGCTGAGAAGAAGTTGAAAGAAGCCATTGAGATACTGGAATGTGAAAAGCAGTTGGTGGAAAAAGTCCTGATACACAGTTGGAGGACCAAACACAGAAATGGAGACAAGCATGCTTCAAGGCCAAATATAATGAGAAACTTAAGTATAATAAACTTAAGGGGATCATAAAATCCCAAGACTCATTTCACAGTAACTTCACGGCTATTTCTGCTACTAGTCTAGATGCTGGCTCAAAAGGGAAGGAAAAGGAGGAGGATGCCGAAGAAGAGAAGTTGAAGTCCATAATTACTAATTGTTTGTCTTCCTCTAATGTAAATATTGAAAAAGAACAATTACAAACATTCATCTTAAATTTGTCAGCTCAATTGCAAAAGAGCAACTACAAACATGTATCCTCAAATTCATGTGAACACTAGTGATATGAATAAAAGATGTGATGCTTATTATTAATAGAAATATCCTTTCTCTTTCTATTTCACTTCAGGTGGCTAGTATTTCTCTGTGATAAGGGCAATATCGAGTGTGTCCATGACCATAACCATAGTCACTGCCACAACTACGACTAGAACGATGGCCTCTGCTGGAGCGAACAACATTCACTTCTGGGAGTACTGTTAAGCCAATTCATCTGGCTTCATGATTTCTCAATAATAACTCATGTTGAATCTGTACACTTTGGATACTCTTTTTTTCGATATTGTTACTGCAGGACAATATTCAAGACATGAAAAGTGGAGAATGTCTTCTCCAATATATCTTCATCAATAACTTTTTCTCCGCATAATTTTAACTGAGATGTAATTTTTTTTTACATTGTGGAGTTCACGGTTTTAAAATCTTGCTGCAATCATTCATACCGTGCAGTTGATAGTACGACCATCTTCAGGTGGTCAAATTTTTCTTTTCAGCATTTAGATGCATTTTTGTATCGAGAACCCATCAGAAATATCAAGGGCTATAAATTTGAGTTTAGCCATAGAGATTAATAAATGCGTTCCTGTCATCTGGCTTTAATAACGGCAGAGATTCGTGCTGATAACGTGTTATAAAATTTGGGTAGTGTTAGAATAAAATCTACACGCTACACACTAAGAAAATTCTAACTATTTTTTGCACAAAAATTTCTTCAAACTTCTCTTTTTCTTTTCTTTCACAATTTTCTCTAATCTTTCTTTCACTAATCTTTCTTTCACAAAATAATGGTGCATTACAAGCTTATAGAATAGTTCTATTTATAGAGCTCTAATTAGTGGAATACATCATGGCATACATCATCTTCCACTAATCTTAATTAGTGGTGTCTCCACTAAATGGTGGACATCCATAAAAATCATTTATAATAATTCACATAAATCCATAATTAGTGGAGCCTCCACTAATTAATGGAACTTCCAATAATTTTAAGATATTCATAACAACATAGACTTTTTGAGAGTGAGGGAGAAAGTTGGAGGGAAAGTTGAGAGAGAATATCCGAAGCGAGATGGTCTATATCACAAGAAATTTTTCAGTGTGGTGCGGCAATCCAATATTTTCCTTTCACCTAAATCCTCTTTCCAAACTAGAAGTCTGATTGGCAATCTGAGTTGAAAGACTATTGACAATATTTTAACTGTTGCCGTTAGCGTCTTGAGCTCTTCCATCATCTCCTTTTGAAGAAGATGGAGAGTATTTCAATTTTATTCTTCATCTTTTTCAAAGTGATAAAATCAAATACAAAGACGAAATCCCAAAAATGAAATCCAAATCCTTTATGCCAACAATAGTGAATACATGAAGATAGGTGGGAGCAATTGAAAACCAATCTCATAAAAGAAAAGAGACGGAAGCCACTGAAGACAGACAGCCAGAGCCTATGGGAAGAATATAAGAAAAGAAAGCCAACAACATTTGGCAAATTTAGGGTATACACATAGGTGGAAAAAGAGATTGATTATTGTGATGAGAAATCTCAAGCCTACAACCAAAAACCAGAGCCTTTCAAAGAACACAAGAAAAGGGAAGCCAACAAACTTTGTTGAAAATCCCAAGCTTGGAGACATGTGTGCTTATAAATTTCTAGTTTTTTTTTTTTTTTTGGGTGCTTCCTGAAGGCATCTAGGGCTGCGCAAGTTGTGTACGACAACTTGCATAGTGATTTCACGGCACAGATTAAAAATAGTAAAAATTCAACATTCGAAACAGTGGTCAGTAGATCGACGTCGTTTTAATATTCATATAATCGTATGAAATATTCACGTGATTGTGCCAAATATTCATGTAAACTCAAATAATCGTACAAATTACCATACGACAACTTGTGCGTCCCGAATTCTTCCGAAGACATTGGTATTGCTTTTTCTCCTTCAAAGGGAGACATATAGAGAGGAGGGCACACAGGCTACGGCTAGGACCGCACATAAGATAACTAAAGTTTGTGTACTCCAAGTCAGACGTCTGGAAAGGAATATTAGGTGGAATGAAAAGATTGGACTACTGCACCACCTCACCAAGATGATGTGGTGCAACTGCTGCACTAAAAAATTTATCATATATCACCTAGAGTCCTATTTATTACTTGTGTGCCCCTTCCCCCAGCTAACAATTACATGGGTTTCCAAAATAATAACCCTTACATGTTTTTTTCCTCTCGCAGGTGCCAAGTGTGCTAATTGTCCATTAAGGATTCACAAAATTTGCAAGATGATGGAAAATTATATCACTAAGATCGCATCATCCTTTATTTAACCAAGATTTGATTTATATGATAATATATGATTGGATTATTTATACAATATTATTTTTATTCATTTGTACCTTTATTGGGGCTAAATAATCTTATTTATAGTTGACTGTTTCGGATTCCTAAGAATATTTTTGGGTGAAGTTAATGTCAAAAGTAGTGAAGATGTACTGAGTCTGTGTTCCATGTGAAGGTACATAAATATTCTATTTTTGAGTGCATCAAACACTATCATAGTGCACCAAAAACTACCAAGATACACTAGAGGCTCTCACTGGTGTATTAAGTATTATATGAACTTTACCCTAAAGTTGTAACTCAACTCCATGAGAAATTTATGGCCCTTAAAATTATTCCAATGAGTTATTTGGAATAAGAGATGAAATATTCTCATCGAGAGACGGAATTAGTTATCATGTGAATGAGTATTAAATAAGATTAACTCTTTTTTTTTTTTTCAAATTTATCCTCATTAATCTCTAATTTAAACTTATTCTGAATTAAATTCTTATTTCCCTAGTCATTTTTTTACTAATAAATTTCAAATATTTTGCAATGGCCAAATGAAAGTTTCTTTTTCTTCTACCCAAAAAAATAAAACACTTAAATTTTATTAATTTAGTAAATTACCTATCATGAACCAAATATTACAAAACATCCTGAGGTTAAATTATTAAATGAAGAATTATTAGTTCAAAGATTACTCCGTAGAAGGTATTATCTTGTATACATTCAATCAATGAACAAACAAATCCTAGCTATCAACTTTTTTCCTTTTCCTCCCAAACAAGTTCTAAAGTTTGAAAAGATTCAACTACCAGTCACAATGTAGAAATAAAAGCATATCGAAAATGAAAAATATTTACATAAACTTGATATTCACATATCATATATAAAAGAAAAAGTTGTATATTTTAAAAGAAACATAATGCATGTAGTATAATTTTTTAATACTATGATATATAAAAACTAAATATAAATCATAAAATTTTTTATAATCAATATATATACTTTGGGATATTTTATATAGTACCTTTCTTACACGTAAATTTAAACATATACTAACTTTTATGTAGTTTAACCTTAATTGGTTTGGTCAATTTTTTTATCAATTCTCTCATCAAATGTAAACATCAACAACAAACCTTATTCATTTGAGGGATATAAATTCATTTAATTTACGAGTCTCGACTAACATCTTTAATTAATAAAAATAATATGATAAAAAATTTTATAGTCAAGATGCTCCTCTAGATTTTCTTTACAAAGTCAAAATAGGATATTCAAATATGGATGGAAAGAGTTTTTTTTTTTTAATAATTTGTTATCATAAAAGTCGAGAATATTATCATGTAATTTAATTGGCTAATACATGAGTTTTGTGTCTTCTCATTTTAATTTTTTATTTCAAATTATTTGTCATTTTAAAGTATCACAAATGTATTTATTATTTTATTTTTCTCTCATATCTTTATTTTATTTATTATATAATTCTAGTAAATCACCATATTAATTAGTTTTTCAATTTTTTAAAGATAACATGTCCTTTTACCTTATATTTTAATTAATTTAATAACTTTCCTAATCTTTGTACAAAATCTTAGGTGAAACATAAAAAAAAAAAAAAAAAAGAGAGGACAAGTAAATGTGAATGTAAATAGTACTACTATTTATATTGTTTAGTTATATTGTGTTGTAAAGTGGAAGTGAATTAGGACCCTCCACATTAGCATCTCTTCTCCTTCCAAATTTGAGGGGTTGAGAGAGAAAAAATGATTAGAACATTAGAAGACACATATAACATTATTTTTTTACTAAAAAAATTAAATAAATAAAAGAATTAGAAAAAAAAGTAAAATAATTAACAATTCTTTCCTCTTCCTTCCCCTCTTACTAAATCAAAAACAGAAAAAAGTAAAAAAAGTACTTTCCTCTTCCCCTTTTTTTTAAGGAACCAAACAAGTATATAATTGACACTTATTTTCAGGACAGTTTTAGGCCTTGTATGTATCAATACAATAGCTAATGTTGCATTCATTTCATAATATAAAACATTTTAAATTACATATAAAAATTAATAATTATAAAAATAATATTTTATAAGTTAAATTACTTAAAATGTCTTTAGTCAAACCTTTTAAGAAATTGGAAAGCATAGTTTTTAGGACGGTAGAAATACATAAAAATTAAACAAAATAAAGATAGTAATGAAAAATATCATTAATATCTATTAAAATTTTAAAAATTTTATATTTTCAAAAGACAAGATGGTTTAAAAAAAAAACTTATATTATAAAAAAAAGTAATACATGTAATTTCCTAAATTTCGAATAAAATACTTGATTATTAAATTATTACGCATAAGTAAGCTAAAATTTTGCATAAATGACTGTATTAAAATTTTAAATCATTTAAATATCACAAAATAGATAAATTTGCCCCAAAAAACCTCTTATAAAAAGAAAATTTTAAAAATTGTTTTTAAAATGTCCCTGCAGTCATTTATGATATTGGTCACAGGTATTTTACCGGTTTCTCGAAATTGAAACAAGAAAAAACAAAATGGGAGAAATACTCCCCATTTTAATTTGGCTCGTTTACTTTCTCTTACCAGTTTGCTCGAACGCTCTAAGCCCTAAAACGACCCTCATTCCGAGTCAGAACTGCATCCAAACCACCACCCCCAGCCCCACCCACCAGTCTACCGGTCCACCACCACTGGCGTCCACTTTTTCGATCATCGGAACCACCACCTTTGACCTTCATCCAACTCTCAACACAATTCACCACCTCCGAGACCACTCTACTCGTCGACAGCAAATCCACGCACTTGGCTGTCAAAGGTGTGTGAATTTCAAGTCTTTGATCTTATTTGTTATTCGAATTCTAGCTGTGCATTCTATCCTTTATCCGGTTTTGCTCCATTCGTGATATGGAGCTGGTAGGTCTTTGGAATTATGATTGCCTTTTCGGTTTACTGGAATTAGAAATTGATCTTTTGGTAAAAGTTGAATTGGAAAAAAAAAAAATTGATGTTGGAAATTTATTGAGAATGATTAATTTAATCATTCTTAGAATCCCAGTTCTTTTCCTTATGTCAAAGTTTATTAGTCTTTGCCCCTTAACCTCAGTTTTTGATCCCGTATTCTACTTGGTAGTTATTAAGAATATGCAGCAGAAGCATTTATGTGCCTTTACATTGTAGGATGCATGGAATATATTAGGATAGTAGGGGCAATTTTGGATTTTCTCTGTTAAAAGCATCAAGTTGGAAGGTAAATGGAACTAGTTGATATAATGGTGATTGCTTTCGTCGTGATTTTGAAATGAAACACACAAACTTGGTCAAAGAAAACCAATGCCCTGAAAGCTGTAAACTATCTGTTGATTTTCTTTAATGGTACTTAAGGTATCACAAAAAATATAACTATTTATGCTGTTTGCCTTATTAATGTGTCCCTTTTCTTGGAAGAAAAGAGAAATAACCTAGGAACAACTGTTTCCAAAGCATGGGATGGCATTTCTGAAGGCCTTTCCTTTCAATTAGTATGTCAAACTTGGCCTAGAACAGAGGTGGACCTAGACATTATTGAGGGATTTGCAGAACCTTTAAGACCTATTAGGTTTGGAGCCCTTCTGGCATCCTTTATAAAAAATTGTAGTATAAACTAGTGTCAAAGCTGCTACTTCCAAGTTTTGGAATCTTCACTCTTGGTTCTCTTTATGAATTTAGCCATTGTGCCATGACCAATAGTTTTTCTTTCAGCCAACAGGCTTTTATTGCATAGTATTTTGGTTTATAATATATGAATTTATGAACATTTCCCAAAATTTTAAGAAAATTTTGTTATCTTTATTTTTTATAATTCTAATGTGTTTTCTTTCGGGTACGAGAAATATAAACCAACTAATTTCGCAGGAGTAGTCAAAGTTTTACCAATTAAAGAAGGTGTTCAACTTTTAAATCCAAAGTCATGGCCGCTGCAATACATGTTTTTTTTTAAAAAAAAATGAAATGAAATTCATATAAAGTATTTGTTAGTTGTATGTGTCTATGCATCTATATGGGTTTCTGTTGACATATGTATGTATAAGCAACTGCTAATATCTTAATTCTGTTTTCTACTATTATACTATAAATGTCAACCGCATGGTACTTTTCTGGTTACAGTATGTTTTGAACATAGCATCTACTTAAAGTCAAAAGTATTAGGACACAGATGTTGATTATATTTAGAGTATTTATTTTTGCTACACTTTGACCGAGTGACCATTTATTGACACTCAAAATCAGTAATCTGTTTCCTCACTAGGATTAGTAACTATTTGTTAAAAATTTTTGGATCCACTATTGGTTATGCAGTTCTGCTTCTTATTTCCATTCTTGAGATCTGTATCGTTGGCAGTCATTCAAGGAATCTTCTTTACATCTGTAGAACCTTTTTTAAGTCAGGACTCTTCTCCTATGTTTCTTCTTCGCTGTTTTTTCCCCTTATTATTATTATTATTATTATTATTATTATTATTATATTAATAATATATTTTTGAAGTACTAGTGTGGTGGCACAAAACTATAAGTAGGCAAACTTATTTCGAAAAGTAGTAAATAAAATTTAAGTTTGCATTGAAGGGTAATAGAATTCCAGCACTATTGAAGTCCCAAAAACTTGCAATTTCCTTTATTGGTTGGATGTAAGATTAAACATATCCCTGAAAGGGTGTTTTCCTTAATGCTGGATTCCTAGAGTGAGAGCTCTGTTTACAACTATCACGTTTAGTGATCATTTATGGTGGCTAACTTTTAACTTTTAGCAGTTTATCTCAAGTTATTATGAGTGCCAAATTACTCTTTTCCCCCCTTGATTTCTTTAACCTTTAAATTATTCATAGGTATCATCTGGGAACACTAAATTTGGTGCCCTAATTGGTTATTTGTGAATGGAAACAGCAGCTTCCTTTCTACTGATGCAATAGATTCAAACATGAGTACCAATTGCTGTGAATTTGGTTGGCTAATTTCAAATGATTCAATGAATTCTTAGTGCACAAGATGATCTATTTGCCAGCTGTGGAATTTCAGGAATACAGACTTATTCTGTTTTGGAGATTGCTATTGAAGAAGGTGTTTGGAGGACAAAGGTTTCGGGTATATTGGTCTGGACTCTGGAGTAAAAGGAAATAGTTATAAATTAGCCAGTTTCTGGTTATAATTGGAGATAATAATTTATCAAAAAATTTGCTAGATGTTAATTCAAAAGTTAAATTGCAGGTTTAAATATTTGCAGGAAGATTTGGATCTACTGAATATATACATGTATATATAAAAGGATAACTTTTTCTTACCAAATGAGAGTGCATGCAATAGTTGGCTTCTGTGCTGGTAAACCTTTGGTGGATCATGCATCAGTACAATTTTGTGAAATCTAGCTTTGGAGTGTGGTAGCTAGAAGCGAATTTATTTGAAGCACACGTCCAATTGGTTCTCCAAGTGCAAATGCAGATACTTTATCTTCCAATACAGTGGTGTAAGTATTCAAGAAGAATATTGTATGCTCGCCTAGAGTTCTAATATCTTAAGCATCTCAAGCATAATTTTCAAGACAGCCATGGCACTTGTATACAGATTTTTTTCCAAATGCTCTAAGTGGCATATCCGGAGTGTTAGTCTTCTGAATGATTTTTCAAGTGCAAATCATATCCTACATTTTCATCACAATTGCACTTATTATTCATAATAGAGGTAGGATGAGAAAAAAAAAAGGACTTTCTTTTGGCACCTTTGGTGGGAAGCGTGAGACTATACTTTTGAGGAACTTTACTTGAGCCAGTTACTCTCATATGTTGCCTTGGTACCCCAAGGGTAATCATTTTCCAGGCTTTGTTGAGGTTGTCAAGCACATTTAACTTGAGATGATCATGTATATAATTAGTATATGATCTACTTCTGTTTTCCATTTCAAGACGTCTATAACTTCTGTAATGTTCTGGAGAATATGAATAGCATTTTGTTTTTCCCCTCTCCCTCAAGTGATGAGAGGAAATAATTTTGACTGGTCGATTTGTTATTCATCTGAATTATCCCGATCATCTTAGAGGGCAGTCATTTGAGGGAAAAATGGGTGGGAGAAAAAAAAAGACTAATAAATAAGAGAGAAGAGAGCATTTAAGGCCCTTGAAGCAGATTGAGTGGAAAAATCTTTGTGCCATTAAACCCCAAATTGGGTCTGCCTATTTTTGTTGGGAACATCTGAAGTCTGTATCTTCCATGATATGAGTTACTGAATTCCACAATGTCATGTATGTCTATTTTTTACTTTTGAGATAAATGTATTATATATTTTTACAATATCTGTAGTAGCATCCCTTGGTGGTTAATATTGATATATCCATTTTCTTTAGGAGTTTTTGCCATGCACCGTGTGGCAAGTGCAGGAAACACATCAAGTTCAGTTCGTCCTCGCAAAGAGAAGAGATTGACTTATGTTTTGAATGATGCAGATGAATCGAAGGTTTGGTTTAATTTTAATTTTTTTTTTCACACTAGTTCTTTCAGACACTAATGTGGTCAATTCTTGTAACTCATATATTGATGCTCTATTCACAGCAGATTGTTGTATGGTAATTATATGGCACTAAGTGGATTAAATAAATTATCTCCTGAGCTAATGATTACTCTAGTAATTTATTATACACTTTTGGCTACCCCTTTATGCATTTCCAAATTCTGACTGGAGGAAGCAAACGTGAAGATCTCGGAATGATAAGCAGCCTTTTTCAAATTTGAAAACAGTAGCCATTTGAAAGTCATATCTTGCATGAACTTGTCTTCAATTTATTATATATGTTCATCGATTTCTTTGGAGCACTCATCTAGTTGCTGTATGTTGATGATTGGTCAAGAAAAATTTAAGATCTAATTTTCCTTGTGAATCACTTTAAGGTAGTGGTCTGAAGTATCATTTGACAGTGTTCATATCCTGTAAACTCCAAAGTATTTATTTTCTTCGTTTATGCATGAAGCAATCAATTAAGACTTTTAAGTCATGCTATAATTTGCCACCTACTATTTCATAATGATATGCTACCTTCTGAAGTTGGAATAATTGTCATAGTTAGATAATCTTATTTGGCCTTCTTAGTTTCTCCCAAAATGGAGATGTAATTCTATTTAACATTTGGGAATTTCAAAGATGACAATATTCCAACTTCATAATGATTCAAAGATTACTTAGATGTAATAGTGATACTTCCTCCCACCAAAAAGTGCCTTGCCATCTATTTTGGTCAATCCTATTTCTATGATCATACCTTTTGAATACCATACTGTGATTGACTTCTATCATAAAACACCGCTTGCATTTTTTATTCTTTCGAACCCATTTAATTCTCTGCTAACTTTGTGGATTTCTTCTGATAGAGTTAATACAATTTGGTATGCTACTTATTCTTAGGAACCATTCAAACATTTGTACTATGTTGTTCTAAATTTTCTCATCAACTCACTTTGGGATATCTCTATTTGCAGCATTGTGCTGGTATAAATTGTCTGGCTGTACTCAAATCAGCAGTGTCAGATGGTTCAGATTACCTCTTCACTGGGAGCCGTGATGGCACTTTAAAGAAATGGGCATTGGCTGGTGATGGTGCCTCGTGTTCTGCTACATTTGAGTCACATGTTGACTGGGTACTGTTCTACATTTTATGTCCTAAATTTCGATATTGGTCTTTTGCAATTTTAAATTCTTATTAGATCTGGGTACGCTTCAGCAGTTATGTTGTATTTTTTACTTTTGTTAAGGTTAATTTTAATTTCCTGGTGGATTGGTTTCCACACTTAAGATGGTTTCTAGTTCTTCTCATACTAGCTCATTGTGATATTTATTATCCTTTTTGGGTGTTGGATGGAGAGGAGGAGTTCAGAATATTTCATTTAGATAATTCTGGAAAGAAGCTCAGGATAGTTTGTTAGACATGAATTCTCAATTCCTAGTTTCTTCTGTGTTCTACATTGCTTTAATATTGAAATGTGTATTTTGATGGCGCAGGTCAACGATGCTGTTCTTATTGGTGGGAACACGTTAGTCTCCTGCTCCTCAGATACAACTGTCAAGGTGTGTATGCTCTGGCTTTGATTTTTTCACATAAATTGAGTCTTGATTATTGCTTTTGGTTTATTCTGGGGTGATCAGGCTTGGAACTGCTCAAGTGATGGAACTTGTATTAAGACCCTTCGCCAGCACTCAGACTACGTGACTTGCCTTGCTGCAGCAGAAAAGAATGTAACCTTGCATTTTCTTACCATTGTTTAACTAAGATAGCAACAAAAGTTGAATGTAATATGTATTCATGCAGAACTGTGAATCAGATACTGATTGTTTCCCCTACTAATGTTTTATAGAGTAATATTGTTGCCTCGGGTGGCCTTGGTGGAGAGGTTTTCATATGGGACCTTGAGGCTGCACTTAGTCCACAATCTAAATCAAGTGATGCGACTGAAGATGACTGTTCCAATGGAGTTAGTGGATCGGGAAGTTCCTTACCAGTTGCAAGTCTTCGGCCTGTTAACTCAAGCAACAGCATTTCTCTGCATTCTACTCAATCACAAGCATATGTTCCCGTTGCTGCAAAAGGCCATAAGGAGTCAGTCTATGCTTTGGCCATGAATGAAAGTGGAACACTACTTGTTTCTGGTGGAACTGAGAAGGTATATTCTGATAGTAGGTTAGTTTTTCGATCTTTTTTAGGGCTTCTTTCAAACCAAAGGAGTTTTGATACGTGTTCTTGGCTTCTTACTTGTTTCTTCTCTTGTGTGTTGTCTATCATCATCTTTTACTGCTTTTTGTTTTGGATATATTCTTACGTTTTGTTGAACATTGTAATTTTGTTCAGGTTGTTAGGGTTTGGGACCCTAGAAGTGGCTCAAAGACCATGAAGCTTAGAGGCCACACAGATAATATTAGGGCATTGCTGTTGGATTCTACTGGCAGGTTTGTTGTTGAATGTGTTTTTGACATTTATATGAGAGAGGACTCTTTATTGATCGAAACAGATTATATGATTTTCAGAATTCATCAGCTAAAGATGTAAGCTTATATATATATATATATATATATATATATATATATATATATATAATTTGTTTGAGTTTGAATCTATAAGTAAAGTTTCAGAAACTTGCTGCTCAAAAAATTGCCCAAAACTTGATCTGAAGCTTACTTATTCATGGTTTGCTTGGAAAAGTTGGCTGAATGTTTTTTTTTTCCCTTTCTCTTCGGATAATAGGACCTTTATTCTGCTGATGAATGTTGTAAATATTAGTTGGATGCTTATGTGCTTCTTCTATACTTAAGTCTTTTTATTATCGCTTTGAGGTTTGTTGAATGCAAAATCAAGCAAGGGATTAGTGCTGTAAAGTTTTTTAGCCGCAGTATATTCTCTTTTTCGACCTTGATATACAGTTTTTTTTTTTTGGGTAATTTTTTAATTGTTTTGTTACATATGTAGTCTAAGGAAAATTGCTTCTGGCTTTAAGGGAATTCTTGTGTTAAATAATTGGATAAGATGGATTAGCATTTCTGATAAAAGGAAAATTTTATTAGTAAGTGAAGAGAAATAAGTTACGAGGACATGACGGGTCCTTGAAGGAAGGCAAAAGACATGCTTTCAGGTTTTTTTTTTTTGGGGGGGGGGGGGGGATGGGGCATATTCAATTAATTACGGTAATTTTCTTAAATGGTCCTTGAACTTTTTGCATAGTATCTTCTTCATCCTCAAACTTTTTCGGCTCTATTATCGTTCCTGTAAGGGTCTTTGAAGCGCCAAAGTTGTCCTAAAAGCCATTTTTGGGGCAATAATGGTTATGGATAATGAACAGGACCCAGATTTAAAAAGTAGAATAGTTCTCAAAGAACATTCCCTTGAAAAATCCCTTATAATACTCCTTGCGCAAGTGGGGTTGTAGGAGAGGGAGGAAAGGCTAGGAACATTGATATGCCCAAAGTGGTCAACGTGCAATGGGGGTTTTAAGGGAATGGCTTGTGAGGACCATTTACCCTTAAAAAATGGCTCACATACAATATCCATAACAAATATTGCTTTGAAAATGGCTTTTAGGATGAATTTGGTACTTTGAAAAAGTTACAAGAATGAGAATAGAGACATAAAAGTTTTGAGGATGAAAAAGGTATTGTGAAAGAAAGTTTGAGGACCATTTAAGGTAATTACTCAATTAATAATCTGATTGGAGATGAATTATTGGCTGTGTGAAGTGAATAAATAAAACTTACCAAAACATTTAAAAATTTCGGAGAAGTCTTTGATAACTTTTAGGTAAATGTGTTTCTAGGTGATAAGTCATACATTTTTCATCATTCATCTGATCTAAACCCCTTATTCAAGGGTGGTTGATCTATAATTTCCTGAACAGAAAATGAGATGTAGGTGTATTATATAGCTTATGCCTCTCTAGATTTCATGCTTTATGCACTGGGGTACTGGAAATTGGTCAAACCTAAAATTTTGGCAAGGAGAGCTGTTATAAACTCTCAACAACCTGGTGGGAATAGTAATTTTGTATATACATTAGATGTGCCATCTCAAACAGTGGTAAAAAGATATATTGATGTTAGCATCTGTTGACTATATATAATAACAAATTTTCTCTTTCCGTAAGCTGGTAGTTTACATACTGTGCTGCTTCAGTTGTTTTTGAGTCCTTCAGAACCTGATAGCAAGTTGTTTCGTCCTTATAACCTCTAAAACTTATATAATCAACTTTTACAAATCTTTGGGTTGTGGTCCTTTCATGTGATTTTAAAAATGAAAATTTTCTAGAGAATTGATGTCCTAGTTCCTCTTTTTTCAAGGCTGTTGCAAGTATTTTGTCTGCAATGTATTCAGCCTATCCCAAAATTAGAGTTCCAAAGAAGTTCCAGCCCTTGATCATATTTTGCTCTACATTTAAGGAAGATATCTAAACTGTAGTTTACATCTATCTATATATATTTCAACCCCTATCGCCTCTCCATCTTAAAAAGGGGAGGTAGAGAAAAGAAAAATAAAGGTTGTATTACTTCAAGTGCCATGAACTTTTAATTGATTAAAATCTCTTTCTTTGAAGATGTCATTTTATTTACTTTTTGGTTGAAAGAATGCAGTTTGATGTGGTTAGCAGTTTTTTGTTTTTTTCGTCTCCTGCAATGCCTGTGTTAATGCGTTCCTTATAATTTTTCTTCCTTTTTCTGTTGCAGATTTTGTTTATCTGGGTCCTCTGATTCAATGATCAGGTAAACACAGCAAAAATTTTACTGCACCACCTGCTTGTCTTAGGAAAAGTTCTATGATCATCTTTGTGGTTTAAGTTGAATTCTCAAATGAGTAACTCTTATCACCATTTGAGTCATCTGTATTATGTTTTGTGGTCATTCCTTTTGCCATTGAGATCATTTAGGGTCTGTCGAGGGAAGAATTAGGAATCCTCATTAGTTTGAGATGTGTTATAGATACTTGAATCTTCACTAAGAAATATATTTGTGTAAATTTTCTTTGAACTTAGATAGTAGAAGTGCCACAAGTGTGGACAAATTTATGCATACAGTTATTTTGCACCTGAAGGTCTTTCTTTTGGAGCAATTGGAAAGCGTGAAAAATGTTTCTTGTTATATTTTTTTGGTTAATTCTTATTAAGCGCACTTGTTCTTTTGGGAATTTGGTTTGTGGGACCATGAATGTATCACAGTTTTACCTCACATAAATTGCTTAGATCCATGGTGAGTAATCTTTTGTAAGCCTCGCCCTGTCGCAACTTCAAAGTGGCAACAGCTTTGCATGCTGGGGCTTGTTATACTTTTATCAGGACAATATTCTCTGAGTGACATAAATTAGATCAACTAGAGAAAGTATGCCCAAAGTTCTCTTTTTCGAAACTTGTTGTTTAGTTTCTGATCCTGCACTTAAATGTCAATGTTTATTTAAGATCTGTCCTTATTTAATGCTCTTGGGAATCATAGATGTTGATCATTATCATCATATTTGGTATTACTTTGTCTTAATGAAAATACTGTGTCTCTGAACACCTCTTTTTCTCTGCCTTCAATTCTTCTGCCTATGTGAAAGCTGATTTGAGAATTTAAGCAATCAAAATTTTATTCCTTTCTTCTTGTTAATTGTTCTTGTATTGACTGCTTAGTAAATTTCTTTATAGACTATGGGATCTTAGTCAGCAGCGATGTATACATTCCTATGCTGTGCATACAGATTCTGTTTGGGCTCTTGCCAGCACTCCCATGTTCAGTCATGTTTATAGTGGTGGAAGAGATCTTTCAGTATGTACATTTATACAAGAATTTCCGTCTTCTCCTGGTTTCTTTTCCCTTTCTCCTATTGGATGTCTGTCTGTGCTCTCTCATCTTTTCTTATCTCTAATCATTATATGCAGTTATACTTGACAGACTTGGCCACAAGAGAAAGTGTGCTGCTTTGTACAAAGGAGCATCCCATATTGCAGTTGGCTTTGCATGATGATGGGATTTGGGCTGCAACAACAGATTCTTGTGTACATAAATGGCCAGCTGAAGGACAAAATCCACAGAAAGTTTTCGAAAGAGGAGGATCATTCTTGGCTGGAAACTTGTCATTTTCAAGGGCAAGGGTTTCATTAGAGGGGTCTACACCTGTGAGTCATTTTCTGTAATTCTGCATGCAGACATAGCCAACACTGTTTTCTTTTTGTTAAATTTTCAGATGTGGAGGATTCTGGAAATAGTTAATTGTAGCTGCAACTTAAATTGTGATAGACTAACTGCCTGTAAAAATTGCTTATAAACTAGCAATTAGTAGTTCATCAGTAAATAAATATACCTTACTAGTTATGAGCTTTTGGTGCATATTTAAATGTGGGACACTTTTCTAGACCACAGCTTGGGGGCCATGCCAGGTAATTTAGACCTCTATAACTCAGCTTTGACCTTGCATAGGGTTACAGTTTGTTGTGCATGTTAGTTTTTACACCTTTTATGTTAGGTTGCTGCATTATCAACTATGTGATTTTGTAATCCAGCAATTTCTTAGAGCCCAATACTACCCAATTATGCTTAATTCCAAGTTTTTGGGACATTAAATGGACTAGAGCTTATTTTGTTTAAAAAAATGACAGCTATAAAACATTTCAGTCACAAAATTGCATGAAAAATTAATGGAAGCAAAATTACCTATCAAATGAGGTAAAAGATCTAAATATGGAGTCGTAATATGCTCTAATGCAGTGCAAGCCTAAACAAGGAAAAGGGGTTTATGAGGCTCACCATAACCTTACAGATTGTTAAACATACTGTAAATAAACATGAATGCATTTTTCCGAGCTGCACCTAATGGTTTTTCTTTTGCTTTTTGTTTGTTTCTTTTTATCGTCCTTGAGTTACACTGATATTTTATGTATTAAATGAAGTCTTAGATAACACTTTATATGGCTTATGCCTGATTGTTTTGTGTATTACTTTTCTTTTTTCTGCTCTTTTAACTCTTGGACCTGATTTTTTTAGAGGATTTGAGTTTGTTTCCCCAATATGAAAGTTGCTGACTGTTATGTAACTTAGGTACCTGTGTATCAAGAACCATGCTTCAGCATCCCAGGAACTCCAGGAATAGTTCAACATGAGATTTTGAACAATCGAAGGCATGTCCTGACAAAGGTAAGATGATCACTGTGCCTTCTGCTCGATGCACCACTTTTTGTCTTCTCCAAGTGCTTGTGAAATTTCGTGATTTAATTTATATTGTTTTTATGATTTTGATTATTCCAGTCAATAGAATTATGTAAACTAACTTTGAGATGTGGCTATGCAAGGACACTGCTGGTGTTGTGAAACTGTGGGAGATCACAAGGGGCATTGTCATTGAAAACTATGGAGAGGTTGGTAATGAATTTGTAGCCCAAATCCAGTTTTTGACTAGTGTGAGGTGAATGTTTAGTGTCTCAATGTCTACTCAGACAGTTTTAATTTAAGAAACTGAAAAGAATAAAAGAGAGATCTTACTGGGTTCATTTTCCTAGTATGATGTTATTATGCTTACTGATTCTGCTTTTGAACTGTCTTATTTTAGGTTTCATTTGACAAGAAGAAAGAAGAATTATTTGAGATGGTGAGAATAACTATCTTGTACCAGTAGTTTTTGAAAAAAGAAACTCTGATACTAGTGATCTTGGATACATTCCATTTGACTTATGTTCTGTTTTTACAGGTAAGCATTCCTGCATGGTTCACTGTGGATACCAGGCTTGGAAACTTGTCTGTACATTTGGATACACCACAATGTTTTTCAGCTGAGATGTATTCTGCTGACTTGACCATTACTGGGAAACCTGAGGATGACAAGGTATTTGCAATGGACTTTTCCCATTGATATCATTCTTGTATGGGAAGCTTCTCATAATGTCTCCCCACTGTATTTTTTTTACTGTTACTGATGGTTGTCAGCTCCAATAGTTCTTTTCTTTTTGTTTTTTATGCAGTCTGTTGATCCTTAGTTCTCCATATGATTTTGTGCGATTTATGTTCATTTTGTCCTTTTGTGAACAGATGTAATAT
This sequence comes from Voacanga thouarsii, assembly GCA_026120185.1. Lineage (NCBI taxonomy): Eukaryota > Viridiplantae > Streptophyta > Magnoliopsida > Gentianales > Apocynaceae > Voacanga > Voacanga thouarsii. Next base: position 392,058 of record JANUWF010002187.1, on the reverse strand, counting down.
CAAATTATCATGCATAATAAATTATAAGAATTTGAGGTTTGATAGGTGGAATTTTAATGGTGTTTCTCCAATAAAAGTTGAGAAACAGGTGTGTATTTTAGAAACTGCAAAGAAAATATGTCTGCACGTATAATATTTTCTCGTGGTAGCTATTGGCAAATCTGAATTCCTTGTGTGCGCGCGTGCATGCATGTTAGTACATGTATGTTTGGACCAGCAATTTGATGTAAATTGAAAATCTAGCATTTCATAATGATATTGGCTAAATATTATTGAAAAGCCCCCCACCCAAATTATAAAAAAAAAAAAAATGATTCGTCTTAAAACAATTTTTGGTTTTGGTAGCTGGGCTAAATTTTGATTGATGCTAGGCTTTCGACCTCAAGTAGACTGTTATTGATAAAAATTAGTTACAATATCCATTTTTGTAGGATGACAGATTTGCAGGTTTTTCATGTGTTTTTAGTTATATTATCTGTGTCAACTGTCACTATACAAGTGAATAAGACATTGAGAAAAAACTTGGTCATGGACACATATACAAGATGATAAGAAATTTACCAATAGCCTAACTAGTTTCTTGTAAAACTTTCCTGATCATTTAAAAGTTTTTAAGAAATAGATCTGGTTGAACCAAATTATTAACCACTTGTCAGATTATGATGGGGTTATTCTCTTCTTATGTGAAGGAATGTAGAAAATGAAGTAAGCAGAATATACAAATCATGTCTTTTCCTAACTAATTATTTAAAGAAGTCAACTGCTATTTAACACTTTTCGTTCATTTTTTGCTACTATTTTTGGAGATTCTGATTTTTTTTTTTTTCAATGTACTTCCGTGGAGGTTTATGCATTGAAATGATGCTGATAGAAAGTTCAGTGTGTTTGGCAACTGCATGGGTGAATGCAAGTGCTAAGATTCCTGTTGATCTCGATGAGAATATCCACTTAACCACTCATATATGACCACTTTCTTGAGCATTTATTTTGCCGTCCAACAGCTCATGATTGGGTAGATAAGTCTACAATTTACTTGCTGTTTAGAGTTTAAATTTCATTGGATATAGCTTTTATGGCTATAACTTAATTATGTGTTCTGGTTGCCTGGAGAAGGTAAAAAAGTTGAACTTCTATGTTGCGAATAATGAATTAAATTTGAGGTAGAAACTTCCAGCACATCATTTGAGTCTTTATAAAGGATAGGTTTTGACTTTAACCTTTTCTTTCTGTAATTGATAAAAGTCAAGTTGTCCAGGATTTCTGGTTTTGTTTTACCTGGTAAATTTTGTTTATTTTGCACTTTGAATATCTGAGATGTTATGGATTAGATTAATTTTGTTTTGACTTCTGCACTGCCTATGGTGAAGAGCAATATGTTTGTTTTGTTCTTATGCTAAATAAATCCTGAATTGAGATTGGCTGCTTGGTAGCCTTAAAGTGACGATTTTGCCCTTGCTGCTACTTTAATTTGATGCACTAGTTTTAACTAATTTGCAGAATTGTGTGGTTACTGGTTTGCTTGCTTCAGTTATTGCTGGATTATACAGAATAATTTTTTGACCTCATAGATTGTTACTGTTGTTTTTTCTGACCTATTTGATTCTATAGGTGAATTTAGCACGAGAAACCCTTAAAGGGCTCTTGGCTCATTGGTTAACCAAGCGAAGGCAAAGGTTTGGATCTCAGGCCTCAGCAAGTGCTGAAGTTCAAACGGGGAAGGATGCATCTTCTCGAAGTTTAACTCTATCAAGAGTTGATTTAGATGGTAATGCTGAAAATGATTCAATGGTGTATCCACCATTTGAATTTTCAGTAGCTTCTCCTCCTTCTATAATCACTGAGGGCTCCCAGGGTGGACCATGGAGAAAGAAAATTACAGACTTAGATGGCAGTGAAGACGAGAAGGACTTTCCCTGGTGGGTTTTGGATTGTGTGTTGAATAATCGCCTTCCTCCCAGAGAAAATACCAAGTAATTTTCTTTCTTTGAAATCTGCATGCTCCAATAAGGAGAGTTTTATTTGGTCCTGCTTCCTACTCTTACTCCCACAATGAGCAAGGAAAAGTTTACTGTTGCAGTTGTTGGTTTCTTTTCTTCCTAGTTTTTTCATTTTGCTACTTTGTCTTGTTTTTTGCCCTGCCTCTCCACCTCATCTGGTTGTCCTCATCCCTTTTCGTTTCCTTTCGTATCCCTTTTTGTAAATTTCATTCTGCATGTTGCAGAAAGTCACAGATATTCACCGTCAAATGTATAGTAAGAAAGCCCTTTACTGCATTGCTCTGACATAAGTGTTCCTTTATCTCTGTCTTTTAAATGCAAGTAGTTAATTTCTTATTCTTTTATATTCAATTCATGCAGATGCAGCTTTTATTTGCATCCATGTGAAGGTTCAACTGTCCAGATCCTCACCCAAGGAAAACTGAGTGCACCACGGATTTTAAGAATACATAAAGTAAGAACTTAGCTGATTCAAATAGAAGTTTGACAGATTTAGAATATCCTTTCCCTTTTCTATTTTGTAATTACCTGCGAAAATAGATTTGAAGGAGCCTGTGGTCGATATTCCTGCTACCCTTTCGGTATTTAATATACTTTTGAAATGGCTAACGACAATAACCCATTCAAAAGGGAAAAGTTTATACTGTACATTTTTGTATATTCATTCAACCCAACCCAAGTTAACACCTGAAATACCCATCCAAGATAGTCTGGATGCTTGGAAAAGGTATTGTCATCAGCAATTAATTATATGTGTAGACATAGGATTTGATGATCGGAAGACTGTTAGTCTGGGTACTTGGAAAAGGTATTGTCATCAACAATTAATTATTTGTGTATAGACATAGGATTCCGGATCAGAAGACTGTAAGAGTTCACTAATTTGTTACTTATCCACCCGAATAACCCATGACTTTAGGTACTTTCTTCATTAATCTTTTCAGTTAATTTATATGTCATATAACCATCTAGAACTTATGTTGATACACAGCATTTTCACCATGAGCTATGATTTTCTCATTATGCACTAATTACCAATTCAGAAGATTCCATCTTTCCTTTGTCACTTCATGTTTCCAAAAGTCTTGTTTGATTACTGTAAATTAGTCCCTTATTTCCACTCATCTCAACGTCTTATTATTCCCTTACGTTGAGGCTGTTGGTCTCAAGCTTGACAACACTGGAAATTGTTCCATGTTTTTGGTTTGTGACTTAAAAAATTAGTAAATAAATGGATGAAACTGTTTGATCATAGTAGAACTTGACAATCAATAAATTAATAAGTGAAAATTACTTTTCAACTCATTCATGCGGCATCATTTCTTTTTGAGAGTGTGAGGCTCATCCCTTCTTTTCTTGTGTTTTTTTGAGGCTGAAACCATCTTTTTATGTTGTTGAAATCCAGTTATTGTTCTTTACGTTATGTTTAGAGAAACTTTTCCGTTTAGCCATATAAGATGTATTTTGCAATGATCTTGATGTGAAAGCTGTCAACAATTTTTTAGGTTGTCAACTATGTCTTAGAAAAGATGGTTCTTGACAAGCCGCTGGATAATATGAACTCTGATGGAACTTTTGCTGGGTTACCGGGAAGTCAGTTGCCACACCTGGCTGCTGGAGGTGAAGTGTCTTTCAGAACAGGGTTGAAAACTTGGCAAAAGCTTAAACCTTCTATAGAGATCTTGTGCAATAATCAGGCAAGTTATGTAATATGTTGGACAGGGAAATGGTGTAACAGTTTCCTGTGGATGCAGCTTAGGACTGCTTAACTATTCAGCATTTCTGTGTCATATATCTTTGGAAAGGGAATTCTTTTTCTAAATATTATATACCTTGGCATTCTATCATACCATTTCCCTTCTGGATAGAGTTGAAACTTGAAACATTAACTGTCATGTGAAAGAAGATTTATTTTTAGAAAACGTTTCATTACTATGTTTCCATGTCATATTTCATTACCGTGTCCACTTGTTCTTTTGTTTAATGTTATAACTTTTTTTTTTCTTTTTTTTTTGGGGGGGGGGTGTTGATGTTTGGGGTTGGGGTGTAGTGAATCATACTTCATTTTATTTGTCAAAGGGGTAAAATTTCTGAGGATGTAAACCCTGATTGACACGTAAGAGATCCTTTGCATACACTGCTTGCTTATTGTTCATTGGATCTTTTTTCTTGACATATTTTATATCTGCTGGATTGTGCACCCTATAGGATCTTTGTCTTCCAACGGCATATTTAAACTTGAACAAATATTTTCATTTCACTCCTTTCCGTTTATTTCCCTCACCTTTTGATATTTGTTTTTGTAACAGGAAATATAGGCTATTCTCCTGTTATTTGTTGTTCCTCATGTTTTCTTCCTACGAAGTATCCCTACTCTGCTTTCTAAATTACTAGATTTTTTTTTTTTTTTTTTGAAATAGGTCTTATCCCCTGATATGAGCTTAGCCACTGTCCGGGCTTACATATGGAAGAAACCTGAAGATCTTGTGCTAAATTACCGATTGGTGCAGAGCAGGTGACCCAAACCTATAATTTGAGGTGCGTTTTGCAAAGAAATGTTGAAGCTGGGAGTTCTTCGTTATTCTTTCATCAGCTATGATCATCATTTTTTTTCTCTGCTTTACTGTTTGTAATGTGTTATATTGTGTTTCGTGGGGAAATTTATCATACATGTATAAGGTCCAGAATAAGAAATGTATATCTTTAACTTGCAGTTACAGAAAGGTGTTTCACTGTCCATTTTACACACACAGAGGCAACCACACAAAGATATCTATATTTATGCAGACACAGAAACACATAAACATGCACACACCCCACCTAAATAATAAAAATAAAAAAAAGAAAAAAAGGGAAAACGTATAATGTATTTGAGTGTGTATATATTTTGGTTAGATGTAGAAGTTACTCATGTTGCATGTTTGGGTAGAATACGTTTGATTATGTTATTGGAGAACATTTTCCTTAAAAGTGGTATAGATGATAGCTGGAAGAAGAAGGGGAAATTTTCGCATGAAATACAGAATGGCCTAGCTAACCATTAATTCCTTATCCTCTTAATTAGCAAACCACCCCCCACCCCCAAAACAAAAATTTTCTTTTTTCATTAATCTATAGAAAGACAAGAAAATAGAAATAGTCTATAACAATGATGAGATAATAGAGCTACGCATTGATGAATTGTCTTTCAGGTGTTTATCTGGTGGATATTTTCATCACTGTGTATGAAAGGGTCTAGATTGCATCCTTTTGAAATCATATCCATTTGTTGGTGTAGGCTTCCAGGAGTTTCACATGAGAACTGTTTTATTGTTTGTGATGATAATTTGGCTATTTAGTTTCTGTCCTTTTGTTTTGTACTTCTATATCATCGGAAATTTTGTGCTGTTAGTAGTTTACAGGGAGACTAAGATTGGAGATTTTGGTTCTTTGCCTGAACATGCAGACAATAGAAAAGCCCATATATTCTGTTTGACTAAAGAGGCCTTTGCATTTGGATTAGCATCTATAGTCAATTCCTATTTTTTCCTATTCGGAATCAAGTGCTTGCGGGAATACAAAAAGATTGTGGACTGTAATTCAAATCCCTTTTTAAGAGTAGAGAATTCAGCTCATAAGAGTTTCCTATCGGTTATGAAACCTAATTAAGATCATGATGCAATTTTGCCTTAAAGAGAAGTTTCTCTACTCTCTTTACGTTGTCTGCAATTACAGTCAGGTGAAGGTCTTTTAACTTGTGTTTTGAAAGCACAAGAAGGATCCTGTGTAGTTATTGAGATGTTGAAGCGTTGTTGGTACATAACAATGTAAGACTTCAAATACTTTGCGACACTGTCACATAACTTCTTTTTTTTTTTTTTTTTTTTTTTGGGTGTTAATATGAATTTCATTTCAGGCCACACACTCTAAAAGACATGAGTTTTATATTCAGATGAAATGCAATTCAGGCATCTATGTGGCACTCGTATGTCACTACTTTTGTTTGGCTGTATCAATGTGAACATGTCAGCAAATCACAGTAGATATTTTACAAATTCTTTTTCATAGGTGGCTTATTCTTCTCGTTTCCTGCAGGATTGAAGTGACCTGTTGAATTGGGTTTCTTGTGCATGTAAATTGCTTCTGGTTTTGTGCTCTCTGGAAATGTTTGCCATGATCATGCCTATTTATTACTTGTTTTTTGGGGGAACCAGCCGCGTGCTTTGTTTAGCGGAAGTCTGAAATTTTTGGAATCCTCACCTGTGGTTCCTTGGTAGAGTTAACGGTAATTATGGATCCTAAATATTATGGTGCTGCATATTCAAGCTCTTACATACATTGGAAGTTATATGGGCTGGGCTTCCACAAGGCTGTTTAAGGGGTGGTTTTTTTTTTATTGGCAGGAAAATTAGCACATGGGAAATTTTTTAAGGAGAAGCCCGACAGATGATGTCGAAAGCTATGTAGATTTGGTTGGGAGGGATGGGATTGGTACAGTATGTTGCAAAAACCGCACTGTTAATGAAGTTGATTAAATTTTCTCTGGAAATAAAATTCTCCTTTTTCTTTGCAAACCCGTCATTACACTGAATACGCACTATGCACAATAGTTAGTGTTTCTTTATATTTTTAATTGTGTAAATTGTAATGATAATCTTCTAATGGTTTTAGTTGAAAGAATATCCTTCTTTTTTTGTATTGATTGAAAAAGAGTTGAAAGAATATCCTTGGTTGGAACTCATTTGTGAAATAATTTACCACATCTCTGACTCTCCCGTTTAGGCGAAAATTTTCAGTGCATGCATTACGTCGTTGTGGCTTTGTTGTCTTCCAGGCTTGGAGATTGAATCAAATTCACATACTTTTGAAATGCGCAAATTACTTATACATAATTATAATTATATGTAACTAACTCTACAAAAATCAAGGACACATTGTAGAATTTTTCGTTTACGGTTTAGTTAGAGTTATCATTTTAAGCAAAAGATATTGCCGGAGCAATTTGCCTCTTGCCAGAGCAATTTCTATTCAAGTGACAATATTAACTTTGATGTTCCAAACTGTTTAATTTCCAAATCCAATCTTCTCTATATTGAGTACAGATATTTTCATCCTCTTTAGGATTTGGCTTCCACCACTGTAGTACTCAGAAGAAAGTGAAACGCCCTTACAGCTATGGCAATCTAAAGTTTCTTCCATCCAACCAAAGATTATTCTTTGTACAATAATCAACTTTCGTTTTTTAGTCATATTTTATTATTCTACACAAATATCTAGCGAAGTGGGGGTGTGCAAACATAATAAATCACTACCCGGATCAAAGTTTTTGTTGCTTTTCTTTCTTGCTTTATTAAGATTGCGAGTGGTCCATAATATTTTATTTCTTTCTCTTCTTCTGGGTTGTTGGAAATTTGGGTAAAATTTGCAAAAGCTGCTATGGAAACGGGGGTAAATGGCTAGTGCAGGGAGATGATATTATAAAATACCAATAAATTCAGTTTGTGTTTTTTAGATCTTCCGATTGATGATGGGCAAGTTCGCCAATATTCAATTCAGAAGAAAAGAGGCCAAGTGGGTGAGGTAATATTAATTTTATGAAAAATCCAACCAATCAATATCTACGTCATTCTTATTTGCTGAAAAACATCACAACGTTAGTGACATATTTCCCTTCCCACACATGTGATATTGGTGAGAGTGGTCAGATTTGGCACTGCCAATAATAGATCTGTCCATCTTGGCTGTGACAAAGTTAGTTCTAGCTTTGGAATATTCGTTTGAAAAAATAGTCGAATAAAATCTTCACATTACATATTAATAAAATTCTAACTATTCTTTGCACAAGAATTTCTCTCTTTCTTTTCTCTCACAATTTTCTCTAATATTTCTTTCACTAATCTTTCTTTCACAAAATAATAGTGTATTACAAGCTTAGAGAATAGCTCTAATTAGTGGAATACATCATGGCATACATCATCTTCCATTAATCTCAATTAATGGTGTCTCCACTAAATGGTGGACATCCATAAAAATCTTCTAATAATTATTCACATAAATCCATAATTAGTGGAGCCTCCACTAATTAATGGAGATTTCAATAATTCATAACACTCCCCCTTGGATGTCCATACATTAAATAAAGAATATGCCTCGTTAAAACCTTACTAGATAAAAACCCAATGGAAAAAAAAATTTAGTGAAGGAAAAAGAGTACACTATTCTATATGTCTGTTTATTACTCCCCCTGATGAGATGATTCCTTTAAATCTTTAAACCGACGCATACCGATTTTATATCTCAACTTCTCAAATGTTGCAGTCGGTAAAGTCTTCGTGAAAATATCTGCGAGGTTATCACATGACCGAATTTGTAGCACATCAATTTCACATTTCTTCTGGAGTTCATGAGTACAGAAGAATTTTGGTGAAATATATTTTGTCCGATCTCCTTTAATATATCCTCCTCGTAATTGAGCTATGCAAGTTGCATTGTCTTCATAAAGAGGAGTTGGAATATCTTTAATTGATGATAATCCACAACTTTCTCGGATATAATAAATCATGGATCTTAGCCATACACATTCTCGACTTGCTTCATGAATGACTATAATTTCAGCATGATTTGAAGAAGTAGCTGCTATAGATTGTTTCGTAGAATGCCATGATATAGCAGTATAAATAGATAGCCCGTTTGAGAACGTGCTTTATGTGGATCAGATAAATAACCAGCATCTGCATAACCTATCAATGTTGGACTGGTTTTATTTGAATAAAATAATCCGAGATCAATTGTGCCTTGGAGATATCGAATGACTTGTTTAATTCCATTCCAATGTCGTCGTGTTGGTGAATAACTAAATCTTGCTAATAAATTGACAGCAAAAGCAATATCAGGTCGTGTATTATTAGCAAGATACATCAATGCACCAATTGCACTGAGATATGGTACTTTAGGACAAAGAAGTTCTTCAATATCTTCTTGAGGTCGAAAAGGACCGGATGATCATTGGAATACTCAATGGATGTGCTTTGTCCATGTCAAATCTTTTTAGAACTTTTGCTGTATATGTTGAATAAATGTTCTATTTGCCAAATGTTCAATTTGTAAACCAAGGCAAAGTATACTTTTACGACCATCCTTGATGTCGAATAATCAATTGTTTCTTTGAGCTCTTCAAGAATTCCAATAAGATTAAAATCATCAACATATATAGCTAATATCACAAATTTAGAACCAGATTTCTTAATAAAAATGCATGGACATACCTGGTCATTTTTAAATCCCGCTTTCAATAAATATTCACTAAGACGTGTGAACCACATGAGCCCAGATTGCTTCAGGCCATATAATGATTTCTACAACTTGATGGAGTAATTTTCACGAGGATAATGTTTATATGCTTCAGGCATATGAAATCCTTCGGGGATTTTCATATAAACATCATTTTCTAAATTTCCATACAAGAAAGCAGTGACAACATCTAATAGGCGCATATCTATCTTTTCATGTACTGCCAAACTAATAAGATATTGGAGTGTAATAGCATCAACAACAGGAGAATAAGTTTCATCATAATCAATACCTGGTCTTTGTGAAAAACCTTGGGCTACTAATCGCGCTTTATATCGAACGATTTCACTCTTTTCATTGCGCTTTCGCACAAATATCCATTTGTAGCCAACAGGTTTTACACCTTCTGGTGTTCGGACTGCAGTCCGAAGACTTCACGTTTTGTCGTTGCATTTAACTCCGATTGAATCGCATCTTTCCATTACAGCCAATCTTTTCTATGCCGACATTCATCAATCGATATTGGTTCAGGATCATCATTATCCTGTGTAACATCAAGAGATATATTGTATGCAAATATATTATCAATAACAGTTTCTATCCGATTCCAACTTCTACCGGAAGTGATATAATTGATAGAAATTTCAGTATTACTTTCATCAACTTCTGGTTCTTTGTCATCAGTTCTCTTTTGGTCTTTATCATTCTTTTCTTTAATATGATCTTCTGGATCAGTTAATCCTCTTTTCTTTCGAGGATTTTTATCTTTAGAACCAAGAGGTCGGCCACGCTTCTGGCGTGTTTTTGACTCAGGAGCTATAGGTATAATATTTTGTTCTCACTGGAACTTCAATTCGAATAGGAGTATTTATAGTTGGAATATGCGATTTTGTAACTCTTCTGGAGTCAACAAAAGCGTCTGGCATTTGATTTGCAATGCTTTGCAAATGAATTATCTTTTGAACTTCAAGTTCACATGCGCTTGTGCGCGGATCAAGATAATTTAATGATGTTGTCCAAGCAATCCTTTTTATGTCGTTTTGGTTCTCCCCTAATTTAGGGAATAATGATTCATCAAAATGACAATCAGCAAATCTTGTCGTGAATACATCTCCTGTCAGGGGTTCAACATACTTGATAATAGAGGGAGAATCATATCCAACGTATATCCCATTTCTTCTTTGAGGACCCATCTTTGTACGTAGGTTTGGTGCAATTGGAATATATACAGCACACCCAAAAATTCTTAAATGAGCAATATTTGGTTCTAACCCAAAAACCAATTGCAAAGGAGAGAATTTATGATAACTAGCTGGTCTTATACGTACAAGTGTTGCAGCATGTAGAATAGCATGTCCCCAGGTAGATGTTGGGAGATTTGTTTTCATTAATAATGGTTTAGCAATTAATTGTAATCGTTTAATCAAAGATTCAGCAAGACCATTTTGTGTGTGAACATGAGCTACAGGATGTTCAACATTAATCCCAATTGACATGCAATATGCATCAAAAGCATGTGATGAAAATTCACCAGCATTATCCAAACGGATATTTTTAATGTGATGGTCCGGAAATTGTGCTCGTAATTTAATTATTTGAGCAAGTAATCTTGCAAACGCCAGGTTGCGAGTAGATAATAAACATACATGTGACCATCGGGATGATGCATCAATTAAGACCATAAAATATTTGAACGGTCCACATGGTGGATCAATAGGTCCACAAATATCTCCGTGAATCCGTTCGAGAAATGTAGGACTTTCAGCTCCCACTTTTACTGGTGATGGTTTAACAATTAATTTTCCTAGGGAACATGCAGTACATGCGAATTTTTCTGATGTTAATAGCCTTTTATTTTTTAAAGGATGACCATGTGTATTCTCAATGATTCTTCTCATCATGGTAGATCCCGGATGACCCAACCGGTCATGCCAAATGCTAAAAGTAATTGGATCAGTAAACCTCTGGTTTACTAGATGATGAATTTCAATTGTACATATTTTTACAAAATATAGGCCAGTAGAAAAAGACGGCAGTTTTTCTAATACAGATTTCTTATCCAAATACATTTGAGTAATATAAAGATGATCAATCCCATTTTCCTTATTTGTTTCAACATGATACCCATTTCTGCGGATATCTTTAAAACTCAATAAATTTCTTTTGGATTTTGAGGAAAATAGTGCCTTATCAATAATAATTGTTGTTCCTTTAGGCAACAATATACTAGCTCTTCCGGAGCCCTCAATCACATTTGCACTACCGTTTATCGTATAAATATTTATTTCTCCCATTTTGAGATCAGAAAAATATTTCTCATTTTTTAGTATGGTGTGTGTAGTTCCACTATCAATAATGCATACATCATCATTAACAACAGCCATCTGAACACAAATATATATATGCAAACGTAAATATTATTAAAATAGAATGAAAATGAAAATACAAAAATATCAGGGTGAGGCTTTAGTTCTTCTGGACACTTTCATCACCAATTAAATGGTCTATCCTACCGTCTGGGTGTTCAAAAAAATCCGATACATCCATATGGGTAATATTGATATTAAGATCTTCAGGATCAATATCATCATCCTCAGCATTATTTATTGGATGTTGAGAAAAATTTGCTTCCACATTTTTATTTTTCAATGAAGCTTGATACAATTCAACTAAATACTTAGCCGTACGACGGTTTCGTGACCAATGACCTTTCATGCCACATCTATAACATATATCCTCATGCTTTTCTTCAATTTCTTTTTCTTTTCCCTTATGATCTTTTCTGTTCCACTTCAAGTGGCCAGTATTTCTCACAGTTTGATTATGATTGTGATAAGGGAAATATCGAGCGTGTCTGCGACTATAACCACGACCACGGCCACGGCCATGGCCACGACCACGACTATAATGATGGCTTCTGCTAGAGCTAACAGCATTCACTTCTGGGAGTGCTGTTGAGCCAGTTGGTCTGGCTTCATGATTTTTCAATAATAACTCATTATTCTTCTCTGCAATGAGGAGGGCAGTAATTAAATCTGTAAATCTTGTATACTCCTTTTCTCGATATTGTTGCTGCAGGACAATATTTGAGGCATGAAAGGTGGAGAATGTCTTCTCCAACATATCTTCATCAGTCACTTTTTCTCCGCATAATTTTAATTGAGATGTAATTTTATACATTGCGGAGCTATATTCATTCACGGTTTTAAAATCTTGCAACCTCAAGTGCAACCATTCATACCGTGCAGTGGGTAGTACGACCATCTTCAGGTGGTCAAATCTTTCTTTTAAATTTACCCACAGGATATATGGATCTTTTTCGGTAAGATATTCCATTTTCAAATTTTTATCGAGATGACGACGAATAAAAATTAAAGCTTTAGCTTTGTGTTGTGCAGATGCACTATTATTTGCTTGAATAGTTTCACTAAGGCCTTCAGCATTTAGATGCATTTCTGCATCGAGAACCCATGACATATAATTTTTTCCAAAAATATCAAGGGCTACAAATTCTAGTTTAGCGAGATTAGCCATAGAGATCAATAACTGCGTACCTGTCTTCTGGTTTTGTTAACGGCAAAAACTCGTGCTTAGTCTTCTGGCTTTTGTACCGGTAGAGACTCGTGCTGATAACGTGTTATAAAATTAGGGTAGTGTTAGAATAAAATCTTCACACTACACACTAATAAAATTCTAACTATTCTTTGCACAAGAATTTCTCTCTTTCTTTTCTCTCACAATTTTCTCTAATATTTCTTTCACTAATCTTTCTTTCACAAAATAATGGTGTATTACAAGCTTAGAGAATAGCTCTATTTATAGAGCTCTAATTAGTGGAATACATCATGGCATACATCATCTTCCACTAATCTCAATTAGTGGTGTCTCCACTAAATGGTGGACATCCATAAAAATCTTCTAATAATTATTCACATAAATCCATAATTAGTGGAGCCTCCACTAATTAATGGAGATTCCAATAATTCATAACAGTCGATTCAATTCTATAACTTTTATTTATTGTCAATATTTGTTTTTTTTTTTGATAAATTTTTTTTAATCTCCTAATTATTTTTTTCAATTATTTTGATCCCTTCGTTAGTCAAATCGTCAATAACATGCACGTCACCTTGCTCATGCAATTCTTTATAGGGGTAAATCTGATAGTTCACTGTTCCTTCTACTTTAAAAACCACGGATCCATTTCCTCCAACCTCTTCTTTCTTCTCCTCTTTCGTCGTAGGGCTTGCAGAGGTGGTGGATTCAAAATGTTTGGTTGCTGGCAGAAAAAGAATACCAAGTTTGTAAATCAACACACTTAGTTCCTACCCAAAAAAAAAAAAAAAAAAAGTCATGTCTCCAAGTGAACAAAAGAGAGAAATCACTTCAAATCCTTCTTCCAATTGCTACTGTAAAAGACTGGCAATTTTATTAATTTCTTGGACAGATGCAAACCCAAGAAGGCAATTCCTTCATTGAGAGTTGCCTCAGGTACGTAATGTGCTGCTTCTTTTGTTATTAGGATGCAAAAATAATTGTTAGGCCATTTTTTTCCTTTACCGCAAGCAAATGGTGCCATCAGTTTTGGGTTTGGCTTGATTGGAAATTTGTGATAGATCTAAGGTAGTGATTATAGGATTGCTAAGGAGCATTAGAAGGCTTAATAAGGGGGGGGGGAATGCCCTGATGAGAAAGGAGAAAGTTTATTATAGGAAGAAGGCATTGATGATGATTTCTTGCATTATGTTGCTAATAATATTTGGACGAAAGTATTAGACTAATAAGGGAGTGTTTTCATCCCAAAATTACTTTGAAGATGTCACTGCGAGATGTGCTAGCATCTGTGTCTTGTTGGGGATTTTTGTATGTGTTTTGGAATGATTTAGACATGAAATTTGGCAAGCTAGCATAGCATTTTGTTTTTCAATATGTATATTGTAATATGCCTTTGCAATATGTAATTTAACAATCTTCCTTTCTTTGACCCATTTTAGAATTTTTAATTAATATTTTCCAATGAAGGCATTGGTTTTTGTTTCTTAGTTATTGGAAAGATACATTTTTTAGTGTTTGAACCCTTCTAGATTTCTGGAAAATAGTGGGGATTGCACAATGAATTCACATAAGCACTTGGTATTGAATCTTCATTTCTATTTTTGTATGTTTGCTGAACCACTTTGTTGATAGGCTTTTTTTTATGTGGATCATTGAATCAACATAATTGAGTTTATGTTAGTAATGCTAATTGAAGAAGCAAGCATCCTAAGATGAGGGAAAATGTTATAAATATAAAAGTTCGGGCAAATTCGATGTTAATGATGCTACAAGCTGATACTATTGGTAGTTTAGCTTCCTACTCTTCATGTTTGTCTTTGCACAATGAATCAAAGCATCTGTCTATGGTCAAAATCTTGGTTCCATTTATATTTGGCTTGCACTTCCCCTAAGAACTTGTGCACTAGACAATCACTCCAAACACCGTAACATTACTACTTCAATTATATTTGTTCAAGGATCCTATCTAAAACAGTATTTCCTTTGAAACTAGCAGTAATGGAAAGTGACGACCTTCATAAAATATGAATTTACAAAAGCAAAATCCTATAACCACCCTCAATGCAAATTAAAATAATAGTATCACAATGAGAAGGATTAAATGCCATGAGAATAAGACCACCAACAAGTCTATTACCTAAAACACCAATTGTTACAATTCAATAGTTGCTACAGATAGGTAATAGGCAACTCAAAAAGCAATGCTACATCCTGCTTACCACTCTAATCAATATATCTACCCTAGCATCATTAACACCCCATAATATGAACTTCAGTTTGGTATGCATTCAATTACAAAATATTTAAACTGCCATTATCACACTTCAATCATTCCTTGTCAAATACTTGCATATGTTTTCCTTCGGTCTAGCTTAACTCTAGGATCTTTGCATCTTGCTCGGTTATGGCCATTCTGTGCTCACTAGTTGCACCTTGTTGTCTTCCTCTTCTTTCCTATAAGCCATTTAAATGGAAATACTAGGAGCAGGGTAAAAATACAAAAAAAAAAAAAAAATGAAAAGTGATTCTCAAGTGTAACAAAAAGTAATAGTAAAATTGAGTGCTAAGTTAGCAAATTACCTTAGACCATCTTGTTTGCTCAGTGACTGGTACCGAAACTTACTTTTTAGCATTTGGAATAGGTGCTTGATGCGGCTTTGGTTGTGGACTTTCCATTGCTACTTCATACTCATGTAAACCTTTATGTACTTGTTCTGAGAGTTGAACATTACATGACCTTCTATTATTGCCTAATTGTCTACATCTGCCACATTTATTCAAGTTATTCCCATATTTATTCAAGTTAATCCCACTATTATCAATGTTTTTTTCATGTCTATTTGTGGTCATTTTTTGGCATTATGTCTGGACACAAAACCAATGATTCATAGTCCCAAAATCTACTCTTGAAAGTTTCCTTACACTGGTGGTTAAAACTTTACATACTTTCTCCTATTCTTCTAGCTTTCTTTTCTTTCTAGGTCTACTTGGAAGCTTCAAGGTCACAGGAGACTTTGGTTCTAGTATTTTACTTTTTGACCAATTATTTGGTCCATTGCAAGGATTTATGATTGGTTCATTACATTACTGTATAAATTAATGCTATAAGAATTATCAAGATATTCTTCTGGGTCATTACCTTCATATCCAAGAGCTGAAATTCCATGCTTGCAAGAGATCCCAGAAAGTTCCCATTTTCTTCAAGTGCAACTTCTATTCTTTATATCAACTAAAAATTGTTTTGAAGTTTTGGTCTCCTTGAATTCAAACTTGTAACCACTAGCATGTGAAGCGATATAATGGGTCAATTCCTCAATCAGTTCTTCAAGCTTCTTTTTAATCCTTGAACATATCTTACCCTTTTGCCTCCAAACCCATGCCCACTTACTCTTTCTAGCAAACCAAGTATCAGTTTGGATCTTACATTTAATATTTGCCTATTGAATGTCTCTCTATGGTTGTTCAACAAACATCACACTTGGTTTGTGTACTGAAATGCGATCTACGCTGACATTTGGGTGTCTATGTTTACACAACCAAGCATAAGTAGCTTCCTCAAAATATTTTACCAGTTGCATTTTAGTCTCAAACTTGTTGAGGTATGTAGCATTTGCACATTTCCACATCATGTCCTTCAAAGCATCTCCAGAGTATTTTGCTTGAAGTTATTATGTAGGTGGCTGACACAGTGTCTGTGTTTTATATAGGGCAATAGTTTTGAAACTGCTTGTCCTAGTCCCTGAAAAACAACAATATCAAAGAGAGTTAAAAAAACTGTTTGAATACATATTTGAACTGAGTTAAAAAAAACTATCTACCTCATTTTTGAATACTCCAAAAAGTAAGCAAACACAATACCTTTTGTCTATGAAAGATGAAGCACCAATCCTCCTAATTATGTATTTTCAAATCGTCAATAAGCCCCTCTATGAACCAAGTCCAAGATGAACTAGTTTCGACCTTCTCAGTGGCATAAGAAATGGGATAAATGCTATTGTTTGCATCAATGCCAACAACAGTCAACAAAATACCAAATTGAGGACTTTTCAAAAAAGCCCTATTTACTCTAACTAGCCTTCTACAACCTCTTAGAAAATACTCATTAAGGCTACCAAACACACATACATTCTTCTAAAAATTTTTTCACCTGTTTGCTTATCCTCAGTAATATCAATGTAAATAGTGCTGCCAGAGTTACTTCTTCTAATCTCCTCACAGCAATCATTTAGAAGCTTGTATTAGTCTTTATATTTTCCTTCAATCATCAACCTAGCTTCTACCTTGATTTTATAAACCTTGTTTCTTAAAATGTAAACATTCATTTCTTCATGCACCTTGTCTTGAAATTTAGTTAGATTCATACCTTATTCACTGTTGGGAAATATGCCCTCTTAGACTAGGTTTCTAATGTAAATATCGAATGTTTTAATTAAAGAATTTATTTTTAGAAATTATTTGTGAATTTACATTTTATTTGTGCACAATTACGTTTGGAAAAGACCTATTATGTTTAAGTAAGTGGTCTATATGAATGGTGTTCATTCACAGTAAGGTATGGATCACGGATTACTTAACACATAAACGTTTGTTCTTAACCGATTGATGAGAATGGGAATCTCATCATATTTAGATTATTATGTTATGAATTCCAAATGGGAAATGGCTTACCTTTAGCCAGTGAGTAGTCCACTCACTTCATGACATAAACATATTTCGAATACGTAGAATAGGATTTGTAGTAGTGGTTTCTTAAAATACTATATGGTAGAAACCTAGACTACTACTACTACTACAGTGTGGACTAGTACTTTACGACTTGAGTATGAGTTGGTAGTCTGACGAAGCTGGAAGCATTTACTTTAATTTACTTTTAGTTGAGGTTCTATCGTAAGATCAATATACTTGCATATTAGGTATATGTGACTAGTTAGTTAAGATAGACTTGTACAAGATAGTTTCTACATTATATCGCCCCTTGTGGTTGTCTGAATGATCTAAATATCCAAGGCCTTGGGAAACATGACTTGGATATTTGCTTTACGGTAACTCCCTTGGAAAGCGGAAACAATCTAGGAAGTCATGGATCATTGGATTAGAAGCCTAAGGATGGTAGATGTCATTAAAAGAGGTGTTAGTACATTTTTTCCTCTCTAATGTACGATAATGTATAGAGGGGTACTTTAGTCACTTCACCTGTAGGTCGGAGACTTTGCTAAACGCAGTATTGTCCTTGTGATCAATATTTCCTTATGGTGATATTAGAAAATATTTAAAATGCAAAATACAGCTATTTATATGGTATGGTATTTTGGTTATTTTAGTAGCTAAGGTGGTGTGTCTCTTGGTCCCCAATATAGACCGTAAATCCTAATTATATATAGGTTAAGGAATTGGTTTTAAATTAAATGAAACTTAGTTTATTTTAGTAGCCTGATTTAATTATTGAGTTAGAATAAAATAGAGGTCCACAAAGAGAAAGAATTAATTAAATCAGTTTGGTGGGTTAATTAATTATTCAGGGCTTTGGCCCAGTTTGAATAATTAAAGATTGACCTGGGACCAAACTAATATAGCCTTGTTAATTGGACTAGTTTATTTGGACTGAAAAATTAATTATTTATTGGGCCATTTACTTGGTTCTAGTTAGAATAATTAATTTAGTCCAAAAGACTAAACTAAGAGTCCAATGGGTCAATCCAGTTTAACCTAGGGTTTTATTTTGATTAAATAGGAGAACAAAGATGTATGTTGGAGACAACGTTGTTTTCTCTGCTTCTTCTCTAAGAAAAGAAAAACGTGACAGCCTTCTCTTCTCTCTGAAAAATTCCTTAGCCTTGTGAGTTGTTCATCAAACGTGGATTAGGTAGGCCATAAATTAGAAAATCGAGAGATTGACGTTCATATACATGCACAGACGGAGTAGGAGGCTTGCAGGAATCACCCCAGAAGTTTCCACTAGCGCACCTACTCCGATTCCACATATTCCGGTCCAACTAACTTTAAGAACAAGAAGAAGAGGTAAATTTTTTCCCCTCTCGAAGCTCGGACAGGCCGTGATCGGCACGACAGAGGCCGCCGGAATCGGCGCCGGCTCCGGTCTAGAGTTCTGCTGCGTGTTTTTCTTGTCCAGTTCGTTGCTTTAGCTGTGCTTTGCTTCCCTTTAAATCTTCATTCACTTCGAAAGACATCCACATATTTTACTAAAATAAATCTTGCAGAAGCAAGAGTATGATGTGAAGATCTTGCATGTGAATACCTGGGCTACAATGTTCAAACTTGAAAACTTAAGGTTTCTTTCACCCTATGTACGTATAGCAACCAATGACAATTTCTCCCATTGCAAGCAGCCATCACCCTAAACTTGTCATTTTTCATAAAAAAAATATTCCTAACCCAATTGACCCATGATGGATTATAGCACTTTTAAATTCTCCTTTAGTCTTAAAAATTAATCCTTCTTCAAATTAAAGGTCCTTTGTATCACTCTCTTCATTGAATACTATCCAATTCATGATTGCTACCTCATTTAATGGTTGTGGGTTGAAGTATTCTTTGTTTAAATCATCAGTGCCATCGCTAGAACAATGTAAATGTTCAGGAATTGTGCCTGATTCTAAGTTTTCTAAATCCCAGCCATTTGGATTCACTAAATATGTTTTATAGGACCTAACTTTACCTTCTTTCTTTCTTTTTTTTTTTTATGCTAGGTTACTGATTGTCATGGCTACTGGCTGAAGATGCTACATCAGTTTGCTGTTCTTAGAACTGTTTTCCATTTTCCATAGTTTTCACTTTTCCACATTTGAAAACTTGTGTTTCTTCTTTCTTATCATGTTGAATCAGCTCTTTTGGCCCCTATGTAGGTAAAGCACTCTATTTTTAGACCTTCAACCTGACATTTTTCTCAAAATCTACCACACCTTATCAACAATCTGTTTAATTAGTTCCTTATTTTCTTTATCAGTTAGATCATAATAAGAGTCCAAAAAATGCACTTGCATCGGATTGGCTACTTTTCTAATCAATTTCCTCCATATCTCCATCCCCTATAATTTGCTCATCCTCAATTGGAATAAGAGTTTCTTCCAACTTGTCATGGTTTTGGTGACTCACTACATGCTCTTTTTTATGCAGCACTTGTATAGTTGGAGTATCAGTAATCTCACTACCCCAGTTATTTGAGTCCTAAGTCAATTAACTTATATTAGCTGGAACATCTTCAATAGATGAGTACAAACACTGTCTAAATTCATTAAACTTCTTTTCACTAAATCAGTCCCTTCTCATCTACAAATATCTAAGAGCTCAAAGTCATTTACCAACTTGTAAGAATATGATTCCAAAATTCTAGACATGGCATTAGTAACAAAATTGAAAAAAAAAAGGGACTAACTCAATTGAGATACTCACAAAATAAGGATAACCATCATCAACACTAAACCTTGTAGGAACACTAATAATAAATAAGCTGGCATAGTATAAGACATAAAATTCGCATTTTTCACCTCCTATTTGTTGAGGAATTGAAACAACAATTCTCTCCATATTTAGTTCAACACCTTCCTTATCAACAAATGACTCACTTTTAAAGTTTCAAGAAAGCAACAAAACCAAGTAACTTACCGTAGGAACTAATAGTGGAATTCTTTTTAATCATGTATTCAAGACAGTCCTTCTACTTGTACATAGTATGTCCATCACAAATCCATGATAGGATACAATGTTATTAGTGGAATGATTAATTTTAAAATAAATTTAGAACATAGTTAATGTTAATTCAAGATATTACTTTCTAAATTTTGGTTCCATGCTATCTTCCATAGATTGCAATGAGTCTAATAACACCATAGAAGGACTTTTTAAATCAGAATCCTTTTCATTGAATTCACATAAAATTAGAATACGCTAATGTCTACTTAAAAAACATATCAACATTAGTATTACATATATCAATACTTAGCATGTGTTAGATGGAGTATGTTTTCATTGAAATAGAAAACGTACTGTAGCACAATTGGAACAAATATATATTATTCTGAGAAAATGCCTCTCTTCTCAATCTCACTTAAGACTTGCTCCTTGTCAAGCATTGTATAAATGTTAAATTACAACGAGCTAGTCCACATGCACAATGGAACTTTTCTTCCCATCAAGTAGGCCAAATTAATCCATCTTATAAGGATTAATTATTCATTAAGCAATGTAATTGGGCTACAAATCAAGTGAAAATTTACAGTAGGGTATTTGCAAAGCTTTCTCAAAATAGTGTTCAAATATTTTTTAGTCCATCATTCCTGATATGATAGTGGAGTTACTAGACTTCTGATTCCTCGATATAGCCATTTTTGTCCTCTTGGAAATTTGGATCAAGTTTACCAATTAATTCTTTAGGACCTAACGAAACGGTTACAAAATATTAATCTTTAAAGCAAATTGATTGTTAATTAATATTCAAGAGATATCGAGTTACTAAATGAAAAGCTGCTATAAGCACAAATTATACATGCTTGCCAAAGCTGCTACTTCCATGGAAGCCATAGACTTTTCAACTCAAATAAAGCTCACTATCCAAGCAAAAACAATAATATATGTGTTTGAAAGTTCTTTTATGGAAACACGTGAAGAAAAAAAACACGAGCACAAGTTAGACATGCTTGCCAAAGCTACAACTTCCGTGGAAGCTAGAGACTTTTCAACTCGAATAAAGCTCACTATCCAAGAAAAATAATAATATATGTGTTTGAAAGTTTTTTTTACAGAAACACATGAAGAAAAAAAACACAACGAGCATAAATTAGACATGCTTGCCAAAGCTGCTACTTCCATGGAAGCCATAGGCTTTTCAACTCAAATAAAGCCTACTATCCAAGCAAAAACAATAATGTATGTGTTTGAATGTTCTTTTACTACAACACATGAAGAAAAAGACAAGAATTTTTTCTCAATCATACAATATTCTAAAGACCTTTACAGAAGCTTTGGGGACCAGGTAACAGTAAAAAGTATCGTCACATGCTAGGCAGACATGAGACGACAATAAAAAATAGCAACTTTTGTCTATTAGAACAATAAAGTTGAAATTTTAAATACAAAGATAAAAAATTTCAAATACAAAACATTGCGTCGTTCTCCTTACCTTGAGTGTTGATGTAATCACAGAAGTCAAGTTGAATGCTCTCACTGAGGAGGAGGCAGACTCGTTAGAATTCTCATATGGCATTTCTTTCGCCTAAATCAAGAAAAACCCCTAGAGATGATTCCCAAGAAATGTAGTAAAATAGTAGTGTCTTTGGTTTGAAGGGAAATTGCGTTAGAAGACATGGGAGAACTAGGGCCAAATTAGCAGCGGTGACGAGAGAGAGAGAAAGAGAGAGACTGTTGCCACAAGAAAAAAAAAAAAAAAGAGGGGGAAGAGAGAGAGAGAAAGGGTGATCGACTAGATGGCTAGAGCATGTTGTGGGTGGCCAAATTGGCAGCTAGAGCTTATCAGGGAGACCAGAATCCATTTGACTCGCCTTCTTCCCAAAGAACACTAGAAGCCATTTTTCACCTGGGCATTTTTCATTTTTCACTTTCTTTTTGGTCGCGCGTGGTCCACAAGTAGAGAGTATAGTGAAGTGCTAAATTTGCTCCTATTATTGATGGCCTGACTAATTGAAGGACCAAAATAGTTGAAAAAATAGTTAGGAGACTTAAAAAGTTAAAAAAAAAAAGAGGGACCAAATATTCAATAAATAAAATTTAAGGGGCTGAAATGGTGATTTTTCCTTTTTTAAATTAAAAAAGTGCATAATAATTTTTTTTTTCATTTTTGGGTGTTGAAGAATAAGATGATGTGTATTTAAATATCAAACGTATGTTGTGCTGCGATCAAATGTCAGGTTTACTAATATTGAAGAAATAGCATTATGTGGTGGTTTTCAAACTTTACTCTAAACATAAGACGAAAATTCATTAATTTAATCATTAAATTATTCTGCTTATAAGGTCTTAGTCTTTAAATTATGTTTTAATTTATTAAATCAATAAATTATTTATTATTAGCTAAATTAGTTCAGACCATCACAGTGCAATCTGTCTAAACCTTGCATGCCTTCCTTATATGCTTAATTTTAGAAAGGCAATTTGAGCAAATGAGTTTCACCTTCTCCTCTATCTTTGCATTTTCTAGTCATTGAGACTAATCAAAAAAAGGAATTCAGAAACAATTGAGAAGAAGGAAAAAAGGGTTGGGTAGAGCAGATGTCGGTAATGGTAATAGGCAATGGAGTAAGGAAGAAGAGGAAGAGAAGGAATGAATGGAAGCATGGAGACTCACAATTTTTTATAATTCTTGGTAATTATTTGCTTTCCATTTTTCTTTCACTTTCTTTATCATCAATATTTGTGACTCCAACATTGAGTTTTATATTATTTAGACCACTCATACTCTTTTCTTCTTTCATTCTCAAGACTTTGACTTGATGTTATAATCATTCTTTGTTTTATTCATTTGTGGGCTTATTTGGGCATAGGGTAATGACATTTGCATTTGGGCTTTTTTTGAAGGGATTTTAATTGTTTGAGCTATTAATGGCTTCATTCTAGTAGAAGAATGGATTGGAAAGGCTATTACAAATGTTGCAAAATCTATTCTTATTAGTAGACTTAATTAGAAGCTGGCTTTTATTTTGAGGAATAGAAATAAATGTGCTTATGAACTAGACATATAAACAAAGAATTGTAGTAATGTTTTTGGTTATATTCTCATTTCCTTTCTTCCTCCTGTTATACTTGGTGGTCAAAAAGGAACCATATATAATCCTACCAAAAATTCTGTATTTAGCGAAGATGCTTTTGCTTTTTCTTCTAATTCTGATGAAATAAAAGACTGTTCTTTATCTGGCAAATTTTTTTTTTTTTAAATTGTCATTTTCTTGAAGTATTTCTTCTTGTGGCATTCTTCATTTCTATGAATTCAGATGATGATAAATGTGTGTTTGATCTATATTTTTTTGGGCTTTTAGGATTTTATTGCAACTAGTATCTTCTCTCTTCTATTTGTTGCTCATCCCCTTCTCTTCTTTCTTCCTCTTCCCTATTGCCCGCTACCACCATGGATATCCCATTCCCCCGACCACATTTTTTTCTCTTCTCGTCTCCACTAATCGAATAATCTTTTCTTTTCTCTATTAATTCCAATAGACATAAAATGAAAAGTTAGGGGAGAAGGTGAAAGTGTGTGCAAGGGTTGGACGGATCCATTATGAATATGGTGGTGAGGACTAATTTGACTAATGAAAAATAGTGTATAAACTTTAAAAGTTAAAAATATAATTTAAGGATAAGAATCCTATAAATAAAATAATTTTAAGAATTAAATATTAGTCAATTTCATAAACACTAGATGAAATAGATCCAAACACATAAACCTTTAAAGGATCAAAAAGGAAAATATCAAAGAAAACGCAGTGGAAAATTTTTTAGTTTTTCGAGCCACATTTAGGAAAGAGTACTTACTTTTCTTTATTGATCACAAAATAACCAACAAAGGGCTGAGTTGCACTGGAACTTGCGTTGGAAGGGGAGAAGGAGGTGCCTGTGGTTTGACTCCTCCAACCTTCTACTCCTTCGTGTCAAGCGTCTCCAAGCTTCCTCTCTTCGTCTTTCGGAGTATGACTCTACCTTACTCTTGGGTTAGCTTGTTGAAAGCTCTTTCTTTGTATAATCAAAATATTCTCTAAAAGAGAAAGAAGAGAAGAACGTGGAACAGAGAGAAAGGAAGAGACGGCACACCAGAGAGTGAAGGAAAAAAAATGTCGTGTCTTTTTTTTTCCCCTCCTATTTTCGGCTAGCCTTAGGGCTTTCTTAAGCCCTAATGGCCGAAATCATTGAACCCTAATAGGCTTGGTGCTATACTCATAAATCAGTCCAAGACTGGCCCAATTCTCTTAATTAATTAATTATCTTTTTTGGGCTTCATTAAATACTCAAAACTAATTAATTAATTCTAATTGGACTCATAATATATGTGAACATATATCAGTTCAATTAATTAATTTATTCTAGTCCAATATTCTTAATTAATTAATTATCTTTTCTGGGCCTTATTAAAACCCAAGACTAATTAATCAATTCTAATTGGACTCTTAAAATAAATTTTATTTTTCTTCCAAATAATTATCCATCAAGCCCAGATTGTGTCTAAACAATATCAATGTAACTTGAGCTACTCTGAGGACCAAGAGACATATTATTCATAGTTACTAAAATGATTAAAATGACCTTACTATTAAATAGCTGCATTTTACCATTTTAAATATTTTCATTTATTACCATATGAAAATATTGACCCTCAAAATAATATTGCTAAAGTAATGTCTTCGATATACAAGTGAAATGATGAAAATACTCCTCTATGTAACACACATTAATGAGACAAGATAAATGTACTAACACTTATCTCAAATATATCTACCATTCTTAGATTTCTAATCCGATAATTCATGACTCACTTGAATGTACTTGCTTATCATTGGAAGCTACCCAAAAGTACACATTCTAGAGTCACGTTCCCAGGGCCCTAGATTATTAGATTATTCCGGAGGGGGTGATTTAACTTCACCAAGTGAAGCATAGAAACTCTGTTGCATGAGTCTATCTTAACTAACTAGAGTAATACACCCAACATACAATGATATTAATTTTACAAAAGAAATCTCACCCAACATTCATCAAAGTATAAAACCCTAGTTGTACCAGACCACTAACTTATACTCAAGTATGAAGGTATTCATCCACATTGTAGCAGTAATAGTCTAGTATCTATAATTATAGTATTTTGAGATAGACCGTTACGACAGGTTCAGTTCTACGTATTCGAAATACGTTTATACCAATTATGTGAGTGAACTACTTACTGATTCAAGATAAACCATTCCTTATTAGAACTCATGGCATAACAATATTATCTTGATGAATTTCATCAAACGACTAAGAACTCAATTTTACTTGTATGACAAGTATCTATAGTCTATACCTTACTATGAAGAACGACCAACACATAGACTATTACTTGTCATATTTGGACTTTAAATGTGTAATAATATAAGAAATAAACTAAATTAAATGAATAAACATTTTATTACAATATATTTACACAGAATATATAGTCTTTAAGGGCATACTTTCCAGCAATCTCCTACTTGCACTATAATGACTAAAAAAGTCCACAAGTGCCTACCCCTATGACATCTAAGTGTCTGCAAAACACCTTTTTTGTCAAAGGCTTGGTATAAAGATCTGCCAGATTGTTGACAGAGAAAATCTGATCGACCCCAATCTCCAATTTTTGGATGAACTCTCAGGTGAGGTGATACTTCCTTTCTATATGCTTTCCCTTCCTATGATTTTGAGGGTCCTTGCATCGTAACACCGCTTCAATGTTGTCACAATAAATCGTGACAGGCCTGTCCATATGCGGTATTTCTCCAAGTTCTATGAGGAACTTTTGGAGCCACACAACTTCTTTAGAAGCTTCTGAAGTAGTAAAGTACTCAGCTTCCATGGTGGAATTAGCAATGTAGGATTGTTTGATACTTCTCTATGAAATAACTCCTCTAGACAAAGTGAAACCATCTTCACTAGTGAATTTTTTTTTTATCTTTATATGTATGGAAGTCTAAATCTGTGTAATTGGTAGGAACCAAATCATCAACACGATATACAAGTATATAGTTTCTCATTTCCTAGAGATATTTGAGTATATGGTTTACGGCTTGCCAGTGAGCTTCTTCTGAATTTGACTGATATCTACTAACCATGCCTACTGCAAAGCAGATATCTGGCCTACTGTAGGATTTCTATCATGCATAATCAGATTAAGCGCAGCAGAAAACAACAAGAAATCCAAGCCATGGATCACGGGTTTGCAATAGAAACGGGAAAAAGGAGAAGATTGCATTTATTACCTCGTGAAGCCGGAATTCAAAAATTTCAGAAACAAGAACGCAGGCGCGATCCAGATTATCCAAATCCGTTCACTGCAGCTCAACTAAAGTCCAAGAAAGAACTCCCTCTAATGATAATCCACACAAGGTTGAATGCTCACAATCTCACAATTCTATGCTAGTAGAATTCGGGAGGCTAGGGTTTTGATCAAGAAGAGAGACGGCTAGGGTTTGATCAAGAGAGAGGCAGAGAAATAGTTTCTCTGTTATTGCGTGAATAGTCTGTCTCTAACCCTAAGGAAACCGTTTCCTTATATTTATAGATTTATAATTACCATAAATTGTAACTTAGTCCTTCAACGTCCAATTGTCAACAAATTGGTCCTTGAAGTTTACTTAATTACAATTAGGTCCCATGAATTATAACAAACTTATAATTCACCTATAAATATATTCACTTCTCTTAATTAACCCCACAATATTATCAAATAATATATTTGAGCATTCAAACCTTTATTGTGTGTGACCCATTAGGTTTCCTGGTCTTATTGGTAGCATAATATGAATTAATTCTAACAATATTAGAATTAATAATCCTTAATAAAATAAAAGATTAAATTTATTAATTCTCTAATTAATAAATTCATATTTAGCATATCAAGAGCGACATCTAGCAATGACTCTTGACCACCCAAAAGTCCAGAAAGTCAAGTGGCTTGACATGAACCTTTCAATAGAAAATTATCAGTGCAATAAACTCCTTTCAACATACAATATTTCATTCGGTCTAGAGCATGGAATTAGTGTCAACTCCCTCCAGAATATTATTAATTCTGGCCCGAATATTTTAGTACTTGTTCAAGAAATCCATTACTCGATATGTGTATCAATTGAACTATTTCCATCACATAGTCGCCTTGGCCAAGGACTTCATGAGTAATGATTTCTACAAGTGGCCTTGAGATATATTCTCCTACTATTAGGAGTGGTGAATCCTTTATTGACCATCTCAACTACTTTCATTTACTTTACGTTGTACCCAATATCCATCCCATAGGCGGTCCTAGATAAGACTCCAAAGATTAGAATCAAAGTATAACGCTCGATAAACAAAGTACCTTGGAGATCTCAAGTCTAAGAATACTTGCACACTTGCTATAATGAGATTCTATCACTGTCACTAAATAGTTATCTAAGTGATTATCTCGTAACTAGGTCATCAATGAACTTGTTTCAAAACAAGCATCCACACGTTAATCATGAGTATCCTAATACCCACGGATATGAGAACCACCGCTTGATCCAATCAAGAGATATAACATGTGCCAGTTTTGGCGTATTAATAATGTCCCATCTTATTAATACTATGACTGGGGATTATTTAAGTACAAACACTGCATAGTATAGTAGGAATCTCATATCATGATCTCTATCATGATTTCCTTAACACTGTGTTGTACTAGGGACTTTATCTAACGGTTTGTACACATATTTAGATATAACAATCAAACTGAAAGATAAAGAATGCCTCTTATTAATTTAATATACAATATACATGGTACAAGTGATTGCCTCTAGGGCACAACACTAACACCTACTATAAAGCATAACATACATGAGACTTCCCATAGCTGAAGCATAAGGGATCCTACTCATTTTCTGCTTATCTTCCTATGTTTGAGGACATTGCTTAGAAGATAAGGATAATCCATGTCTAAAGGGTATAATAGCCCATTTACATTAATTCATGTTGTACTTGACCTATATCTTGTTAATATAAGCAAACTAGGATAAGCCTAACATTCTCTACTTCTTATCTCTAAGAAGTTTAATACCTAGAATGTAGTTGGTTTTTCCCACGTCTTTCATACTAAATTGACTAGATAGCCAAACCCTAACGGATGACAATGTCCCTACATCATTTTTAATTAGTAGAATATCATCTACATA
This sequence comes from Voacanga thouarsii, assembly GCA_026120185.1. Taxonomy (NCBI): domain Eukaryota; kingdom Viridiplantae; phylum Streptophyta; class Magnoliopsida; order Gentianales; family Apocynaceae; genus Voacanga; species Voacanga thouarsii. The sequence continues at coordinate 363,359 of JANUWF010002187.1, read as the reverse complement.
AAGTACCAAGAAAATCACTTTGCCACTGTTTGATTTGTTATACACATATGGTTCATCCACATTTTGAATGAAACCATAAGCATTCACAATTTCATCAAAACGTATGTTCCATGCTCATGACGCTTGTTTAAGTCCATAGATGGACTTCTTAAACTTATAGACTATGTGTTCTTAACTTCTAGCAACAAAACCTTCTGGTTGGAACATATAGATATCTTCACTAAGATAGCCATTTAAGAAAGCCGTCTTGACATCCATTTGTTATATCTCGTAGTCATAATGACATGGATGGCTAAGAGAATTCAATAGACTTAAGCATAACTACTGGTGAAAAGGTTTCCTCATAATCAATCACTTCTTTCTGAGTATAACCTTTAGCAACTAACCTTACTTTATAAGTTTCAACTTTTTCATTCACACCTCTTTTCCTCTTGTATACACAATTACACCCAATGGATTTTATCCTATTAGGCGCAGTGACAAGATCCCAGATTTGATTGAGGTACATGGACTCAATCTCGACATTAATGGCTAGCTGCCATTTGTTTGCATCAATATCAACAATGACCTTCTTGTATCTAGTGGGATCTTATTCCTGATGATCAGAGAATAGATCATAGATCTCTCCGGTCCACCTTTCTAGAACTCTTGTAATCTCCCACTACGACGAGGCTCAGATTGTATAGGAACATCCAGTAGTATTTCTCTTGATTCCTCGATCAGGGTGTTAGAAGTACCTGAAGTTGAATCAGTGACCAACTTCTCTTCTAACTCTATTCTACTTGAACTCGAGATAGAAGTAACTTTTTTGTCCTCTAAGTATCTAGCATTAATATTAACAAGTACTTTATACTCTTGAGGATGATAGAAATATCCACATCTTGTTCCTTTTGGGTACCCAACAAAGTAGCATAACTCTGATCTTGGTTCCAGTTTACTTTCTTTTGTCAGCACATAAGTTGGACAACCCCATATCTTGAGATGGTTCAGACTGGGCTTTCGTCCAATCCACATTTCATAGGGTATCCTAGGTACTGATTTAGAAGGCGCAAAGTTTAAAATATATGTCGCTATTTTTAAGGCATACTCCAAAAAAGAAATAGAAAGAGACGCATGACTCATTATACTTCTGACAATTTCCATCAAAGTTCTATTTCTTTTCTCAACTGCTCCATTCTGCTGAGGAGTCCCAGGCGTAGTTAACTGAGATACTATACCATGATATACCAAGTAATCCTTAAACTCACCGAGGAAATACTCTTCACCACGATCCATCTCAAAATTTTATTAATTTACCTATTTGACACTCCACTTCAACCTTAAATTAATTGAATTTATCAAAAGTGTAAGACTTGCATCTCATCAGATAAATATAACCAAAACGAATGTGATCATCTGTGAAAGTGATGAAGTACTTGTACCCTCCCCTAGCCGGTGTAGTCATCGGACCACAAATATCGTATGAACTAGTGCTAGTATTTCCATGTAGGGGTGGCAATCGTGTCGTGTTCGGGTTGACGGGTCGTGTCAACTTAAGATAATTACACTTGACAGGCCAACCCGAACACGACCCGATTAATAAACGTGTCGTGTCGTGTCAACCCATTTATTTTCGTGTCGTGTTCGTGTTATAAAACGGGTTGACACGACATGACACAATTAGATACAAAAATTAAATAGATAATTACTAAATTCGTCAACCCGAATACCTACTAAACCCGCCAATCTGTGCACCATTACACAAAAAATTTGAAAAAATCAAATCAAATTATATAAAATTAAAAAACTAATAAAATAATCCGTAAAGTTATAAATAACCAATAAAATAACAAACCATCATACTAAATATTTAGAGATCATAATAAATTCATAAGATTTAATCTTAAAAATCTAAACAAATGTAATTTTGCAATAAAATTGGATTATTCAAGAAATTATTTTCTTTAGATATTTAGAATAACAATTTTGTCGTATCATGCCAGGAATTTTAAAGAGCAAATGGAGAGCAAAAAACGAGCACGAAAGGAAGGCTTGTCTTTGTAGGGTGTAATTCAAATTGTTTTTGTCCCAATGTCAGAAATAGCATAGTATACGAATTGGTCAATCGATACTGAGTGAATCTTATCCTCTGGTAAATGCACCACACGAGCTTCTTTTCATTCTATATTCAATTCGGCCTGTAGGCATATTACATACGTTATTTCCTAAAAGTCTAACCTTCCCCTTTAAACTTGCGTAAGGTCGTTGCTTACCAACTCGTACTAATATTATTATTATAGACACTAAATAATAATTAATTAAGAATGATTCATTTACTATATATCAAGCAAATAATCACATTAACATCATTTATTTTCTTTAAGATGTCTCATATAATTAAACAAAATAGACACACAAACAATTTAATTAATTCATATAATAAAATTTAATTCAATTAATTTATGTAAAAAATTAAATTATCTAATTTTCTATAGTAAAATTAGTAGGGTATTACAAAACGTATTAAATATAAATATTAAAAAAAGTTAAACGGGTTCGCGGGTTGAAACGGGTTAAAACAGGTTGAACCCGTTTATGACCTGTACACGTTTAAAGTTAAACGGGTCGACCTGTTTCGACCCGAACCCGCGAAACCCCAACCCTAACCCGCTATAACCGTGTCGTGTTGGCGTGTCGTGTTCAATATTGCCGCCCCTATTTCCATGGCTCTATCCATCTTTTTGGTAAAGGACATTTTAGTCATATTACCTTTAAAGCAAGATTCACATTGAGGTTATTCTTCCAATCTCATTGAACCTAAAGGCCCATCATGGATTAATCTCTGAATCTGATTGGGATTTATATGTCTCAATCTTAGATACCAAAAATACGAATCATTTGATATGGCATTTTTATTTTAATTATCAAGTTCAGTTTGAATATTGTTCACTTAATTTCTAATATGATGTATATAAAAGAGATTTCCATACATGTTTCCTGTACAAATTAAATTACCATCTCTACTGATGGAAACACCAGAATGAAAAGAAATAGAATATCCTTGATTCATCAATTTGGAAACTAAAATCAAATTCTGTTTAAAATAAGAAACATATAAAATATCTTTTAAAATTAACTTTCTATTACAATAAAAAATAAGCTCAAGATCTCCCACTACTTCAGCCTATATTCTTGCTCCATTGCCTACTTGAAGTCCATGCTTACCCTTGCTGAGTCTCCTTGTGTTAGTGTTGTACCCTAGAGGCAATAACTTATACCATGTATATTGCATAATAATTAATAAGAGACATACTTTATCTTTCAGTTTGATTGTTATATCTTAATATAGGTATAAACTATTTGATAAAGTCCCTAGTACAATACAGTATTAAGGATATTATGATAGAGATCATGATGTGAAATTCTTACTACACTATGTAGTATTTGTGCTTGAATAATCCCTAATTATAGTATTAATGAGATGGGATATTATTAATACACCAAGACTAGCACATGTTGTATCCCTTGATTGGATCAAGCGGTGGTTCTCATAACTGTGAGTATTATGATACTCAGGATTAATATATGGATGCTTGTTATATAAACAAGTTCATTAGATGACCTAACTATGAGATAATCACTTGGATAAGCTATTGAGTGTCAGTGATAGAATCCCATTATAGCAAATATGTGTAAGTATCTTTAAACTTGAGATCTCCAAGGTATTTTATTTATCGAGCGTTGTACTTTAATTCTAATCTTTGAAATCTTGCAAGGACCGCCTATAGGATAGATATTGGGTACAATGTAAAGAAAACAAAAATAGCTGAGAGTGTTAATAAAGGATTCACTACTCCTAATAGTAGGAGAGTATAATTCAAGGCGACTTGTAGAAATCACTACTCATGAAGTCTTTGGCCAAGGCAACTATGTATTGAAAATAGTTTCAAATTTAATACACATATCGAGTAATAAATTTCTTGAACAAGTCCTAAAATATTCGATTCAGAATTAATAATATTCTAAATGGAGTTAGCACTAATTTTATACTCTATACCGAATGAGATATAGTATGATAAAATGAGTTTATTGCACTAGTTATTTGCTATTGAAAGGTTCGTGTCAAGCTACTTGACTTTTTACACTTTTTAGTGATCAATAGTCATTGCTAGATATCGCTCTTGAACTACTAAATATGAATTTATTAATTAGTGAACTAATAAATTAATCTTATATTTTATTTAGAATTATTAATTCTAAAGCTGTTAGAATTAATTCATATTATACTACCAATAAGATCAGAAAATCTAATGGGTCACACACAATAAAGGTTTGAATGCTCAATATATATTATTTGATAATATTATGAGGTTAATTAAGAGAAAAAAAATATATTTATAGGTGAATTATAAGTTTGTTATAATTCATGAGACTTGGTTGTAATTATATAAACTTCAAGGGCCTAATTGTAGACATTGGATCTTAGAGGACTTAATTGCAATTAATACAAATTCTGAAACTATAAATAAGGGAATTCGTTCTTTAAACAGTATGGATTTTTGGACGATCAAAACAGAGGTTTTTTGGACCTTCTTCCTTTTCCCTATTCTTCTCCGATTAAACCTAGCTGCTCTTTTTCTACTAGTATAGTTTTGAGCGGGCTTTGTGAGCGATTCAACCTTATGTGAATTACTACTAGAGATAATCCTACTTTTGGATTGTAGTAGCACCTAGTGGACCATCAAAACAGAGGAAATGGTTCCTTGGTTGGCGCAAGAAATTTTTGTTTTCTGCTATAGAAGGTAATCTCCATTTCCTTTCTCTAATCCCATTTTAATTGTAAACACGTGATCCTTGGGCATGGATTTCATAGTTATTTCCGCTGCATTCTTATTTGATAAGCATGATGAAATCCCAACGGTAGTATCAAAGCCTTTGTGTTTGTGTTTTAATGGGTCTTTAATCACTTTGAAATCGTTTCTGGGCATGTAACTGTATGATCATAGTGATTGTACGTCTACTACTTTGTATGGCGTGTTTAGGTTTTTCTAATTTGAATAGTCTTTGGGTCATTGACAAAAGGTTGGGAAGTTGTTTCCATGTGGGTCTATTTTGGCGTTAGATTTTTCTACAATCAAGCTTTTGATTCAACAATTTAGATTGTTGTTTAAATTATGATGCAGATTACAGTTGGTTGTTAATATTGATTAACAATGCTTGATATCACAATTATTTTGAACGGTATGAAAATCTCGTTGCTGTTCATGAAAAATTTACAGAAAAATTCAGGGAAGAAGATGAACAGTGGTATTTTTCTGCCTCTAGAGCATACCTAGCGCCAAGTACACTCTATTCTTCCCCTGTGCGTGCGTCCAAAGCAAACATGGCGCCGGGTACCTTCTACCCACCTAGTGCCAGGTGCACTCTATTCTTGTACTGTTTTATAAAAAAAAAAAAAAAAATTGATCTTTTTTAATTTTGAGAATAGGTTCTAATAATGATTAGAATTTATTTGAAACCCATGATTTTGGATAAAAATATTTTCAAAATTTTTTAAATATTTAATTTCGACGCAGATTTCTCCAAAATGTTGATTTTGGACACAGATTTCTCCAAAATTTTGATTTTGGATGATTGTGCATTGGATGTTTTATGCTTACTTTAAGCATGTTTTATTGGCATGGTGGATGGTTATGGATTAAGACCAAACTTATCTGTTCATGTATCTTTATCGCTTTATTTTAATTAAATAGGGCATACGTGTCCTACCTTATCTCAAATTCTTGTGTAATTCTCTTCTTATCTAACTCCCCTATGATGTAACTCAAGGTTTCTTCCTTTAAGAAATTATGGAATTAGTTTATATAGGTTAGACTGAGGTAGAATTTTAGTTATAAGATTTTGAATACGGTAATCAAAACGAAGTGAGATGGTAAGATATTCTACTTAAATCATGCATAAACACATAGGGTTAACCATATTAATTTCCCTGATGGCTGAAGAAAATTAATTTAGAGAGTCCATAACCATATCACGTACTTGTTTATTACCATGTTTATCAATTTATGCTACTTATTGATAAATTATATGCATACCAAACGATGAGACAACTAAAAGGAATAACCCCTCAAATAATATTAAATCTAATGCCTTCCATTAATATAGTAAGAACGCGAACTCTTTTTCGAGATCAAGCTATTGGGTATATCCAAGCTTATTTAACATTGAGTATGTTCAAACTATGAAATTTAATTTCTGATTAATGGATTGGGTTTAACTAATTTCTTTATCTCGGTTAGACTAACTCGAGTATAAAGGATATTAGAGATAAGGTTGAAATAGTATTAAATACTTTAATGATTAAAGATGTTAATCATCCAATGACATAGTAGTTATATTTGATGTAATTGGTATTGGATACCTATCACTGAATTTAAGAGTGGCTTGTTGGGCTAACTCAAGGTCATTCTTAAGGAATTTGGATATTAGTCCACTAGAAAAACTTCCTACAGGCTTTCTCGAGTCAATAGTGGGGGCTATTGATTTGAATAAAATATTGGAATAAAAATACGTTTAATTAAAGATCTAATTACTTGCATATCATAAGCATATACATGTTCTAATTACTCTATCTTTACATCTAGGTCACTTGCATCATATTGACAAACCTAAACCTACGTAGCATCTTAGAAACAAATAAGCTCACCGAATCAAACTATTTGGATTGGTATAGAAACTTGAGAACCATTCTCAAGTTGGAAAAGTTGTTCTACGTGTTAGATGCTCATATTCCGCCACCTCCAGCCCAAGATGCTCCTACAGATAAGCATGCTGTTCACAAGAAACACAAAGAGGACAATGATACTGCATCATGTATTATGATGGCGTCAATGACTCCTGAGTTACAAAAATAGTATGAGCATATGGATGCTTAAACCATTATCTTCCATCTTAAAGAGTGATGCGTATTTATTTGGGTATAAAAAAATCATATAAAAACTAAGCACATTCTCAATCAAGTTTAAATTAAAACATTAACTCCAAATTACACATATGAGCAAGTGTACTCATCATTAACATAGCATAGGGTTCAAACGAGTGTCGATCCTTAAGGAACAAGTATGCATTAATCATTTTTCCTTCATTGTTTAACCGACTCAATAAAGTGAAAAAGAAATAAAAACAAAATAACGTAAAATAAAATAATACATATATATCAAGGATGGAGAATAATGTAATTCAAACCATTATTTTGATAAACATGACCTTAAAGCACTTAACCATTATCATAACTTATTATTCTCTTGGCATCATGAAGGATTAATATAGACTCACTTCTTTTTCAATCTATGAAATCACTACCTTCTAGATAAATTAGCATCACATTCATATCTCAACTAATTTACTAAAAGATGCATTACACATAATCCTTGATTAAATTTTTATATCCTGGCAAATTTAAAACATGAAATAACTAATGAATCCATTCCTGACAAGCATCAATTAACCTTTAATTAACCATATTCTTAGCAATTAACCCATCTTTCAAGCAAGTTAAAAGACAACAAATATGAAATTAATAAATTGAAACCACCATCAACCCCTTTGAAGAGACCCCACTTCATAATGGAGGACAAGGACCAATGACTAGAGCGAGGACCAAGAAGTTTTAAGATGATTTTCAATTGATCATCAAATAATGCTTGAGGATGAAGGAGGATTGGATGGTTGAGGAAACAAGCCAAGAGTTCGTGTTGATGGCCATCCACGAAGGGCCCCAACAAGACCTTAAGCCGTCAGTAAAAGGGGATGAAATTTGACAAGGGAGGTTTCCAGAGGACAACCGACGCCGGCTCCATGCAGCCAAACCGGTGCCGGCTCCATTCTGTCCAAAACCAACACTCAAGCAAATGAGAACCGGTCGAAGATAGAACCAAACCGGCGCCAGCTTTATGTCCCAAATCGGTGCCGGCTTTCCCCTGGGCCACCGCCGATTGCTCCGCGTTTTAATGCTTTTCTCCACATTTCTTCACTTTTAAGTGTTTGTAAAGATTTATTTTTACCCTAAACTGTAATTAAACCTCAGGGATTACTTAGCTAGGGTTAGGATAGTATAAATAGCACCTTTATTGATTTGATAAGACAACACACTTCACTTTAATTCAAATTTAAGAGAGAATCTTGAGAGGCCCTAGTCTCCTTGTTCATCTTGTTCAAGACCAAACTTAAGGGTTAGTCATCTTTTTGTAAGAATCTCTAAATCTTTTGGATAATCCAATGTTGTCTTCTTTGAATGGGTCTTAGTTGCGTTGTTCTTCTAAGGTTTGTTTGAAATTCAATATTTGGGTGCCTATCTTCTCTATTCTATTTTTTCTTGCTTGCCTTTGTTGCTTCAAGGATATTATGGTGAGAATATAGTAGAACTTCCTACTAATCTTGAGAGTCTTTGAGACTTTTTTCTTCAAGGGTTTGAAAGAGTGTAGGTAGTTAGGTTACTTTATCATTTGTCACAAGAAGAAATCTCTGTTTTGGGTTCCATTTGCTTGACTGAACACACAGCCACCAAAGTGAAGAAAAGAGAAAAACAGAAAATCCCGTAACTCAGAAAATTGCTCAAAAAAGGTCTTGAAATTTTTATTGTATCTTGATTTTTCTGTTGGGAAATTACTCCTTGATGTTATTATAATCCTTGGGAACAAATTTATCTTGTAATTGTGTTGAAATTTGGCTTGAATATGGGTGAAAATTCTGGTTGCTCTTGAGTGACGAGGTTGCAGCTAAGGTGTTTGATAAATGTTCCATGAGAGTGTTTTTTGCTATAGTTGGGAACTTTGATTCTTAATTTTTTATTCCTTGGGATTTTGTGGCTTAGTATATCACTAAATTATTGAATTTCATGTCCATTGAACTCAAATTTTCTATTGCACCTTTGTGATCATTTTACCTTTGTGATCATTTTGTTCTTCATCATCCTAGTTCTAGTTGTTCTTGTTTTCTTTGTTCTTGATAATTCTTGTTCTTAGAAGTGTTCTTTTGCGTCTAGTGCTTGCTCTTGAGTTGATTGAGTCCATTTTTCTTGAAATTCTTGGCTTAAAACTTGATTGCTTGGAGGTGCCCAACAAGTGTTTGTTGAAATTCCCCTAGGACCCACTATTTGAAAATTCCTTTTGATTTATGTGATTCACTTAGCTAGACTAAATCTTCAGCTATTGGGGAGAATTGGGATTGAACAAGAAAGCTTGAGTGTTGAGAAAAAAGGCAAGAGGGAGAACCTATTATCAAAAGAGCCTAAGAAAGTAAACACGAGGGTGGAGTGATCAACCTTGAGAGCCAACACGTAAGGAAGTGCAATGAGAATCGATTTTTCTTTCTAATCTCTTGTTTTATAGGTATAGACAAGTAAATACTTTACCACCATGACCCATGAACAAGAGATCTCTAGGCCTAACGCAAGTGGACCTAGTAGATCTCAAGAAGAACCCATTGATGCTAGGGGATTGCATGAAGGCTTGCAAGCCATGATGAGGACTATGCAAAGTGAATTTCAAAATCTGACAAGGGAGTTGATAAACCATCTTGGCCAATCTTCTACCGTTGCACAAAGGAGGGGCCAAGAACGATTTGAAGCACCAAGCCCTAGAATGAGGGATGGTGATGCTCACACTCCTCCATTACATGCCTAATAAGGGGAAGAATGGGACGAACATTCAATTGGGAGATTCCAACAAGCTCCTATAAGAGGGGGAGTTCATGGAATAAGAGGAGGACAAGGTAGAGGACAAAGAAGGAATGGGGAAAACAATCTAAGGGGGTTAGAAAGAGAATTTGAGGGAGTCGATGAGTGGTATGAAGGAGAACATGTTGAGGCCTTTGGGGAACAACCTAGAGAATGGGGTAATAGAGGAGGAAGGAGAGAAGGAAATGATGTGGAAAGGGAATTGAGCCATATTAAATTGAAAGTGTCCACATTCTATAGCAAGAGTGACCTCGAAGTTTATTTTGAGTGGGAAAGTAAGATGTAGATATTCCTAAAAAGCCATACTTATAGTGAGAGGTCAAAAGTGAGGTTAGCTATTTTGGGTTTCTCGGAGTATGCTTTGGTATGGTGGGAGCAAGTTAGTGCTCAAATGAGGCAAATAGGAGTGAAAATCGTGGCAAGTTGGAATTTATTGAAAGATATGATGAGAACAAGGTTTATACTACACCATTACTATAATGATCTCTACCAAATGCTCCAATCACTCAAGCAAGGGAACAAAAGTGTGGAAGATTATCATAAGGAGACGGAAGTCATGTTAATGAGAACTCAAATCCATGAAGATCCTAGAGCAATAAAAGCAAGGTTTTGGGGAGGATTAAATAGGGAGATTACCAATTTGGTGGAATTGCACCCCTATGATCGATTGGAGGATATGGTACATGTCTCCATGAAGATTGAAAGGCAACTAAAGAGAAGGACATTCACTAGACCAACACTTCTAAACTCCAACACAACTAGTAAAGTACCAACTAAGAAAGATGAAGCCCCCAAGCCATTTCAAAGGGATTTCAACAAACCTAGGGAAGCTTGGAAACTTAGGGAAGAATTGAAGCCTAGGGAGGATTGGAAACCTAGGGAAGGATGGAATAAGGACAAGGGGAAAGTCATGGAGAGGCCACAAAGGAATAGATATATCAAATGTTTTAAGTGCCTTGGATATGGACACACTTCCCATGAGTGTCCAAGCAAGAGAGTAATGTATACTAATCCCTATGGTGAGGTCTCTACCGACGAAGAGGAAGAGGGAGAAAGATACCAAGGAGACCAAGAAGGAAATGGAGATGAGGAGAGTGATGAAGGGGAAGTTGTTGGACAAGAATACTCTTTGGTGGGAGTCACTAGAAGGTCTTTGAGTTCACAATCTATTGAGGATCAAGACCCCCAACAATGAGAGAACATTTTCTACACTAGGTGTCTAGTCAACAAGACCTTTTGTAGTGTCATTGTGGATAGTGGGAGCTGCACTAATGTGATTAGTGCAGATTTGGTTGAAGAATTGGATATGAGTTGGATTAGACATCCCAAGCCCTACAAACTACAATGGTTGAATGATAGTGGAGAAATGAGAGTAAACAAGCAAGTATTGGTGTCTTTTGAAATGGGGAAGTATAAGGATGAAATGCTTTGTGATGTAGTACCCATGCAAGCAAGTCATTTACTACTAGGGAGGCCTTGGCAATATGATAGGCATGTAAAATATGATGGGAGGAAGAATAATTATTCCCTACTCAATGAGGGAACTAAGTTTACCCTCACCCCCATGGCCCCTAGTGAGGTGAGCAAAGACTAAAGAATCATGAAGAAAAAAGAGAAGAAGAAGGGAGCGCAAGAAGTTAAGCAAAAGCAAGAAATTGAGAGGAGAGAAAAAGAGAGGCAAGAAAAAGAATTGAGAGAGAGAATGAACAAACAAATGCCATTGACAATTAAGGATAGGAGTAAACAAGAACAAGGGAGGGGAGGTAAAAAAAGAGTGAATTTCTTTGCAAAAGAGAGTGAGGTCATAGAGGCTATAGAAGTTAGGGAGCCGATTATTCTTCTTTTATGCAAAGGTTTTTATGCTTCTACTAACGATTCTACATTGTCTTTGCCTCATGAAATTGCAGCTATCCTTCAAGAGTTTGAAAACGTTTTCCCAAATGAGGTGCCCGGAGGACTACTACCATTGAGAGGAATTGAGTATCAAATCGACTTTGTGCCCGGAGCCATCATCCCCAATCGACCAGCATATAGAAGCAATCTAGAAGAATCTAAGGAATTGCAACAACAAGTGGAGGCATTGCTTGAGAAGGGACATGTGAGAGAGAGTCTAAGCCCCTGTGCGGTTTCGGTTCTCTTGGTGCCCAAAAAGGATGGGACATGGCGTATGTGTGTGGATTGTCGCGCTATCAACAACATAACAGTAAAATACCTCTATCCCATTCCTAAGCTAGATGACTTGCTTGATGAGCTATTTGGTGCATGCATTTTCTCAAAAATTGATTTGAAATCCGGTTACCACCAAATTAGAATAAGGGAAGGGGATGAATGAAAATTACTTTTAAAACTAAACAAGGGTTGTATGAATAGCTTGTCATGCCCTTTGGGTTGTCCAATACTCCTAGTACTTTTATGCGATTAATGCACCGTGTTTTGAGGGAATTCAATGGAAAATTTATTGTTGTGTACTTTGATGATATATTAATTTACAGCAAATCATATATGGATCATTTAAATCATGTTCAAAGTGTGCTTATTGCCCTCCGAAGAGAGAGATTGTATACTAATCTTGACAAATGCTCATTTTATTTTGAAAGAATTGCGTTCCTTGGGTATGTTGTGAGTGCCAAAGGGATTGAGGTTGATGAGGAAAAAGTAAAAGCCATCCAAGATTGGCCAACCCTTACCACCCTTACCCAAGTCCGTAGTTTCCATGGGCTAGCTAGCTTCTATAGGAGGTTTATCTAAAATTTTAGCACTCTAGCAACTCCTCTAACCGAAGTGGTAAAGAAAAAGATGGGATTTAGGTGGAAGGAAGCCCAACAACAAGCCTTTTAAACCCTCAAAGACAAATTGAGCCAAGCTCATATTCTTATTCTTTCCAATTTTGAGAAGGTTTTTGAGATAGAGTGTGATGCAAGTGGGGTGGGAATAGGTGCGGTCTTGACCCAAGATAAAAAATCCATTGCATACTTTAGTGAAAAATTATCCGGGGCAGCCCTTAACTATTCTACCTATGACAAAGAGCTTTTTGCTTTGGTGAGGACCTTAGAGTATTGGCAACACTATTTTTTGCCAAGAGAATTTGTCATTCATACCGATTATGAGACCTTTAAACACCTCAAGAGCCAACAAAATTTGAACAAAAGGCATGCAAGGTGGATGGAGTTTATTGGGACATTTCCATATGTCATTCAATACAAGAAGGGTAAGGAAAATGTGGTAGCGGATGCACTATCTCGAAGGTATGCACTCCTCAACTTTTTGGATACTAAACTTCTTGGTTTTGAATTTGTGAAAGATTTGTATGTTGATGATGAGGAGTTTGGGGATATTTTCCATGCTTGTGAGAAATGTGCATTTGCTAAATATTATAGGCATAATGGTTTCTTGTTTAGGAAGGCAAGGCTTTATGTGCCAAAGGATTCCATTAGGGTGTTGCTAGTTTGGGAAGCCCATAGTGGGGGACTAATGGGGCATTTTGATGTTGCCAAAACTTTAGGCATCCTTAAGGAACATTTCTTGTGACAAAAAATGAAAAAGGATGTGGAGAGACATTGTTCTCAATGCATTACTTGTAGACGAGCTAAATCTAAAACTCTTCCACATGGTCTTTATACTCCTTTGCCTACACCTAATGTGCCTTAGGTTGATATATCAATGGACTTCATTTTAGGATTACCTAGGTCCAAGGGGGGCAAGGATTCTATATTTGTGATTGTTGACAGATTTTTCAAAATAACTCATTTTGTGGCTTGTTCCAAGACTAAAGATGCGTCATATATTGCAGATTTATTCTTTAAGGAAGTGGTGAGAATGCACGGGATTCCAAAGACTATTATCTCGAATAGGGATACAAAATTCCTTAGCCACTTTTGGAGAGTTTTATGGAACAAACTTGGAACTAACCTTTTATTTTTTACAGCTTGTCATCCCCAAACGGATGGACAAACTGAAGTGGTCAATCGCACACTCACCCAACTATTGCGGGCCCTAATCAAGAAGAATTTGAAGAATTGGGAGGGGTGCTTGCCTCACATTGAGTTTGCATACAATAGGGCTATTCACTCTACCACTTCTTATTCTCCTTTTGAAATTGTATATGGTTTTAACCCTCTAACTCTTTTGGATTTGGTTCCTTTGCCTATAGGTGAACGGTTGAACCTTAATGGAGCTAAGAAGGCAGAAATAGTGAAGGCACTCTATGAGAAGGTGAAGGAAACCATTGCAAAACGCAACAAAGAGATCGCCCATAAGCATAATCTAGGAAGGAAAAAGGTATCTTTTGAGCCGGGCGATTGGGTATGGGTGCATCTTCGCAAGGAGAAATTCCCCACAGAACGCCGAAGCAAACTTGATCCAAGGGGGGATGGACCATTTCAAGTTCTTGCCAAAGTTGGAAATAATGCTTACAAGATAGATCTACCGGGTGAGTATCATATTAGTGTCACCTTTAATGTTAGTGACCTCTCTCCTTTTGATGTAGATGATGGCAATGATTCGAAGACGAATCATTTTCAAGGAGGGAGAGATTGTGAGACTCCACTTCATCATGGAGGACAAGAACCGATGACTAGAGCGAGGACCAAGAAGCTTTAAGATGATTTTCAATTGATCATCAAACAATGCTTGAGAATGAAGGAGGATTGGAGGGTTGAGGAAGCAAGTCAAGAGTTCGTGTTGATGGCCATCCGCGAAAGACCCCAACAAGAACTTAAGCCGTCAGCAAAAGGGGATGAAATTTGACAATGGAGGTTTCCAGAGGACAATCGGCGCCAGCTCCATGCAGCCAAACCGGCGCCGGCTCCATTCTGTCCAAAACCAACACTCAAGCAAACGAGAACCGGTCGAAAACAGAACCAAACCGGCACCGACTTTATGTCCCAAACCAGCGCCGGCTTTCCCCCGGGCCACCGCCGATTGCTCCACGTTTTAATACTTTTCTCTGCCTTTCTTCACTTTTAAGTATTTGTAAAGACTTATTTTGACCCTAAACTGTAATTAAACCTCAGGGATTGCTTAGTTAGGGTTAGGATAGTATAAATAACACCTTTATTGATTTTACAAGATAATACACTTCACTTTAATTCAAATTTGAGAGAGAATCTTGAGAGGCCCTAACCTCCTTGTTCATCTTGTTCAAGACCAAACTTAAGGGTTAGTCCTCCTTTTGTAAGAGTCTCTAAATCTTTTGGATAATCTAATATTGTCTTCTTTGAATGGGTCTTAGTTGCGTTGTTCTTCTAAAGTTTGTTTGAAATTCAATATTTAGCTGTCTATCTTCTCTATTCTATTTGTTCTTGCTTGCCTTTGTTGCTTCAAGGATATTATGGTGAGAATATAATAGAACTTTCTACTCATCTTGAGGGTCTTTGAGGCTTTATTCTTCAAGGGTTTGAAAGAGTGTAGGTAGTTAGGTTACTTTATCCTTTGTCACAAGAAGAAATCTCTGTTTTGGGTTCCATTTGCTTGACTGAACACACAGCCACCAAAAACACCCACAACACCAAGAAAAGCCACACAAGATTCTTATCACCCTTTTCCAAGCAAGTTAATGGAAAGAAACAATCAATTAATCTCGTAATTAGTACAAGTAATTAAATACCAAGAATAACAATCAATTAATCAAAAGATCAAATAACTCAAAAAATCATGAATACCTAAAACAATGTCAAATTACAATAAAATAATTAATATATCATTGTTCAAGAAAAAGAAAACAAAATAAAAGAAAGCACTCATAGACAAGCCTCCTTCTTCTTCCTTTGTAGACCCTCTTGCACAACCCTCCTTGATTTGGTGGAATTTCTCCTTGATTCGAGTGATTTTCTATGATGATCTATGAATTTCCCCCTCTTCTCTTGTGTTTTCCATCTATTTATAGGCTTAGGAAGTGCCTAAACTCGTTAGTGCAAGGTTTTGGCTGAGTAGAAGTAGGAAGAAACTAAAGGTCTGCAGATTACCAAAAATCGCGTGCAAAAATCAAAGCTCCGCCTTATCCTCAGGGCACAACCGGCGCCGCCTTGGCTGCTAGAGCCGACGCCGGTTGTGTTCTATTTCTTCAGTCGTTCACCAATTTTTTCTTGATTTCCACGCAACATTTTCCAGAGTACAAACGGCGCCGCCGTGGCTACTAAAGCCGGCGTCGATTTAGTTCTGTTCCGGTCCTGTTTCAACAACGTTTCATCTCCTCAAAATGCATGCAAGCAGCAAGTGGCCGGCGCCAGTTCCTCTGGCTTGTCTGGCGCCGCCTCTATTCTGTTTTGCGGCGTTTTTACCTTGTTTTACTCCTAAAATCTGAAATAATTCACAAAATACCTTTCCAAGGGTAAAATCTCAAATATGAAGGAATATGATTAGTTATTGAATAGAATGTATCACAAAATAGCATTAAATAACTAGAAAAAATATGACTAATTTAGACCCTATCAAAGAGCTATTTAATAAACAAGCTAGAATTGAGAGATATAAGATCTCTAAACAACTGTTCCATTCTAAGATGGTTGAGGGTGTTTCAGTGGCCACTCATGGACTGCAGATGTTGGGCTATATTGAAAAGCTTGGGTCTCTTAGTTTCGTAATAGATTACAATAAGTGTTGACTTAATTCTACAATAATTACCAAGTAGTTTTTCATAATTTGTGATTAACTACCACATGAACAATATTGAGACTACCATATCTGAGCTTATCAATTTGCTTAAGACTGCTGAATCATCCATGAAGAAGGATGATAAGGTGATCTTGCTAGTAGGTGCTTCGTCTTCTAAGAAGAAAGTTTCCAAGAAGAAGAAAAAAAATCCTACCAAACCCAAAGGAGGCGTGAAGAAGAAGGAAGTAGCCACTAAAGGCCCATGTCATCATTGTGGTAAGATGGGCCATTGAAAGTGCAACTGCAAAGCCTACTTGAAAACCGTGAAAGAAAAGAAGGAGAAGGAGAAACTTTCAAGCACTTCTACTTCTACTCCTGGTATATTTATGATTGAGATTAATACTACCTTTAGTAATAAGATATGAGTATTAGATACCGGTTGTGGATCTCATTTATTCAATAATTTGTAGGGACTAAAGGGCAGTAAAAGGCTAGAAAAGGGTGATGTGGACCTGCGAGCTGCAAATAGAGCAAATGTTGTTGCACTAGCTATGGGGACTTATCATCTTAATCTATCTTTTGGATTAATTTTAGAACTTCAAAACTACTATTTTGTACCAATTTTATTGAAAAATATTATCTCAATTGCTGGTTTAGACTTATTTGGATTTTATTTAAAGTTTAAGAATAAACGTTGTTCTTTTTCACTAAATGATATCCATTATGGTTCTACAACTTTGGTTAATTGTTTATATGTTCTAGATATAGATAATTCAATTCTCAATATAAATGTAAAGAAAAAAAAAAGATAACTCAATCTCATCTTACTTATAGCATTGTCGTTTAGGCCATGTAAATGAAAATTGTATGTCTAAGTTATATAAGTTGGGTGACTTGGGGTCATTTGATTATAAATCATATGACACATGCGAATCTTGTATACTTGGTAAAATGGCTAAAACTCTATTTTCTAGAAAAAGAGAAAGGGTTAAAAAGTTATTAGAACTAATACATACAGATATATGTAGCCCAATATCTATACAAGCAAGATGAGTTTATCACTACTTTATAACCTTCATCGATGACTATTCACGATATTGGATATTTGTATTTAATGAAATATAAGTCTGAAGCATTTGACAAGTTCAAAAACTTCAAGAATGAAGTAGAGAAATAACTTGGCAAGAGTATTAAAACTCTTAGATCTAATCGAAGAGATGAATATTTAAGCCAAGAGTTTCTAAGTTATCTTAGAGATAATGTGATATTATCTCAATGGACTCCACCACATACACCTCAACATAATAGTATATCTGAGAGAATAAATCAAACCCTTCTAAATATTGTATGGCCTATAATTACTTTTTCAGAGTTACCAAAATCGTTTTGGGGATATGCACTAGAGACTACTGTTTACATATTAAACAAAGTTCCGTCAAAAACAGTTGATACCACTCCTTATGAGTTGTTCTTTAGTATGAGACCAAAGTTATCTCATTTAAGGATTTGTGGTTGCCCTACTTTTGTGAAAAGGGCAATGTCAGACAAACTTGAAAGTAAGTATGACAAATGTTTGTTTATTGGATATCTGAAAGAATCATTCGGATATTACTTCTATCTTCCTTCTGAAAATTTATTTCGAAACATATTGTCTTCTTAGAAAAGGAGCACATATTTAAAGGTGATAGTGGGAGCACGCTTGAATTTAGTGAAATTCAAGAAGAACAAACAAATATTACTCAATCGTCTTAACCTACATCTATTAATGAACCTTCTAATACACAAGAGCCTCATAGGTCAAGTAGGATACGAGTGGTACCTGAAAAATATAAATTTCTCATAAGTGACTACAATGACGTATTGCTCATAGAAGAAGATAAGTCTAATACTTACAAGGACGTTCTGAATAATTCAGAATCTAACAAATGGTTTGAAGTCATGAAGTTATAAATGGATTCCATGTATGACAACCAAGTATGGACTTTGGTTAATCCACCCGAAGGAATCAAGCCTATAGGGTACAAATGGATTTTCAAGAAGAAAACCAATATGGATGGCAATGTGGTTATCTATAAGGCACGTCTGGTTGCAAAAGGTTATCGACAATAGTTAGGTGTTGACTACGATGAAATTTTTTCACCAGTTGCTATGCTAAAATCTATAAGAATACTCCTAGCACTTACAGCTCATTATGACTATAAGGTTTGGCAAATGGATGTAAAAATAGCTTTTCTTAATGAAACCTGATTGAGAAAGTGTATATGACACAACCTAAAGGTTTCATATCCAAAGATGGCACAAAAGTGTGCAAGTTGTAAAGGTCAATCTATGGACTTGAGCAAGCATCTAGGAGTTAGAACATCTGTTTTGATGAAACAATTAAAGAATTTGATTTCATTCAAAATATGAATGAACCTTGTGTGTATAAGAAAGTTAATGGGAATGCAATTATTTTTTTATTACTTTATATAGATGACATATTGCTAATAGGAAATGATGTTTCCGTTCTTCAATCTATAAAGATTTGGTTATCCAAGATATTCTCCATGAAAGATTTTGAAGAAGCAACCTATATTTCGGGAATAAAGATCTATAGAGATAGATCAAAGAGGTTGCTAGGTCTTTCGCAGTCTACAAACATAGATAAAATGCTGAAGAGGTTCAGCATGGATCAATCCAAAAGAGGATTCTTACCTATGACACATGGAGTAAGCATTTCGAAGTCAATGTCTCCAAAGACACAAGTTGAAAAGGATCGTATGAGTAGAATTTCGTATGCTTAAGCAACTGGGTCTATTATGTATGCTATTATATGTACTAAGTCCGATGTATCATGTACTCTTAGCTTGACGAGCAGATACTAATCTGACTCTAGAGAGAGTCATTGGGCAGTTGTAAAGAATATCCTCAAGTACTTACGAAAGATTAAGGATGTATTCTTGGTATATGGAGATGGTGATTTGCAAGTAAGAGAGTATACTGATGCCAGCTTTCAATCTGATAAGAATGACTACAAATCACAATCTAGCTACGTATTCACGTTAGGTGGTGGGGTAGTAAGTTAGAAAAATTCCAAACAAAAGATTACTGCCAATTCGACAACTGAAGCAGAGTACGTGGCGGTTTCTGAAGTAGCTAAAGAGCAGTGTGGATCAAGAAGTTCGTCACTGAACTTGAAGTGGTTCCTAACATAGTAGATCCGATACTTTTGTATTATGACAACAATGGAGCCATTGCACAAGTAAAGGAATCACGGTCTCATTAACGATCCAAGGATGTACTTAGGCGCTATCATCTGATTAAAGAAATCATAGATAGGCAAGATGTAAAGATAGAGAGAATTCCTACGGATCAGTACATAGATGATCTACTCACTAAAGTACTTTCTTAGAAGAAATATGAGAAACATTTTGAGTCATTCGATATTTGATATATGAATGATTGGCTCTAGTGCAAGTGAGAAATTGTTAGTGTTGTACCCTAGAGGCAATCACTTGTACCATGTATATTGCATAATAATTAATAAGAGGTATTCTTTATCTTTTAGTTTGATTGTTATATCTTAATATGCGTATAAACTGTTTGATAAAATTCCTAGTACAACACAGTATTAAAGAAATCATAATAGAGATCTTGATGTAAGATTTCTACTACACTATGTAGTGTTTATGCTTGAATAATCTCTAATCATAGTATTAATGAGATGAGACATTATTAATACACCAAGACTAGTACATGTTATATCCCTTGATTGAATCAAGCGGTAGTTCTCATAACCGTGAGTATTATGATACTTAGGATTAATATGTGGATACTTGTTATATGAACAAGTTCATTGGATGACCTGATTATGAGATAATCATTTGGATAAGCTATTGAGTATTAGTGATAGAATCTCATTATAGCAAGTGTATGCAAGTATCCTTAGACTTGAGATCTCTAATGTATTTTGTTTATCGAGCGTTTTATTTTTATTCTAATCTTTGAAGTCTTACAAGGACCACCTATAGGATGAAATTAGGTCAATATAAAGTAAACGAAAATAGTTGAGAGTGTCAATAAAGGATTCACCATTCCTAATAGTAGGAGAGTATATCTCAGGGCCACTTGTAGAAATCATTACCCATGAAGTCCTTGGCTAAGGCGACTATGTGTTGAAAATAATTTCAAATTTGATACACATATCGAGTAATAGATTTCTTGAACAGTTACTAAAATATTCGGGTCAGAATTAATAATATTCTAAATGGAGTTGGCACTAATTTCATGCTCTAGACCGAATGAGATATAGTATGATGAAATGAGTTTATTGCACTAGTTATTTGCTATTGAAAGGTTCATGTCATGCCACTTGACTTTCTGGACTTTTTGGTGATCAAGAGTCATTGCTAGATGTCGCTCTTGCTCTGCTAAATATGAATTTATTAATTAGTGAACTAATAAATTAATCTTATATTTTATTTAGAATTATTAATTCTAAAGCTGTTAGAATTAATTCATATTATACTACCAATAAGACTAGAAAATCTAATGGGTCATACACAATAAAGGTTTGAATGCTCAATATATATTTTTGATAATATTGTGGGGCTAATTAAGAGAAGAAAATATATTTATAAGTGAATTATAAGTTTGTTATAATTCATGGGACTTGAATGCAATTATATAAACTTCAAGGGCCTAATTATAGATATTGGATCTTGGAATGCTTAATTGTAATTAACACAAATTCTAAAACTATAAATAAGGGAATTCATTCCTTAAATAGTAGGGATTTTTAGACGATCAAAACAGAAGTTTTTCGGATCTTCTTCCTCTTCCCTATTCTTCTCCGATTAAACCTGGCCGCTTTTCTTCTACTAGCATAGTTTTGAGCGGATTTTGTGAGTGATTCAACCTTGTATGGATTACTACTAGAGACAATCCTACTCTTGGATTGTAGTGGTGCTTGGTGGATGATCAAAACAGAGGAATTAGTTCCTTGGTTGGCGCAAGAAAATTTTATTTTTTGCTATAGAAGGTAATCTCTATTTCCTTCCTCTAATCCCGTTTTAATTGTAAACATATAATCCTTGAGCATGGATTTCATAGTTATTTTTGCTACGTTCTTATTTGATAAGTATAATGAAATCCCAACATGTTGTCATTCTGAACCCCTGCAAAGAGTTGCAGACATGGTCAGTGGCTCCAGAATCAACTATCTAGGAAGATATTGATCCAACCATCAAAATAGACTCTAGGTATAGAGCAATACCTGAAATAAATTTGGCTAAGAAGTCCAAACAATCTTTCTTCCAATGTCCCTTCTTGCTACATTTGAAGCATTTGCCTTTGCGCTTCTCATTGGACTTGGCCTGACCAGATGCTTTGGGCTGGACCCTTTCATTGTTGTGGACCTTTCTCTTCTTGAATTTCTTAGGCTTTGCCTTAATTCCAGAAGAAGAAGTAGAACGAGAGACCAAAACTTTTGACACGAACTTCATGATCTTCACTGCCGCATGGAGCTCTTTCATAAGCTCTGTTAGATTCATATCAAACTTGTTCATGTTATAATTTAACTTGAATTGAGAATATGAATCAGTCAGAGTTTCAAAAACCGTGTTAATTTGGCTCTTAGGATATATCGTTGTGCCTAGGACCTCGGCTTCCTCGAAGTAGGCAATCATCTTGAGCTGATGCTCTTGAATCAATGCCCCCTCAGTCATTCTAGTGTTCATGATTGCCCTAAAAGCTTCCTACCTTGCGGGCCGACTTTTGTCAGCATACATGGTACGCAAATGACAAATCTATGTCGTATACAATGGCCATGTGCTCATACTTAGATTGGAGCACACTAGATATGGAAGCCAACATATGGCACTTAGCCATCTCATCGGCTTTCTTCCATGCCCTCTTAGCCTTTCCCTCCTGATCAGTGGATTCTTTCCCAATCTTAGGATAGAGATCTATAAGAATATACTTGTACTCCTCAGTAGTAAGTTGATAATGCACTGAAATCAGATATTTCTGAAATATGCAAAAAAACATTCATTTAGTTTGCAAAAAATAAAGTTGCACATTCTTTATATTATTTCTTTGATAATAGATAACTCTTAAAACTATTATCAATAATATAAATAGTTTTTCTCTTAGAAAAGCTAACAGAGTATCGTAGGAAGATTAATAGCATTTTAAGTTAAGTGTATAACCATTACAAATCAAAACTTCCTAAATAGGTAATGGTTTAGAAAAAGTTCCACCGATAGGATGGTCACTGATTCACACCACCTACAAGAAATCTAGTGCTAAAAACTGCCAACGTAGGTTAGTTAATCCTACCAAATACCTTAGGCTTTTAATTTTACTCTTTCATTAGTTCTAAATTCTTGTGGAAATACATCCTATAAGGGGTCATGCTCAGAATGACACGAGAAAATTCACTATGCCTAATAAGAGTTGTGGTGGAAGCTATAGGGTCGTTGGAACTCCTCTTCTACTTAATCTTTTATTGAAAATAGAATTTTAGACCCAAAAATATTTTCTATAATCTTATGGTTTCATTAACTTTAGTAAAAAAAACTAAAATTCAATATTATTCTCTATGTCAAGGATTAAATTCTTTGAGAGAATAAACTATGAATTTTTTTTACTATTCTAAGTTAATAACCAAGTAAAATTTTATTAAATAATCTTAAGTCCAACATGATTCTTTATGTTAAGGATTAAACCATGAACTCTTTTATTTTAAAGTTTCTTAGATTAAAACATTTTATAAAAAACCATTCTATCTAGTGAGACTTTGGTCTCACAAAAACTTGCGCATTTGATCACAAAAGTAAAATAAGTATGATAATAAAAGTAAACTTTTTCATGCTTAAATATTCATTTATTCCTAAGTAACTAAACAATGGATTAAACATCATGAATTAAAAAATAATGATCTTTTTTAATCCTAAGGTGGTTCCATTATTTACTACTCATTTTCATGCAAATTATTCATCCATAGATAGAAAAAACTATTGCAAAAAATTAACCTCATATAATGGGTTCAAAACATGATTACATCAGGAAAAAATTAAGGTACAAAACTTTAGCAGTGCTCTCTTTTTTCCTAGACAAAATTGGGTGCATCCGCCTCTGGGTAAAGTGGACCTGGCGCCTGGTCCATTGGGCCCTCCTAGCACCGTGTCTGCTCTGTTTCTCCAATAATTTCGGCTGGGCAGAGTGGACCTAGCACCTAGTCCGATCGGGCCACCTGTTGCCGGGTCCGTTCTAGAGTTCGCCGATTTCTGAAAAAATCCTGTTTTTCAGCCATTTTTCGCCCCTCAACAATTCTAGCAATCACGTTCTTTACTCTCCAAAATTTATACGTTAAAAGAAACACAAAACCAAGCATAAAAACATGGCTTTACAAGTGCCTATGCCTCTAACCACGAGGCGTACAATGAATCTACTTAAAACCAGAAAAAACGATAGAAAAACCATTAGAATACAGAATCCTATGCCTCTAACCGTGAGGCGTACATGAACTCTAAAAATCAATATATGAGAGATCACATGTAATCACAAAAGATTCATTTTTAATAGTAAATGAACCACATTTTTCTAGTCTTTAACCCTAGTACATGCTCCTAGATGAAAATCGTGACTCGGTTCTTATACCACTTGAAGGATCAAAATGGAAAACATCAAAGAAAACGCAACGGAAAATTTTTAGTTTTCTGAGCCACGTCTAGGAGAGAGTATTTACTTTTCTTTATTGGTCGTGGATTGACCAACAAGGGGTCGGGTTGCATTAGGACTTGCTTTGGAAGAGGAGAAGGAGGCGTCTGTAATTCGACCAGTATTCCTACCAATCTTCTACTCCTATGCATCAAACGTTTCCAAGCTTTCTCTCTTCGTCTTCCGGAGTATGACTCTACCTTACTCTTGGATTAACTTGGTGAAAACTCCTTCTTTGGATAATCAAGATACTCTCCAAGAGAGAAAGAAGAGAAGAACGTGGAACAGAAAAAGAGGAAGAGACGGCACACCAGAGAGTGAAGGAAAAAAAATGTCGTGTCTTTTTTTTCCCTCCTATTTTCGACTAGCCTCTCAAGCCCTAATGGGTTTGGTGTTGTGCTCATAAATCAATCCAAGACTGGTCCAATCCTCTTAAATAATTAATTATCTTTTTTGGGTTTCATTAAATACCTAAGACTAATTAATTAATTCTAATTAGCCTCATAATGTATGTCAACATATATCAGCCTAATTAATTAATTTATTCCAGCTCAATCTTCTTAATTAATTAATTATCTTTTTTGTGTCTTATTAAAAATCAAGACTAATTAATCAATTTTAATTGGACTCTTAGAATAAATTTTCTTTCTCTTCCAAATAATTATCCATCAAGCCCAAATTGTGTCTAAACACACCAAGGTAACTTGAGCTACTTCGGGGATCAAGAGACATATTATTCATGGTTATTAAAATGACCAAAATGACTTTACTATTAAATAGCTGTATTTTATCATTTTAAATATTTTCATTTATCACCATATGGAAATATTGATCCCAAGAATAATATTGCTAAAGCAATGTCTTCAACCTATAGATGAAATGATGAAAATGCCCCTCTATGTAACACCCATCAATAAGACAGGATAAATGTACTAACACCGATCTCAAAGACATCTACCATCCTTAAATCTCTAATCCGATAATACATGACTCACTTCAATGTACTTATTTATCATTGGAAGCAACCTAAAAGCACACATTCTAGAGTCACGTTCCCAGGGCCCTAGATTATTATATTATCCCGGACAATCACAAAAGGGTGATTTAACTTCACTAAGTGAAGTATAAAAACTCTGTTGCATGAGTCCGTCTTAACTAACTAGAGTAATACACCCAACATACAAAGATATTGATCTCACAAAAGAAATCTCACCCAACATACATCAAAGTATAAAACCCTAACTTTGTCAGACCACCAACTCATACTCAAGTATGAAGGTATCCATCCACGTTGTACCAGTAATAGTCTGATCTCTATAATTATAGTACTTTGAGAGAGGCCACTACTACAGGTCCAATCCTACGTATTCGAAATACGCTTATGCCAATGATGTGAGTGAACTACTCACAGATTCAAGGTAAACCATTCTTCATTGAAACTCATGACATAATAGTCTTACCTTGATGAAATGCCCAATTCCATCAAACGATTATGAACTTAATTTTACTTGTATGACAAGTACCCATGGTCTATACCTTATTATGAAGAACAACCTAACATATACACTATTACTTGTCATACTTAGACCTTAAATGTACAGTAATATAATAAACAAATTAAATTGAATGAATAAATATTTTATTATAATATATTTACACAGAATACATAGTCTTTGAGAGCAAACTTTCCAACAACCTTTACATAATTAGTTTTTGGTTTATTTATTTTCCTACTTCTTCTCCTCAACACCATTGTCACCTCTCTCCTTTCTTCCCTTTCTCCTTCTTCTTTCTACCATCTATACTACCACCTCACAACTACTGCCTCTTCCCACCTCATCTTCTCCTCATTCTCTCTTTCTTTTCTTGTTCTTCTTCTCCTTCCCAACTTTACCATATGAAGAACTTGTTTTGTATTTTAATTCTACTTAGATTAGAAATACTAGTTAAGAAATTGCCTAAACAGTTTAAAAGTACTTTAAAAACTATCCTTTATCTTTATAATTCTAATATTATATAGATTTGTTATATAAAGAAATCTTGTTAGTCTCAAAGAGTTGGATTAAAGATATAGATTATTTGCTGGGTTTTTATTATTTTATGAGTTTTGAAAGTATTTTGAGAGTTCACACTTCTGTATCTTTCTTATTTTGGTTTGGTTAGTAAAGATTGTTTTTTTTTATTTTTTTCTGAACTATGTTAATTTATGTATTATTAAAATTTTTGTTACTTACAAATTGTGTTAAAATCTATACCATAGCTTCCACCTCTCCCTTTTCGCCCCTTTCTTCTTCTTTCTTTAGGCACTTCATAGATTACTACTACTAAATCCACCTTTTCCATCATCAAACTTCCAACATTTGAGGAAAACTTCATCTATTTGATTGTTCGATATAGGTTCCTTATATTCATAGGAATG
Source organism: Voacanga thouarsii (assembly GCA_026120185.1). Classification (NCBI taxonomy): domain Eukaryota; kingdom Viridiplantae; phylum Streptophyta; class Magnoliopsida; order Gentianales; family Apocynaceae; genus Voacanga; species Voacanga thouarsii. The sequence goes on along the minus strand of JANUWF010002187.1, from coordinate 336,933 downwards.
CCGAATGCCTTGCTACGACTTTTGTAGATTCATAGGAATGTCTTGCTACAACTTTTGTGGAATCCACCTACAATCCTTTTACCTTTCCAATTCTTAGTCTACATGCATGAGTTCCCTCTCTGGGTTGGCATCTAATTATTTTGGATTTGGAGGGAAGTGTTGAGATTCTAATAGTTAGGAATGGTTTGTGCATTCTACAATATGCAATACACCTACAATATATATAGTATACCACATAATCCATAAGATATTTATAAAGCATATTTATATAGAAGGTATTATAGCGTGTATTTGAAGGGGAACCATTTATAATATCTTGTACCAAAGATATTATGAAATTTACTACATACATTGTATGGTATATAATCACTGTTAATAATTAGTTCATCAATATCGCTTCCCGCATGCCCAATTATTTTAGGTTTTCCAGACAATCATGCAATTTGATGCTTTCAAATAGTGAGACTATTTAATGCTCGAGACTAAAAAATAAAAGGGTTTATTGTAATTTAACCTGATTAATTAGAGAGTAGTAGCATTTTAGTATCACAAGTTATAAAAAATGTGTTAGAGTTCTATTGACTGTTAGTTAATGACGATATTAACTAATGGAAGTTACTTTTACAATAAAGTGTCTATTTTATCCATACTAATTATAATATACTAAATATAGCCTTTTAGTAGTGAGAATTTATCTCATGAAATATTTGTGGATCTATAGTACTTTTTTATAATCTTTGCTATTGAAGTATTATTATCCTAACTTAATAAGATAAAATGCAACAAACATATATACTAAAGTTTCAATAGCTTTGCCAACACTTAAATAGGTTGTAAATTCAAGCATAACAAGCTTAAAATAAAATTACGAAGTTGTACCAACATTTTTCTCACCAAAAGGCGCTGGAGGTCTATTAAACGTTAGTCAATGACAGTATTGACTGGTAGAAGTTACTTTTGCTATAAAATATATATTTTTCCTATGCTAATTATACGATGTTCAAAATAACTCTTTAGTTGAGGGAACTTAACACATGAAGTATTTGTGGACCTCTAACGCCTTTTTTATAACTTATGATATTAAAGTGCTACTATTTCCTAATTTAATGGAAATAAATTACAAAAAATTCTAAACTAATGTTTTAATAAACTTCATGAAATTAGACATATCATGTGCAGTTTTGCTAAAACCTAAATACGATGCAAATTCAAGTATAATAGACCTAAAATAAAATTATAAAATTGTACTAACATTTTTCTCACCAAAAAAAAAAAGTAAAGCCACAAAAAATATATATATATCATCTTCCCATAATCTAATTTTTTTAAAATTAAATTTTTTAAAATGATCATCAACCTAAAGGCATTTCTTACTTATGTAGAAAGACAATCACTAGTAAAGCTAGTTAGTACAAAGTAAGTAAGAAATACCTTTAAATTGATGATAATTTTTTAAATTTATTTAATTTTAATTTTTAAAACATTTTTATATTAGAGTAAGCTGATAATTTTTTTTAGTGGTTTTGCTTTTTTATTTTTTGTGAAGAAAAAATTGGTACAATTTTGTAATTTTATTTTTGGTCTATTATGCTTAAATTTATATTGTATTTATATATTAGCAAAGTTATATATAATATGTTTCATTTCAAGCAGTTGATTGAAACTTTAATTTAGAGTTTATTGTAATTTATCCCTTTTAAATTAGAGATAGTGCCACAACTTGCGAGAAAAATGCTAGTACAATTTCGTAATTTTATTTTGGATATATTATACTTGAAAATACATCGTTTTTAGGTCTGACAAAATTGTGTATAATTTGTCTAATTTCAAACGTTGATTCAAATTTTAGTTTATGTGGGTTGTTGTATTTTTTCCTATTAAGTTAGAATAATGACACTTTAATACTAAAAGTTATAGAACGCAATATAGGTCCACAAATACTTTATGCGTCATGTTTTCTTCACTAAAGAATTATTTTGAATATTTTATAATTATTATGGACAAAATAAACATTTTATTGTAAAAATAATTTCTATTAGTCAATTATATCATTGACTAATGATCAATAAATATCAAATACCTTTTTCTTTTTATAACTTATAATATTAAAGTACCACTATCTTTCTTAATTTAATGAAGATAAATTATAATCAACTCAAAATAAAACAATCTACTGGTACAACATATATCATGTATGCTACTTATAGTATTAGTAGAATAACTATCTTTGGCTGTGTTATTTTCTGTGCATATTTTTGTGACTAGTGTGTATAATTTTATAAAAAAAAAATATACAAATTATAATACAATTTACGTCTTCAAATTGCACGGCCGTGGACCCTTCAAGACTTCCCATTTGAGCCACATTTAGTGTCTGGCAACAATTGAAAGTCTACCGACCAAACAAGGAAAGGTCTTATCATGTCATCATCATCAATGGTTAAAATGGTTAAGTACTAAAACTTGAGATATGTTGCGGTTTGAAGTGCACTCCTAACTGGAAAATTCTTATGTGCATCGGGTTTATATAGTATATCATAATTTTAAAATATTATATTTTTTTAAAAATATACAATATACAAAACACGTGGTGTAACATTCAAAGTATTTAATCTACGATAAACCGAATTGATATAAAAATTTTCCCTGTAAAGGAGCTATTCCCCCTCCGATCTCTTCCTTCAATACAAAAGATACATATATAAATGAGTGTCAATCTTTTTTTTGTAGGCTATAATAAATAATGATACCTATTTTATAGCTAAATATGAACACATTTAGGGACGAAATTATTGTTGTCAATTGTAACTCTTAGATCATAAAACAATAAAAATTGTCATCATCACCAAAATATTCAATTTAGCAACTAATCTTGCTTTCATAGCCAATGACCATTTCTTTAGTTGCGAAGTTCAACTTTTGTAGCCGGTGTTGTTTCAAAAAGCTTTCAAATATTCGGTCTATTTACATTAAAATAAAAAGAAAATTCACCTATTTTTAAATAGTACCAATGATGCGAAATCAGCCACGTTGAATTTGTTTCTACAGGAGGATTTGGCCTGCACGTCACGTGTTACCCAAAGTGGAGAAAGACGTGTTTGGTCTTCTAAATTGCGGCCTTCTCAAATCATCATTCATATATATAAAATCAATTGAAATTGAAAATAAGATAACAATTTCACAATGATGTCTTGTTTCCTTTTGAAGGGAGTTTTTGGATGGGGACGGCATTGTCTTTATTCCATCCTGGGTCTATGTTTTGGAGAAAGACAGGTATCATTAAAAATCTTTTTTTTTTTTTTTGGCCATTTTTAGACAAATATGTGAAAAATAATCCCTTGAGAAAAATACTAATCCTACGAACAAAAAGGACAGGTTTCTATATCTTATAAATGTTATATGTCTGTTATCATTGGATCAGAGTTTTAGGAGATTTTTAAGAACACCATCACACCATAGACTTCAAGGGAGAGGGGAAACAATAATCGAGAAAAACAAAAATTTTAACATGTTAAAGGATCTCCTTGTTATAAAATTAGGGTAGTGTTAGAATAAAATCTTCACACTACACACTAATAAAACTCTAATTATTTTGCACAAGAATTTCTCTCTTTCTTTTCTCTCACAATTTTCTCTAATCTTTCTTTCACAAAATAATGGTGTGTTACAAGCTTAGAGAATAGCTCTATTTATAGAGCTCTAATTAGTGGATTACATCATGGCATACATCATCCTCCACTAATCTTAATTAGTGGTGTCTCCACTAAATGGTGGACATCCATAAAAATCTTCTAATAATTCACATAAATCCATAATTAGTGGAGCCTCCACTAATTAATAAAGATTCCAATAATTCATAATACTCCCCCTTGGATGTCCATCTATTACATAAAGAATATGCCTCGTTAAAACCTTACTAGATAAAAACCCAGTGGGAAAAAAATCTAGTGAAGGAAAAAGAGTACACTATTCTATATGTCCATTTATTACTCCCCCTGATGAGATGATTCCTTTAAATCTTTAAACCGACGCATACCAATTTTATATCTCAACTTTTCAAATGTTGCGATCGGTAAAGTCTTCGTGAAAATATCTCGCGAGGTTATCACATGACCGAATTTGTAGCACATCAATTTCACCTTTCTTCCGGAGTTCATGAGTAAAGAAGAATTTTGGTGAAATATGTTTTGTCCGATCTCCTTTAATATATCCTCCTCGTAATTGAGCTATGCAAGCTGCATTGTCTTCATAAAGAGGAGTTGGAATACCTTTGATTGATGATAATCCACAACTTTCTCGGATATAATGAATCATGGATCTTAGCCATACACATTCTCGACTTGCTTCATGAATGGCTATAATTTCAAAGATGATTTGAAGAAGTAGTCGCTATAGATTGTTTCGTAGAACACCATGATATAGCAAGTATTTCCACATGTAAATAGATAGCCCGTTTGATAACGTGCTTTATGTGGATCAGATAAATAACCAACGATCTCGCATAACCTATCAATGTTGGACTGGTTTTATTTGAATAAAATAATCCGAGATCAATTGTACCTTGGAGATATCGAAGGACTTGTTTAATTCCATTCCAATGTCGTCGTGTTGGTGAAAAACTAAATCTTGCTAATAAATTGACAGCAAAAGCAATATCAGGTCGTGTATTATTAGCAAGATACATCAATGCACCAATTGCACTGAGATATGGTACTTCAGGACCAAGGAGTTCTTCATCATTTTCTTGAGGTCGGAAAGGATCTTTATCCACATTTAATGATCGCACGATCATTGGAATACTCAATGGATGTGCTTTGTCCATGTAAAATCTTTTTAGCACTTTTGCTGTATATGTTGATTGATGAATAAATGTTCCACTCTCCAAATGTTCAATTTGTAAACCAAGGCAAAATTTGGTTTTACCAAAATCCTTGATTTCGAATTCTCTTTTTAAATAATCAATTGTTTCTTGGAGCTCTTCAGGAGTTCCAATAAGATTAATATCATCAACATATATAGCTAATATCACAAATTTAGAACCAAATTTCTTAATAAAAATGCATGGACATACCTGGTCATTTTTAAATCCCGCTTTCAATAAATATTCACTAAGACGTGTAAACCACATGCGCCCAGATTGCTTCAAGCCATATAATGATTTCGCAACTTGATGGAGTAATTTTCACGAGGATAATGTTTATATACTTCGAGCATATGAAATCCTTCTGGGATTTTCATGTAAACATCATTTTCTAAATTTCCATACAAGTAAGCAGATGACAACATCTAATAGGCGCATATCTATCTTTTCATGTACCGCCAAACCGATAAGATATCGGAGTGTAATAGCATCAACAACAGGAGAATAAGTTTCATCATAATCAATACCTGGTCTTTGTGAAAAACCTTGGGCTACTAATCGCGCTTTATATCGAACGATTTCACTCTTTTCATTGCGCTTTCGCACAAATATCCATTTGTAGCCAACAGGTTTTATACCTTCCGGTGTTCGGATTGCGAGTCCGAAGACTTCTCGTTTTGCCGATGCATTTAACTCCGATTGAATCGCATCTTTCCATTGCAGCCAATCTTTTCTATGCCGACATTCATCAATCGATATTGGTTCGGGATCATCATTATCCTGTGTAACATCAAGAGATATATTGTATGCAAATATATTATCAATAACAGTTTCTATCCGATTCCAACTTCTACCGGAAGTGGTATAATTGATAGAAATTTCAGTGTTACTTTCATCAACTTCGGTTCTTTGTCATCGATTCTCTCTCGGTCTTTATCATTCTTTTCTTCAATATGATCTTCTGGATCATTTAATCCTCTTTTCTTTCGAGGATTTTTATCTTTAGAACCAAGAGGTCGGCCACGCTTCGGCGTGTTTTTGACTCAGCAGACTATAGGTATAATATTTTGTTCTCGCTGGAACTTCAATTCGAATAGGAGCATTTATAGTCTGGAATATGCGATTTTGTAACTCTTCCGGAGTCAACAAAAGCGTCCGGCATTTGATTTGCAATGCTTTGCAAATGAATTATCTTTTGAACTTCAAGTTCACATGCGCTTGTGCGCGGATCAAGATAATTTAATGATGTTGTCCAAGCAAGATCCTTTTTATACTTGTTTTGGTTCTCCCCTAATTTAGGGAATAATGATTCATCAAAATGACAATCAGCAAATCTTGCTTGTGAATACATCTCCTGTCAGGGGTTCAACATACCCGATAATAGAGGGAGAATCATATCCAACGTATATCCCCTTTCTTCTTTGAGGACCCATCTTTGTACGTTGGTTTGGTGCAATTGGAATATATACAAGACATCAAAAAATTCTTAAATGAGCAATATTTGGTTCCGACCCAAAAGCCAATTGCAAATGAGAGAATTTATGATAACTAGCTGGTCTTATACGTACAAGTGTTGCGAGCATGTAGAATAGCATGTCCTCAGCGAGATATTGGGAGATTTGTTTTCATTAATAATGGTCTAGCAATTAATTGTAATCGTTTAATCAAAGATTCAACAAGACCATTACGTGTGTGAACATGAGCTACAAGATGTTCAACATTAATTCCAATTGACATGCAATATGCATCAAAAGCATGTGATGAAAATTCACCAAACATTATCCAAACGGATATTTTTAATGTGATGGTCCGGAAATTGTGCTCGTAATTTAATTATTTGAGCAAGTAATCTCGCAAACGCCAGAGTTGCGAGTAGATAATAAACATACATGTGACCATCGGGATGATGCATCAATTAAGATCATAAAATATTTGAACGGTCCACATGGTGGATCAATAGGTCCACAAATATCTCCGTGAATCTGTTCGAGAAATGTAGGACTTTCAGCTCCTACTTTTACCGGTGATGGCTTAACAATTAATTTTCCTAGGGAACATGCAGTACATGCGAATTTTTCTGATGTTAATATCCTTTTATTTTTTAAAGGATGACCATGTGTATTCTCAATGATTCTTCTCATCATGGTAGATCCTGGATAACCCAACCGGTCATGCCAAATGCTAAAAGTAATAGGATCAGTAAACTTCGGTTTACTAGATGGTGAATTTCAATTGTACGTATTTTTACAAAATATAGACCAGTAGAAAAAGACGGCAGCTTTTCTAATACCGATTTCTTACCCAAATGCGTTTGAGTAATAAAAAGATGCTCAATCCCATTTTCCTCATTTGTTTCAACATGATACCCATTTCGCGGATATCTTTAAAACTCAATAAATTTCTTCCGGATTTTGAGGAAAATAGTGCCTTATCAATAATAATTGTTGTTCCTTTAGGCAACAATATACTAGCTCTTCCGGAGCCCTCAATTACATTTGCACTACCGTTTATCGTATAAATATTTATTTCTCCCATTTTGAGATCAGAAAAATATTTCTCATTTTTTAGTATGGTGTGTGTAGTTCCACTATCAATAATGCATACATCATCATTAATAACAACCATCCGAACACAAATATATATATATAAACGTAAATATTATTAGAATAGAATGAAAATGAAAATACAAAAATATCGGGGTGAGGCTTTAGTTCTTTTGGACACCGCCATCACCAATTAAATGGTCTATCCTACCGTCCGGGTGTTCAAAAAATCCGATACATCCATATGGGTAATATTGATATTAAGATCTTCGGGATCACTATCGTCATCCTCAAGCATTATTTATTGGATGTTGAGAAAAATTGGCTTCCACATTTTTATTTTTCAATGAAGCTTGATACAATTCAACTAAATGTTTAGCCGTACGACAGTTTCGTGACCAATGACCTTTCATGCCACATCTATAACATATATCCTCATGCTTTTCTTCAATTTCTTTTTCTTTTCCCTTTTGATCTTTTCTGTTCCACTTCAGTGGCCGTATTTCTCACGGTTTGATTATAATTGTGATAAGGGAAATATCGAGCGTGTCTACGACCATAACCACGACCACGGTCACGGCCACGGCCACGACCACGACCGTAACGATGGCTTCGTTGGAGCCAACAGACATTCACTTCGGGAGTGCTGTAGAGCCGCTTGGTCCGGCTTCATGATTTCTCAATAATAACTCATTATTTTTCTCTCGCAATGAGGAGGGCGATAATTAAATCAGTAAATTTTGTATACCCCTTTTCTCGATATTGTTGTCTGCAGGACAATATTCGAGGCATGAAAGGTGGAGAATGTCTTCTCCAACATATCTTCATCGATCACTTTTTCTCCGCATAATTTTAATTGAGATGTAATTTTATACATTGCGGAGCTATATTCATTCACGGTTTTAAAATCTTGCAACCTCGGGTGCAACCATTCATACCGTGCGAGTAGGTAGTACGACCATCTTCGGTGGTCAAATCTTTCTTTTAAATTTACCCATAGGCCATATGGATCTTTTTCGGTAAGATATTCCATTTTCAAATTTTCATCGAGATGACGACGAATAAAAATCAAAGCTTTAGCCTTGTGTTGTGCGGATGCACTATTATTTGCTTGAATAGTTTCACTAAGGCCTTCGACATTTAGATGCATTTCGCATCGAGAACCCATGACATATAATTTTTTCCGGAAATATCAAGGGCTACAAATTCGAGTTTCGCGATGTTAGCCATAGAGATCAATAAATGCGTACTGTCTTCCGGCTTTGGTAACGGCGTAAACTCGTGCTTAGTCTTCCGGCTTTTGTACTCGGTAGAGACTCGTGCTGATAACATGTTATAAAATTAGGGTAGTGTTAGAATAAAATCTTCACACTACACACTAATAAAACTCTAACTATTTTGCACAAGAATTTCTCTCTTTCTTTTCTCTCACAATTTTCTCTAATCTTTCTTTCACTAATCTTTCTTTCACAAAATAATGGTGTGTTACAAGCTTAGAGAATAGCTCTATTTATAGAGCTCTAATTAGTGGATTACATCATGACATACATCATCCTCCACTAATCTTAATTAGTGGTGTCTCCACTAAATAGTGGACATCCATAAAAATCTTCTAATAATTCACATAAATCCATAATTAGTGGAGCCTCCACTAATTAATAAAGATTCCAATAATTCATAATACTCCTAAAATTTTTCCAAATTTATTTCATTGTGTCAAAATAATCGACATACAGGTTAAAGTGAATGGAAACTTTTTTTTTTAATTTTAATTTATATATTATAAAGTGATAACTCAATTCGTTAAAAGCATATTTTACAAAGTGATAAATTTTGAATTCAATTTGCATTTTTGTCTTTTAATATGTTTATTTATATATTCATTTAGTAAAAAAGTTTGATTCGTATCATAATTAATCTATTATAATTTAACTTTAAAATTTATTCTATTCTAATATAAGTTCATACTGTTCTAAAGGTGTGGCTGAGAGTTAGCATAATTTACAAGGAAAGTGTTTCTTCTTTCTTTGAATAGTCTGATATGTTTGTGTAATAGGTTTCAATATGTATAATTTTTTATATAAAAAAAAACTGAATTACTTTCATTGAAAATTGTAAAGTTATTTTAAAATTTAAAAATCAATTAGTGCTGTATTAATGAAATAATAAATAAAAATATAATTAAAAATAATAAATATATTTTTATTTTACAAAATAGGAAATAATTTAAAATAATATATCCAAAAATGACATATTTTGAAATGGAATGGCGTATTACTAAAGCTAACCACAACAAATGCTTTCAAATTTTGTTGATGATTACAAATTTCTCATGGTTCAAATCTCCAAATACAAAATCACAAATATTGTGAGAGGTGAATCAAGTGATTGGTTTATTGGCAAAGAAGGGAAGTGTCGTTGAAGATTACTGCAAAATCAAATAATTGATTTATTGGCAAAATTTTGTTTTATAATAGAGTGGATACTATAAGTATATCGGATTGTATTTGAATCGTAATTTTTTTTATGGCTATTCGCACTTAGTTTGAGTTTGATCTTGAATCTGAATATTACTATAAGTCTTGAATTATTAATTGAGTCAAATTCAAATAGTTAAAAGTTTAAATACGTAAGTATTCGATGTGAAAACTCACAAATATATTCGATTGTATATTATATTAATTGTTTAATTATATTTTTAATGCACATATCATAAATTTGAAATAAACAAAATTTTATTTTCACATATTTTAAATATTTTTAAAATCAATTTGAACTTGAACTTAATTTCTAACTTTTGAGCTCGTCAATTAATTAAATTTCTAATCGAGTTTCATCTTTAATATTTTTTTAATAGAATCAAGTTAGAATTTTAAAATTAAAATTTAATTTAAAATATAAAATTTTACTCGGGTATTTTAAAACTTCACTCAATTCAATATGAATACACTCCTCTGTGTACTTTTGAAACATATGTACTGACTAACTATTTTACTACTTTTAATAATTTTTTCTACCAAAGAAAAAAAAATAGGTATAAGAGCCAAGTTTTACCAAACATTTAGGGAGAAGGAGAAAAAAAAAAAAAAAACTACTACTCTACTCCGATTAAAGGTTAAAAAAAGAAGAAGAAGAAGAGAGAGATGCATGAAACTTTTCTCGGGAAATGCAATAGGAAGTCGTGTAATATATCATTTTTGCAATCATATCTCTTATTTTAATAAAAGCTCAATCATATCCCTTTAAGTATTAAAATATTTTAATGCTATTATGAACTTTATGAATAAAAAAAAGATTTAATTTAAAAATAAAATTTTTTTATAACATTTTCTTTTTTAATTTTTTTAAGTTCTTTATTTCTTCTTCCTCCTCTGACCTTTCTGAACTCCTTATTTTTAAAATCTCTTTTCAAATGTAATTTTTAAAGGACAAAATTTCAGTACCCATATTTATGAATTTTAGATTTTTTCCTTCAAATTATAAATTTAAAAAATCTTATTTTTAACTTTGAAAAACTTGTTTTTCTATTCATTTATGCAGTTAAAAGGCAATAGAAACATGTTGTTGGGGTTGTTTTGGTCAATTTATTTTTTTCTGGTCAACAAAAAAAGCTTTGTTAAGACTACATTTTTAAAAAGGATAAAAATAAAAAATTGAGAACTACAAAATGAATACAAGAAGAAAAAGGGGGGGGGGGGAACAACAACAAGAAAGATGAAAGAGAACAAAGTACTAACTTATTATTATTTTTTAAGAGAGCATACAATCTTTAACATTTTGTAATAAAATACCACTTTCAATTACAATTGAAAAGTTTTAATGCTTAAAGGTCATAATTGAGTGTTTCATGAAATAAAAGGTATGATTGTAAAAGTGATTAAATTTGAAGGGCAAAATGATCACTAAATTTTATTTTTGAATTGGCACTCAACCCCATATATAGTAAAAAAAAATCAAAAAGAAATTTGTTATTGAATTTTGAATTACTCGTGTAAGTATATAATAATTGATTTAATATGAATTTTATAAAAAAAATTACTTATTAAATATGTGGAGTCAATTGAGATCTAAAGAAGAAGAATATAATGTGTTGTAGATAGATGATAATTTTTAAAAAAATAAAAAATATATTTAAATTAAAATAAAATTTTAATTGAAAATAAAAATATTTTTTTTTTCTCTAAATAAAGACAGTTTTACAAGTGAAGAGTGATCGTTTCAATAATAACGACGATGATACTGAAAGTGAGGTCTGGCAATAAAAATGGGGTCAAAATTTCCCAAAAGAGTTGATGGCTTAGACCAAAAAACCTTCCGAAAAGGATGGGATATAGGATGTGACAAATTTCCTTTCAGCCCGAAATATTCTTATAAAGGTTTGAACATAAACACGGCGTGAAAAAAAAAAAAAAGAGAGAGAGAGACAGCGGATTTGACCATAGAATTAGTGTTCAAGATTAATTTAACAATTTGAAAAGCATTTTTAATAAAAAATTTTGACAAGACCAATTTGGCGACTCTCATAAGAAAAGGACAAAATACAAAAGAACCACTTCAGAAGAGAGACCCCAAATTGAATTTACTAATTTCTCATTTTCGATTGCACATTCATTACTTTCTTAAAAAAATGAAAATTTTATGGAAAACACTATTAAATTATTTATATTTTAAGATTTATATCTTTTGTCTTTGTTTTATTTTTTTTATATTCGTAATAAATTTTATATACTTTAAAATATTATTCTACTGTTCTGAATGATTATTTTTGAACATGAATTTGGTAGGAATAAATAGAATTTTGATAATTTTGCTATTGATTAATTAATCACGTTATCACTGAAAATTCTTATTTAGAATGGTGGAAGAATATTTTAAAATATATAAAATTTGTTGAGAATATAAAAATAAAAAATAAAAGATATAAATAATGAAACGTAAATAGTTTGATAGTATTTTTCACAATATTCTCTAAGGTTATATTTGGATAAAATTTTTCATTCTCATCTCAAATTAAATATATTATTATTTTATATAATTTTTATTTTTCAAAAATTATCATCTATTTACAACTTATTATATTCTTTCTCTTTAGACTCATCTAACTTTATATATTTAATAATATTTTACAAAACTTATTGCAAATCAATCCCTTTCTACATACACAAAAAAAATTATACACAATAAAAAAGAATTACGCGACTCTCTCAACTTTATTTGTTAATTTTTTATTCCAGTGTCGTAGGATGAGCTGTGTATCGGACCAAACATGCCCTGCGCTGGAAGGATCTTAGAAAGAGACAAAAATAAAATAAAAATAAAAATATGTGGCTCATAGCAAGACACTCAAAGCATAAAAAAACAAGAAAGAGTGGGGAATATGGACTCCATTGCAAGTGACAATTGACAATTGCTTAAATCATCAAAATCTTCCCCCCAAAATCCAAATATTGGTCCACTTTCTAATCCGCAAATAAAGAAGGCCAAAAACCCTTACCAAACAAAACCCACATGAGATTCATATTCCCACCACTTTCACTGCCTCCACAAAGTTTCCATTGGATTTGGATCACTCTCAACAAAATTTTAGTCGAAGTTGTCATAGAATATTCTTATCTTCTCTATAAACAGTCATGCCCTATTGGATTGGAACCTTTACATTCTTAGGTATCCCTCCTTTCTTTCATATTGTAACTCTAATATGGTGAAATATGGTGAAATGTGAATCATATATTCAATCCATGCATTATTTGTTTGAAATAATTTCGATTACCATCTCTTCATTTGCATTTAAATATTCACATTTATATTTTAAAATATAAAAAATAAATGTTTATATTTCTAAAAAAATGTATATTTTTTTCTATACTTTACAATTAATATCCTACTAACTCATAGTCTTATTACTAACTTTTCAGGGTAAAGTTATCATTGACAAATATTTTCTTAAATTTTTATGTCAAATTAAAAATAAAATATTTAAATATGAAAAAGATTAATATTTTATTCCTTAAATTTAAAATTCACACACCCTAAATTTGTTTCTAAATAAAATCTTTTACTCGAATTGCATACCTAAACACATATACTTGGGTGTGCATATGTGCAACCCAAGTCTCTAAAATCATATTATGTTAATAATAAGGGCATCTAATTCAAAATTGATTGTCAAAAGTGAAAAAAGTTCCTATAAATTGATTCATAGAATTTTGAGTATGATCAGTGATATGAGCAAGGCATGACTAGCTCTACCAAACGTTATAACTGTTAGTGAGAAATAGTTGGGAAGAACTTGAATGAGGTTTTGAGAGATCAAAATATCTTGAGGGAAAAGAGAGGAAAAAGAAGACGAGTGAAAAAGAAAATGAGGAGAAAAAAAGAGAGAAGGGGGAAGAACAAAACAAAGGGGAACAAGAGGTTGAGGTTAGAGAAGAGAGATAAACATTGAGGAAAGGAAGGAAGACGGGGATGGGAGGATAGTGACCACCTCAAGTTGAAGAGAAAAAGCAAAGAGCGACAAATAAGAAGATAAAAAAAGAAAAGAGAGAAGAGGTAAAATGAGAGGACAAATGTGGATAGTGAAAAGAGGAAGTATAGAGAATAATGAGGTACAAAATCATGATATTTTACTTTTACAAAAACACTCTGATTTGAATTCTTGTATAGATTTTGATTTAAGGACGAATACTTTTCAAGAAGGGGGAAATGATAGGAATCGCCCCAGACACAAGGCCATTCCAAAGAAGATAAAGAAAAGTCCAAGCCATAATTCATGGCACCTTAGGTGATATCCATTTTCAAGAGGTTTTAACAAGAATTTAAGGCCAACCAAGCCAACAAACCAATGGCCAAGAGATTAATGAAAAAGTAGATAATAAAAGGAAGGCCCAAAGGAGTACAAAGAAAGCAACAATTCTTGTGGAAGGTCAAGCAAATAAATAAATAAGGATTAAAGGGCAAACGGGCAAATGGAGGAATGCGACCCAAGGAAGTTTCAAATGAAAACAATCTTGACCTCAAGACTATTTGGAAAATCAATGGGACAACCAAGGTCACCTTAGAGGTCAAGAACAATGTTTGGGATGCAAAACATCAAGGAGAGAACGGAAGAGGAATGAGAATGGACCATGTTGTTGGTGTACGAAAGATTTCAACCGGAAATTGTTCGTACAGAAATGTCGTCCAGCAATGCGTACTATAAAAATAATGTATAGTAAAAAAATTAATTAATTACAATATAATATATTAAAAATAAAACATTTTAAAATAATTAAAATAATAAATATTTTAATTTTAATTTTAGTAAAACGAAAGAAATAATATTTGTTAACTAAAAATTATTATTTTATTAGAAATAATATTTAAATTGAATCACGTGCCACTCTTCTGAAAGCTTCTTATGATTTTTCTATTATGGATTTTTAGAAGAGAAGGAAAAGTTGAAAACTTTACAAATAGACAGATAAATTTAATGTTTATGTCCGTATAATGGTGGTAAAAGAAATCATTTTTTCGTGGTGAATATTATTGAGTTAAATACTAGTGGAAAATTTTAAATCGAAATAATTAATAAGATTAAAAAAATAATATGAAGAATAAAATAATATACAAAAAACTTATATTTTTTGACTTGTCTAAAACACTTACGTTCACAACAAAGATTTGCTGGAGGTATTTTTGTTATAGTCACCTAACCTATATATTAGAACAAATTAGGACACTTTTAAAAGTGCATAACTCTATTTATATTTATATATATAAGTATCAAATCATAAGATTCCTAGTCAATGTAATAAATTTTCAATTCTAAATAATTAAGAATATATTTTTCAATCATACCATTTTATCCTAAGCAGATTAACAATGGAAGACAAATCCCAACAAATACTAAAAAAATTGGACACGAATTTATGATTCTTATTATTGTTATTTTATCATTTGTGATTTGAACATCCTAACTACTGCATTGCCTGTGATGACCCTGCCCATGATTCATGATTCATGATTCATTCGCTGTCTGCAGAGTCTACAAGAAAACCCAGAAGTCCATTTTTGTTTACTAGCTCCTCCACATGCCCCACGTTGTCGGAGATAAGTTTTCTTTTCTTTTTGTTTTTTTATTGGTTGTAAATTTCAAGATCCACTTTCACCTCTTGCATATATATTTTGCATGCTCAGCATGAAGCTGTGATTGGTTGTTGCTGGTTTGGTACTTTAAAGATTTCCATTTATTTTCTTTTGATTTTTAGATAAACAAAGTGTTTTGCTTCCGTGGTCCAAGAAATAGCTCTTCTTTTGGTAGTTTCTTGAATAATTGAGGCCCGCAGTTTTGCGTTGAGCAGAAAACAGAAGAATTAAACGAGGGTGTCATTGTTTCTGTTTCTGCAGATTCATTTCTTGAATTTTCTCTAAAACTGTTAGTCTATTTTTGTCGGTTATTTTGTTCACGTTGAGTTCCATTAATGGTTTCCTGTAATTTGGACACTTGTCTTTCCAACTTGGTTCTGATGAGCGCACAGAAGTTATGGCTCAGAGTTGCTTGTATCCACGGCCCCTTCTGAAATTTTGAATCTTGAAGAACTTAGTTTGGAGTCACTGTTACATAACAAATGGCTTCGGTTGTTTGCAGTTTGTGGGCAGCCCGTAGTTTTCCTTTACATTCAGAGTTGAAGGCTCAGTTTAGAGTTCAAATTAGATGTTCGGCAACCCGTGATTCGTCAGTGTTGTCTGCTGATTCTGTCGGAGTTGATGGCTTTTCTTCTGTTAAGGAGGATGAGAGTACCAGCCGCTTTAGTGATATGGGGAATGGTCATTTGAGTTCAAGTGCTAAAGCGAAGAAGAAAGAGGAAGATGTTGTGCAAGAGAAGTTGGAACTTTTATGGGATGATGGATATGGGACTCAAAGTGTCAAGGATTACTTTGATTTTGCCAATGAAATGATTAAGCCTGATGGTGGACCTCCTAGGTGGTTTTCCCCAATATCATGTGGTTCTCCTTTGAAAAATGCGCCTGTTCTTCTGTTTTTGCCTGGTAATTACTGTTTTAGCTGTTCATGTCATGCAATTTGCATAATCTGTACAAAGTTAATTTTAACTGGTTTTCACCCTATACGTATAAGTTCCAAGCATAGCAATTGATTTCCTTCTCTGGAAGAGTTAGGATAGGCATTTGACAGCTTTCTGGAAAATTATACTCATTTTTGCTTTGATGTATACAGGCATGGATGGCCTTGGAGGGGGGCTCATTTTGCATCACAAAGCTCTTGGAAGGTGAGACTTGGTTTTTTGTATATATAGTGAATTATCTCTACTCTGTGGCCTTCTAAGGCATCATAGTGACAGCAGCCAGTTGACTTTGTAATTAGAACTGGAAGTCTACTTGGTCTAGTAGCAAAAGAGCTCATGAAGAGAATAGTTGGTTTAAGTTGTATCACACTAAAATTCTTTCATTGGCTTGTTAGCCTCTCGATCTTGTTAAGACATTTGTGATCTTTCTTGCAAGTACAAGAGAAACTGTGTTTTTTAGACACTGAAATCTGCTTCTCTTGATAGGTGTTATCTACTTGCTATAAAGCAATTAGAATATCTAATCAAACTGTGTCGTGTTACTCTTCATTGAACAGATCAAATTCCATGAATATGTACTTTGGTTTCCTTAGAATGCCTTTTGGAATTACTTGAATACTTTTGTTTAGAAGGGGTGATGGCATCACTGTCAGCAGTGATGTTTATAACTTTTTTTTTTTAAATATAAAAAAAAATTCATTTTCAACATTGCCTCATATTCTGTTAAAGAAGATACTCACCCAGGAAGCAATAGTGCAAAATAATTGGTAAGAAACATTAATTAGGGAATTGGGTTTTTTAAGAGGATGATACTCACCCAGGAAATAATAGTGCAAAATAATCATAAGAAGCATTAATTAGGGAACTGGGATTTTAAGGTTATATTTCTGTGTGATTCATCGCAATTCCATTGTCACATCTTTGTATCCTTTTCTAAAAGATTAATGTTAGATGCCTGTAGACCTGAGAAAGTTGCAGTCTGATGCTTGCAATTCTATGGAATCTCCAAGTTCTGGGATAGAACCTTGAGAATAGCTCCAAAGATAAACATCATTTGAATCATAAAAGATGTCTTGTTCCAGTCTCCTCTGGTCTCATCCACCAAGTAAAGGAAAGTTCAGCTACTCAGCCTGAATAATTTATAGGTGGATTCCTGTTGTGTGGTTATCAGACTGGGTAAGCAGCCATTTTAATTTAACTTGCTGATATGTGCTTATTTACTTGTATTGCTTACTTCAGGATGTATATAATTTATGTGCTTTATATGGAGTTCAATCTAAGGTGGTCAAGCTCTGAAAACATTAGTCTAGATTTAGTTACATACCAATAATTTCTTATTGTATCTAGAACTGATTAATAAAGGAGCATTTCCTTTTTCAGGGCTTTTAAGGTATGGTGCCTGCATATTCCTGTGACAGATCGAACACCATTTCAAGGTCTTAATCTTTCATTGCTCCTTTGTGTTAAGTTTTGGTGGTATGAAGAGAAGAGTGATATCATTTGAGGAAATTGTGCTGTTTTCTGATATTGTTCCAAGCTGCTTTCAGAATTCTCATCCTCATTTAGAGTCTCTTTTGCCTTCTCTGCTTACCTCTGAATATGAAAATAAATTGCTTACATTAAAAGCTCCTAGAGGCTTGATAAATTTCCTATTGGCTTCAATATGGTTTCAGAAGTCTTCTAACTGGTAGCAGTATAAAAGTCCAAAAGTAGTATTTGGTTGTTTGTTCTGAAGTTTCTGTGAAACAAATGGCAATAAGTAAAGGGGTTGCATATGAGGGCAGGCTCTATTGTAGAACATATGTAATGGTCCATCATAAGTTAAGAGTTTATCTAAACCTGAATGGGTTAGGACAAAGTATTAGTTATTATGAAGTTGAATATACAAAAACTAGCTTGAAATTTGAGAATAATTAGGTTGTTTCTGCATCTCATACTGCTAAACAAGGATACTGCTACCTCAAACAACATCATATTTTTTTATGAAGTACTGTATAGCATAGTACTGAAATCAGTTATCTTACAAAGGTATAGGCTAAATTCTGTTATTCTCTTCTAGCACTTTGATTTAGGAACTTCAGTTTTGCAAGTTGAGGATTCTCAAAAAGTTAGACCTGCTATGTGGTTAATGTCTTGCAAAAGTCAAACTGGAGGATTACAGTTATACTTATTATAAACACCCTGGCTGTTTGATCTGTCATATGAAGTTATGGTATTTGGTTAAACACAACTAGGCAATATCTAAAGATCACTTTTATAAACTTTCTAATTGCCAACAACATTCGAAAGCGAGTTTCTGTTCAGCTTTAACTAATTTATTTCCCACCTCTTTCTTTTTACAATCTAAACGTGTATTTTGAAACCTCTCCACTGCAACATAACTTGTAATCTCATTTTGAAATTATAGATGCATCGACAGTTAACTTACACAGGCTACTGTTTATTTAATGTCTACACTTGAAACTTGTTGCAACTTCTAATGAATATTCAATCATTGGACAAATGAAATGTTAATTGCAAAATATTCAAGAAGGTACATGAAAGCTTTGCTCGAGAGATGTGGTGAAATGATATCCTGTCGAAGAACTATACAACAACGAAGTGTTGTCTTGGAAATTTCCTCTAGAATTCTGCTGTATCTTTAGGAATTTTCTTGAATTTATGCTTCTTGTTGTTATGTTTCTTTTTCATTTTTCTTGGATGCTTCTTTAGATATTTGCTACTATTGATTTGCTACCCAAACTACTTTATCAAATTTCAAGAAGTCTTCTTTTATTGATGAAAAATTTCCTTTATATAGAACTGTTAAAGTTTGTTGAGGAAACTGTGAGGACTCTGCATTCTCTATCCCCTAAGAAGCCAATATACCTTGTTGGGGATTCATTTGGAGGAAGCTTAGCACTTGCTATCGGTGCTCGTAATCCTAGAATTGACCTTGTGTTAATATTAGCTAATCCAGGTAGCTTTGGTTTCCCTGTGGTTTAGTTGTGTTTGACACATTTCTATACTGAGTACTAAATCTTGTTTTTGCAATTTATTTCAGCAACTTCATTTAACAGGTCACAATTGCAACCTCTGCTTCCACTGTTGGAATCTCTGCCCCAGCAACTTTATTTTACACTCCCTTATCTTTTGAGCTTTGTTATGGGTATGCCTTTGCTTCTTTAAGGATACAGTATTTGTCAAACCGCTTTTTTTGGGTTAGAATTTAATTACTTATCTGTAACATTACCAACACCCAATATTGACTATCCATTGCAAGATTCATGCACCAAGCATTCTCTTTATATGGTTTTGTATGCTAGTTCTGTAAATTTTTGTTTCCTAAAAATTGACTATCCACAGCAATGTCACTTTGGTAACA
The DNA here is from genome assembly GCA_026120185.1 of Voacanga thouarsii. Lineage (NCBI taxonomy): Eukaryota > Viridiplantae > Streptophyta > Magnoliopsida > Gentianales > Apocynaceae > Voacanga > Voacanga thouarsii. The sequence continues at coordinate 317,103 of JANUWF010002187.1, read as the reverse complement.
ACACTCTTTTACAAAGTTCACTACAATTGTTCATGCAAAAACTTTGATCTAAATTACTTAAAAGTAATTGTCATTGATGTGATCTCCACATGCTGAATCAATTTTATCAATTCCCATAATATAATTTGCTTCCTCCCTCCCCATGCTACACCAGAACCAAATATTCGTTGTTGTGAAATTGAAAGCTGATAGAATACAACTTCTTACATACTCTATATCATAGCTGGTCATGTATGTGGCTGACCCTTGTAAACAATGGCTGATCCAGCAGTGTTCAAACTGGCTTATTCATGATAAATCTAATTCTCAACAAGATCAATTTTTGACTTTTTACACAAGCTTTTTCTTTTTTAGTAGTGGTTCTGCCAATTTGATGAATAGAAGTAAAACAATCAGTATGTTGACCCATTTATATTGCCAAATGCACTTCCTGGGTTGGAGAACTTTCTGAGATTCTTTGGACTGTTTGTTCAAATATTCATTCCACATTCTTTAGCCTTGTGTATGCACGCAACACCTGCACATATATAAAAGTAGACCAAAGGTCCATGTGTTTTCAAAGAAACTTGTAGTTGCACAGAAAAGCTTGTTTATCCTGAGCCTTAGTATTCAGGAAATAAATTAATAAAAAAGGACTTGATTTCTATATGATTCAGGCACTATGATTTGTCAGTTCTTAAATTATGAAAGGAATGTTATACTGATTCATGAATAGATATATATTCTCTCTTCTTTTCTTTCTTTTTGCTGTCCAATCTTGCATTTTCATATGCATTCCCTGAGTACAGGGTTTAAATATCTTGTTTTGTTCCCAATTATGGGATTGCTATTCCAGCAAGCAATTATTTCAACTATATTCTTGTACTCCCTCTGTTTTGAAATAACTTTGGCTTTAGAAATTTTTTTTATAGTACTTCAACATTAACTAGTTTTTCAATTTCCAAAAAGGGGTAACATCGTCTTTTTATGGTTTTTAATAACTTCCTTAATCTGTGTGAAAAAACGTTAAACGTCAGTTATTTCAAAACAGAGGTAGTATATGAAAGTGTATAGAGAAATGGGCTATAGTGTTGTGATATTGGCTATCTGGAGCTCCTATTAAACAAATGGTTTCTCTTGTGGCGATCAACAGCTATAAGCTTATTGTGATTTACAGATTTCCACATAAATTACTGCTTATTGTAATGCTTAAGGTTTCAACTGAGTGTGGACATTAAAGCTGATATTTTAATCATTGTAGGGTCAACCACATAATATATGTTTGAAGATTTTTAAGTCAAATTAGTTTGGAAATGTCTTACTATGGATCTGTAAGCATTGTCCATGAATAACTTTAATTAAGTTTTGCCTACTCATTATTGCAAACATTGTCCATGAATCAGTTTCATGGATGAACATTTTCAAGATGATTATGTTTCCCTTATTTTTTCAGGCCACTAATAATCCAACATTCATTTGGCACTTCTTCAATGGAATAAATGATATTTCCTCTTGAAAGTATTTGATGCTATAATCTATATCACATCCAAAATTAATTGTATCCTACGGTTATATCAGGTGAACCAGTGAAGATGGCTAAAGTCACCATCGATAGCTCACTTCCTCCTGCACCATTTCTTGAACAGTTGTCTGGCAACCTGATTGCTCTTCTGCCATGCCTTTCAGTAAGAAGTTGTGTTATGACTGTCATATTTCCCTTGTTTTACTGATCATGCTAAAAGAAGGCTCGCATTTGAAATGATTTCTTTGAGTTTCTTATTATGAGAAATTATTCTTTCCGTGATTATTCTTTGCCATGGATTACAGTTGATCTACGATTTCATTGGATCTAGACTTCATTTGCTTTTGAACGTAACACCCTCATGCTTCCTAATTTTATCCTTGTCCATTATTTGTCTTGTGAATCTTTATCTAGAACAGCATTGTTAATCATTAGGCATTTCCTCAATGCAATCTGCACATGTAAATTTACACTGTATATAATTGGGGCAGAAATTTTCATACCCATTTTAGTGTTTATGCCAAATGAGACAAACGTGAATTGATGAACCACTTTGGAAGAGCCAATAGTTATATGTTGCTAGTGGAGCTCGAGCAGAAGATTTTGTTTGAGGCTGGTAGCAGTACAGGGGCATAATGAAGAAGAAAAGGGCAATCATTTTATGTGAAGCAGAAAAAATATTATACTCAGAGAATAGACTAGGCAAGAGTGAAGGGAAGGGACTGGCAATAAGAAATGAGAAGATAAGGAGAAGAAAACTCTAAGCTCAGGTCAATAAGATGATGAAGATTATACTTGAGGCTATTGCAATCTATAATATGAAAAGCCATGCCCAACAAATTTGCAGAACGTAGAACTCCTTTAATATCACTTAGCCACAAATAATGCCATTGTGTTCTGTTCATTTTGACATGACAGATATTCACATCAGCAACCTAACCTTGGAGAATCTTGATTACTATTCAAATATTGGTTTCAGTGGTTTTAATTTTGTGATTCTAAAGTGTTAGTTTTTGTATTAGTTTATAATTATCTGAATACTTAATCCTCTGGAGTTGTGCCCGTGCCCCCTTCTATCCTCCTTATGGATGAATAATTGTTTAGAGGAAGTGAAGCATCCTTGTCACTAAAAATACTACAGAAAACAATATTGGCACTATATTGGATTCTTCTTTCTTTCCATATCTATCAGGGCTTGGCTGATATTATACCAAAGGATACTCTTCTCTGGAAACTGAAGCTTCTTAAATCAGCAGCTGCTTATGCTAATTCCCGTCTCCATGCTGTTAACGCTGAAGTACTTGTGCTTGCTGGGTATCCTTTCTATCTTGATGCCTTGTATATATGTCAAAATCTAACATGCATAAAATTTCTGGTTTTCTTTAAAGACATGATATGGCTAGGACTGCCAATTTGGGCTTGCGAGCCCGATCACAAAATAAAAAATTTGGGCCCGAGCTTGGCTCACCCAAGCTCACAAATGTTAAGCCTAAGCTGGGCCCCAATACAAAATGCGAGCTTGGGCCAGCCTGAAATAATAAAAAAAAAAGTATTTTTTTAACTTATATATAATAACATAAATACCCATAATTAAAATGTAGTTTTACAAAATTATCTATCAAATGAAAATGAGTAAATAGTGGCATTTTTGAGTTTTTCTTGGTATTCAATTTTAGAGTTTTTCGTAATATTTGAAAGATCGAACTTTAATTATTATGATAATGATGGTTATATATTTTGGTTAGTTTTATAATGAAGTTCTACTGTAATGTAAAAAAAAAATTAAACATAGAATCATTATATTAAAAAAAGTTTAATAAGTGCATATTTTGATAATCAAGGGCTAATAAAATGAATGTGATTGTTCAATTTAATACAGTGATCTTAAATTTTATTAAAATTTGTAGAAATTGAAAATGATTTGGTAATGGATTCATGGTGATTTTTAGAAGCAACAATATATTTTCAATTTCATGCATTTTAACAAAAAAGAAAGCTCTTTGATTATCATGTTGTCAGATTATCATCTTAGTTGGAATTAAAAGAAAAAGTAAAACATTCATGTACCATTTAGACACTATAACTTTTTTAAGAAAGGGATATATTAATAAAAACAATTAATTGTAAAAACTAATATTTATTTATAAATATATATTGGGCCGGGCTTATAACAGGCTGAGCTTGCTCAAGTCCGCACTCGAACTGAATAAATTTTGGGCCTAACTTTTAGACCTGAGCTCGCTTGAAGCTCGCCCCAAATTAAATCAGGCTGAGCAGTTAGGTTCGGGCTGGGCCGAACCCATTGATAGTCCTAGATATGGCTTTTGCTAGTTTTCCTAGGTTTGCTTTTGAAAAATTTTATTCCTTTCTGAAGCCTAGTTTATTGTTACATCTATTATCATCACCAATTCTCTCTGCTTCATAGATGCATCTGTATCTTTGTAAATAAATTAGAGTATGTGAATAAGTGGATCATAAATGCCTTTGTGGACTCACATTTTATGAGGTTAGAGCTTTATTATTTCAATTGTCACTTTCTTGCCTTGGTAGACACTTTCCTTTCCACCTTCCCCCCCTTTTTGTCACATTGAGAAGTTGGTATAAGAAATTGTTGTAGACTTTTGGATTTACTGCTTTTATTGGATTACCACATCATCCGAAAGCTTGAGCTCTTAGATAACTTAATCGTCAATGTATGCATGTAAGTAAATATGCACTCTAGGCTATATTTTGGGTTCAAATGGGAATGTTTAAGGGAAAAAAGAAATATCAGAATCTTTTTAATTGGATTGAAGACGTGTTGTCATCTTCCTTCGCTTTTCTGCCAAAACCTATGAGTCAGGAGGAAAGTAGCTAGTGAATGGGCCTTGTATAATATGCCTGTTATGCTGATGAGCATTTAACGGGGAGGACATAGCTCCTTTTTTGGGTAGTAGTTATGATGATTACTAAGGATATCTTTAACTGCTTTTTTATTTTAAAAGAAGGCCATTCTTGCTGTCTTTCAGTGATCCACCCTGTCAAGATCCAGACCACTTTCTTTTTGACTACTAAAAATGCACAACCTGCAAATTTTGTATAGGAATGCTGTCAGAGTTTTAGTTGTTAAGCATGGTATTGTTCTTAAAGTTGTTATCTTTAAAGTGGTTGATTGAGCCATGTGTATTATGTACCTCAGTGTCCATGACTGTGCAGATCTTTCTTCTTAAGTTGTTCACAATTTGTTTTCCTTTTTCTCTCTGTATTAGTGCTGAAGAAGTCTTTTGATTCTAGTGGCAAGGATAAAATGCTTCCTAGTCGAGATGAAGCAAGGAGGCTTGAGAGATCAATAAAAAACTGCAAAGTACGGTTCTTCAAGGACAATGGGCACACCATTTTGCTGGTGGGTAAGCCTTTTTTTTTTTTTTTTTTTTTTTGGGGGGGGGGGGTGTGAGACAATGGTGGACTTTGGCCTTTTCCAGTAGACCCTGGTAACTGTTTGCTTTAACTTTTCTTGAAAGCCAACTTTAGATACCTCTAATACTCCTTGCGGACTCAAATTCTGCATATACTGATTAAATACTTTAATATGTCCAAGGATTTTTTATCCTTCTTATCCCCCCCCCCACCACCCCCCTCCCTCCTCTTACCTGAAGTATCAGATATCTGAGTATTATTGAGTACCTCAGAGAAAATCTCAATAGGAATCATGCCATTGTTGTCTTGTTAATGGAGTTACATAAATTATTTAGTGATAATGCAACTTGTTTTTCCAATATTTTTGGTTTTCTAGTTTTATTTGTTTTATCTTTGATCTCCGTGGTAATAGACAAGCAAACATATATTAAGAACATGCCATCTTGAGGTGTTTTAACTATGATAATCTAACTCATCAAACACAAACTTATGAACAAGGACATATCTTTCTATGATCAATTAATAATTTTCATTCAAGTATCTTAGAGAAAACCATTTCAAGTCAAGATAAGTGTTTTGAAACTTGAGCTCCTCTTAAGCCTGCACGAAACTTATGCGGTCTAACTGTTTTCCCATTACTTTAATTTCTAATCTTGGAACTATTGGGAGAAATATCTCAAGAAAACTTCATATATCTTGGGTGATAAACTAGTTTCTGAGTGGTGTACATGATGCATTTTACAAAATCCATAGAATATAATCTTCATTGCCTCTAAATATGTGGTATCATAGCTTTAAATTTCCGTCCCCTTTAAAACAATTGTGATATTATAGTCCATCCCGCTTAAAAATTTGTCACATGATAAGTTTCTTGCATCAAAATTCGCACCTGTGGAAGTATTTCTAGTGTTTGTTTAGATTACTTTTGGTAGTTTTGCTAATTTTTCTTCAGTAAAGAAACCTTACCAATATGGTGTCAGTTTTGGTGAGGGAGATAGGTAAAACATAAATGCTATAGCTCCTTTTGCAGGAAGATGGTGTTAATCTGCTGACCATTATAAAGAGTACCTGCACATATCGCCAGACAAGAAGGCATGATTATGTCATGGATTTTCTGCCTCCTAGTGCATCGGAATTCAAGCAAGCTGTTGAGAATAATAGGTAATACCAATAATGTTAACTGTTGCTTCACTTCATGTTCTTTTATTTTCGCATAATTCTTCTTAATGAACTAGGCGGAAATTAGACTATTGCTTTGATGAAATATAATTCATATTAAAGCTTTAGAGGTTAGGTTGAAACCCGAATTTTCTGAATAGTTCTGGATGATTTTCATTGAATTAATAATGCACATATATAGACAATTAGGATGCCAAAACCAACGTCTTATAAAAAGGAAAAAATCTCCCTAGAATCTGCCTAATTGATTCTAACCAAATCACCTATCCTAATCTGACCAAATCAACTAAAGAAGAAAAAGAATAAACTGAAATTACAGCTAATTTTATTTACAAGAAAAGATCTACTTTCCAAACACTTCTCCTCAAGCTTAGGAATAGATATTTCGCATTCCAAGCTTGCAAAGAAGACTTTCATGGCTTGACTTCAATAGGCTCTTGGTTAGAATGTCCGCTTCTTGTTCGTGTGTAGGAATATAGTGCAGATTGATTCCTCCTCCTTTAATTTCATTTTTGACGAAGCTTCTATGAATTCTGACATGTTTTATGCGATCATGTTAGACTGGATTGTTCACAATGCTTATAGCTGACTTACTATTGCTATATAGCTTAGAAGAACATGATGTAAGCTGTAGATCTTGCATTAGTCTCCCCACCCAAATTACTTCACAGATTCCTTGTGCAATTGCCCGAAACTCTTTCTTTGCGCTGCTTCTGGCTACAACAATCTGCTTCTTGCTTCTTACTTCTCCATGTAACTAAGTTCCCCCATAACTTCGTACAATACCCAGAGGTTGACTTGCAATCTTCACAGCCTGCCCAGTCTGCTTCAACAAATCCTTTAATGCGCCTATTTTCTGACTTCAAGAACATGAGGCCATGTCCAGTTGTCGTCTTGAGATATCTTAGGAAATGATTAACTGCCTTTAAATGTCTTTGTGTAGGTGAGTGCATGTATTGACTGACTACACTCATGTCATAGGCAATATCAGGCCGAGTAAGGGACAGATAGATCAGTCTCAATTTAAGCTATCTACTATATGAGAATATTTACATTCCTATTATGTAACAGGAACTGAACTTGCAAACATTATTAATCGAACTTTGGTGATGTATCCCACTTTCTGCCAAATATTGATCAAACTCGTTTGAAAAATACTCACCCTTATTATCAATTCGAAGGATTTGAATAGTAGACTGAAAGACATTTTGAACAAACTTATGGAATTGTTTGAACCAATAGAAGGCCTCGGATTTGTCTTTCATCAAATATACCTAGCAAGCCCTTGTTTGGTCATCAATGAAAGTAATAAACCACTGAGTTCTAGTACAATTAGTTGTCCTAGAGGGTCCCCAGATATCATTATGAATCATCTGAAAAGGCTTTGAGGGTAAATAAGCACGAGATGGATAAGACACTCAAGTTTGCTTAGCAAGGACAGAATGTTCACATGAAAAGCAAAATTCTTTATTAATGAAAAGGTTTGGATACAAAGCTTTCATGTAGAAAAACCTTAGATGTCCTAAACGTTTATGCCATAACAAAATTTCAAACTCAGAAGTAACAGACAAAGACCTCTTATTTTTTGACTCATCCCTAGTGAACTCCCATGTTTCCTTGAGGTAGTACATGCCACCTTCCCTCTCAGCAATTCCAATCATCTCCCTGAAAAACGGGCCTGAAATTCACAATGAGAAGGATAAAAAGGTTACAACACAATTCATGTCCTTTGTTAACTTACTAACTGACAAAAGATTATAATTTAGCTAAGGCTCCCTGCACTTATCATATTCATCAAACATATCCAATGATCCAGTTATGTGATCCGAAGCTCTTGTATCCACCATCCAACAATTTTCTAGGTGTTTTTTCACCTGTTTGCACCATGACTGCAATAGGCTTTTAAGTTTCCACCTTTTTTGAGGCGTAGATTGATTAAGGAATTTCCTCAGCATCTCCATCTATGCAACCGAGAGTGTGATACCAGCAATATCTGCTGAGTTTGACTCCACCAAGTGTGTTGCCTGAGCTGGACCATGCTGGTTCCTCTGGTTAAGCTGACTCCTTGGTTTCCAATCAATTGGCTTACTATGTAAATCCAAGCACATGTCATGGGTATGATAGGGCTTGTTACAATAATCACACCACACTGACTCCTTGGACTAAGAATTGGGCTGTGAACCACGACTGCTTTTCTGTTTATTGGCTGCAAGTGCTGAACTTCGAGTTTCTATTGAAGGAGGAGTGTTTGAATTGATGGGATTCATCATGACACGCCTTTTGCCCTCTTCTCTCCTCGCTTCAACGAATGACTCTTGAAGAGTTGGGAACGGCTTCACTCCAAGCAATCTGTCTCGTAATTCGTCAAGGTCAAAATTTGAACCTTGTAAGAAGTCGAAGGTGCGTTCTTTCTCTACTATTCTTTTAAATTTTGCAGCATCATTTGGGCACTCCCATCTAATCTCATAGAAGAGACCCATCTCTTGCCATAGTTCAACAAAAAAGTTGTAGTATTCGGTCACCGTAAGACTTCCCTGCCTGGTGTTCCGAAGTTTTAACCTTATCTCAAAGCATTAAGATGTGTTTTCTAGGTTTGAATAAATTTCTTGAACTACATCCCAAATCTCCTTTGCTGTCTTGTAGAACAGATAGGTTCTTCCAATGTTTGGCTCCATAGAACTGATTAGCCAAGCCATAACAATAGAATTCTCTACCTCCCAAGTGCTGTAAGTTGGTGACGTTGTTGGTGGGGCTGTTATTGCCCCTGTAAGACAGCCAGCCTTCCCTCTTCCACGAAGCACAAGGCTAACGGACTGAAACCACGCACGAACGAAAATTCTGTCCATTAAGTTTATTCTGTGTGATTTGTAGAGAATGGCTGTACATTGAATTTGTTGAAGGCCCTGTCGCAATTCCTAGAGATGCTTGATTCACCGCTGCAGAGGACACCTCCATGGTCGAATTCTGCTTTTCTCCGGACATTTTAGGATGACAAAAACAGAAGAAAAAACTTTGACGGTTATTAAGATTGATAAAGCTCCAATACCATGAAACCAGAACTTTCTGAATAATTCTGGATGTTTTTCATTGAATTAATAATGCATATATATATATATAATTAGGATGCCAAAAGTGACATCTTACAAAAAGGAAAAAAATCTCCCTAAAATTTGCCTAATTGATTCTAACCAAATCACTTATCCTAATATCTGACCAAATCAACTAAAAAGGGAAAAGAATAAACTCAAATTACAACTAATATTTACAAGAAAAGATCTACTTTCCCAACATAGGTAGTATTTACTGAGTGCTGGTTAACTCTATTAATCTCTACTGAACTCTGCTTATTTAAACAATTATAGAAATCTTACCTATTGTATTATATTGGTTAGAGAAGTTGAAGGTGAGTGTACAAATAAGGAACTACCTAATAACTAACATACTAATTCAATTTGCGATCTAGGTTTCATTTAGCTGAGCTTCTTCTTGAAGTTAGACCCTCTGTTGTCAGAGATTAGTCTTCATGTTTATATCGCGGGATGTTTATCTTCGACTGTCTGAGCATTGAGTGTGGTTTTGTTCTCATTCTAACATGTGGGATCTCTATGCTGTTGTAGTGAGTTTTTAGCTGTGAAAATGCTTGGCTAAATTCTGTTCAGTGTTGCAAAAACCTGAAATTGCATGTTTCCCTCTGCCACACAAACTAAGGTTCATAAAGTTCCCAATAAAAATTAGAGGGCTTGAATTCATCAGAACCTTTAAGCAAGACCTCAAGCTAGTTTGGATCATGACTAATCTGTGGTGTCCTAATTAAAATTGAAGTTGAGTTTAGTGCTGAACATAAGCTTGGTTCTAACGGCATAAAGGATATGTTAAAGTTGGACAAGGTTGTATGCTGGCATTTTTCTTTTGGTAAATTTCTCTTTCTTCTCCATTTCAGCAGTATAAATACCATGCACATTCCTAAGCTAACAGGCTGTTACAAATCCATTACCTCTGGTAGATTTTGTCTATCTTTTCACTACATAGTCCTATATTCCTCTTTTTCAACTTCTGATCAAAGAAGACTTCTTAATTCTGTTTATAATTTGCTTGAATAGATTGAAGCCTACTTCTAAGTATCAATAAAAGGCCCATTATCATTTTCATCATTTCTTTCTAAGTTTGTCAAATCATAAATGCATTAGTCCTTTTTTCACGTATCTTAATTCAAAAATTACTCTCATAACCTATTTATAGTTGCTCTGGTAATACATCCCATTGTTCATGACCTTTGTCTTTGACTGGTGTCTAAAAAAGTCTGGTTTCCTTGATGCTATAATGGAGAAATTCATAGATATTTTCAGCTTATTTTTAGAATAATTAGAGCATTTAATCAATTTCCCAAATCTTAGGTACTGTGAGCTTTTGATCAAAATTAATTTCCTTGGAAGCAAAAAGAAGTAGGTGATGTAAACAGCGCTCTAGATGTTCATCTTATATCCTTTAAAGTCAAATATAACCTGAAATGGTAATGTAAGTATTTTAATTTTAGTTTTGTATTGGGATTTAAATGTTTCCTTTTATTTTTGCTGTTTTTTTGCGTTGTGAGTAAGATATACCCATAAAAAGTTCCAATTTGATTGAACTTGAACTTCTAACTGAATGTATATATTGGAAGCCTAGTTGCTTGAGACAAAGTTGAGATTGTAACGAAAATTGTCCATTATTCAAGTCATGCATACTTCAATCTTAGATTTTCTAGTTTCTTTACACTACGATCATAATATTTCAATTTCAGATTGTACCATTTTTTGACTGGCTCTGTGATGTTCTCGACCATGGATGATGGAAAGATAGTGAAGGGTTTGGCAGGGATTCCAAATGAAGGTCCTGTCTTGTTAGTTGGTTACCACATGCTTATGGGTTTGGAACTTTTTCCACTTGTTGAAGAAATTTTGAAAGAAAAGAAAATTCTACTTCGTGGTGTTGCACATCCAACGTTATTTTCACCCCTTGTGGAGACTGAGTCAAGGGAACCCTCCTTTAGTGATGTTTTGAAAGTATATGGTGCTTCTCCCGTTAGTGCTAGCAACTTTTTCAAATTGTTCGCAAGCAAATCTCATGTTCTGCTTTATCCTGGTGGTGCTCGTGAGGCTTTACACCGTAAGGTATTGTAGAGTTCTGTCTATTATGACTATACACTTCTGTTGTTCAAGTTTTCATCTTTAGTTATTTTAAATTCTTTTGTTTGTGCATATATTTTCGTTTTAAGTCTTTTGAAAAAACACAACCATCTACAGGAGTCAACACCTGTAAGGATCAAGTTTTAAGCAATTTTACTTGTTCAACAAAATGTTCACCTTGTGCATTGTAACCATGAGATCTTAGCAGATGAAAAATCAGTAGTGCTGCAAACATGGAATATTCTTTGTAAGGCTATGAAACTAACACAAAATATAGTGATTCTCTCTTGGCTTAGAAGCATTTTAGATGCTTTCTAAAGGGACTTGAAACTATTTTCTAGAACAATCTAAAAATCTGACAGCAACACTTCTGGGATTCGAACTATAGACACAGAGGCTGCCATTAGTTTCAGCAACGGACACAGAAAAGAGGCGGTCTTAACAAGCATAAATCGAATAGAAGAAGCTTCATGCCTTGTCTCTGTGGACAAGATATATGTTGCTTGTAGCGTTTGATAAGAAGCGAACCTAAAATTCTTCATGGGAGTATAGTTTCTGTTTAAAAAAAAAAAAAACTCAAAAGCACCTCCTGATGTTCTCATGACTCTCGATTGATTTATTGATCTTGATCTATGGCTTTAGCCCTCGGGATCACCAGTCATTGTAGCAATTTTCCCTGGAATTTAAGTATTTCTGTTCTAAGTCATCAAGTATCCAGGCTGAGGGACCACTGTCATTTTGACATGCTTTTTGCATTTTCAGAATGGACTCCTGCACCTTTTTCAATCAGATTTGTTTTTCCAGCATCAAGAATCATAGTTTTGATAGGAAGAATAAACCTGTGTCATGGCTCAGCCAGTGAGAAAGGCTTGTATCGAATATGAATATATTGTTGATGACTGCTGGAAGTTTTGATGTACTCAATATTTTTGTGGTTGAATTAGCTAAAAGATGGTGGAAGGAGTTCATGTTGAGGTTGACTTTTCCTTTTGATTAAAGCTCAAAACAGATGTTTGATCTCTCATCCACGTGAATGAAATCACAAAGGAATTAAGCATTTATTTTTATTTTTTATTTTTTGCGCATCATACTAGGAACTAAAGCATCGTGGTTTTAATCAATGAAATCATACTGAGAAATAAAAAAATTTTGTTTACACCAAATAAGAAACATTGACAACAACTCTATGACTGTTAGAAAACTATAATACAATTATTAAGTCAACAAATGGATTTACCAAGTTCGGAAAGCCATGTATATAGGGCTGGCATTAGCAGTCCTTATAGTTTATTCTGAAAGGTTATGTCTTTATTTTACATCACCATAATGATTTCATTTCTTGAGATTGATCAATATTTTTTATTTCTCAGGGTGAAACATACAAGTTATTTTGGCCTGACCAGCCAGAATTTGTGAGAATGGCAGCGAAATTTGGTGCAACTATTATACCATTCGGAGTTGTTGGGGAAGATGACTTAGCAGAAGTAAGTACACCATTTTTTTTTTCCCTGTTTGCCAACAAAAGCACACTATTCTTATTTACATCTTTCCTCACCTTTCCTCTTCTTTCGGATTCATTTTCTTGCAAAATAATGCATATAACAGGGCTGATAATTGTGTATGCTGAGTACCAGGTGATGTAAAACTAAGAGGAACAAAGAGATAAAATATCTAAGGCTTCAGTTGTCCTGTCCACTGACACCCCCACAAACCATACAACAACAACAAACTAAGCCTTAATCCCAAGAAACTTGGGGTCGGCTACATGAGCCAATGTCAGGCAACGTGTGGCCATCCACATGAATCCTCTCTCTCCACTTTTTTCTATCGACCATCATACTCTCATTTAAATCTAACAAAGACATATCTCTTCTAATCACCTCTATCATGTCGTTTTAGGCCTGTCTGTACCTCTATCTAACCTATCCTACCTCCCTCCCTCAATCCTCCTAACAGGAGCATCCCTCGGTCTTCTCTATACATGTTCAAATCAACGCAGACGGCTTTCTCTCATCTTTTCCTCAATAGATGCCACTCCCACCTTTTCCCTAATAGTCTCATTTCTGACTTTATCTTTTCTTGTATATTCACACATCCACCGTAACATACGCATCTCAACTGACAGAGTTTGAGAAAATGGCTAAATGCCTCTTTCTTTGATGATCTTTCCTTTAAATAAGAATTGCTATACACCTATTTTAGACAAGAAAATATTTACAGTAATTACACTAATTATTGCTAATCTACTTTAGGTAAAAATATATACAGCTAATACACAAATTAAGGTAAATTGGATCTTCAAATCTCAGCCATAATTTCCGCCATAATCATAGCAATTGACAGCCCACAACCTCTACCATTGATATCCCCCCTCAAATTGATGCTGAATGATCAGCAAGCATCAATTTGGTAACTAGAAAATGATGTCGTTGTCGTGAGAGAGCTTTAGTAAAGACATCAGCAGTCAGTTGATCAGTGGTGATATGAGGTAGAGAAATGACATGTGCATCATATGCTTCACGAATAGAATGACAATCCACTTCTATGTGCTTGGTGCGCTCGTGAAACACTGGGTTAGCTGTAACTTGGATAGCACTAGTATTATCCGTATGAAGCGGAGTAGGTTCCATGTGAGGAAACCCAAGCTCACCCAACAGTCCTCGAAGCCAAACAATCTCAGAACATGCAGAGGACATAGCACGATACTCAGACTCAGTGGAGGATTTCGACACTTGATCTTGCTTCTTGCTTTTCCAAGGGACAAGTGAGTTGCCAATGAACATGCACCAGCCAGTACTAGAACGTCGAGTATCAGAACAACCAGCCCAGTCAGCATCACTATATGCAACCAAGTGAATAGGAGAATCCACAGGAAAGAAAAGACCTCGAGTAGAAGTGCCTTGCAAATAGCGAACAATGCGACGAACAGCAGCCAAGTGAAGGTGCCGAGGAGCCTGCATGAATTGACTAACTTATTGGACAGCAAAAGAAATGTCAGGCCGAGTAATAGTCAGATAATTCAAGCTCCCCACTAAACGTCTGTATAAGGAGGGATCAGACAAAAAATCACCCTCATCACGACGATATTTAACATTCACTTCTAAGGGAGTATCAACAGATCGACCATCATGAAGACCAGCCAATGTAATTATCTCCTGAATGTATTTATGCTGATGTAAGAAAAGACCAGCCGCTATAGAGTTCACTTTAAGGCCTAAAAAATAGCGTAAAAGACCTAGGTCCTTCATATGAAAAGAGCTTTGAAGGCGTTGTTGAAGCTGAGAAATCAATTCAAAGTCAGTCCCTGTAATAATGATATCATCAACATATACTAGGAGCAAAACAATTCCTTTAGGAGTCTTGCAAAGAAACAAAGAGGAATCATATTGACTCTGGACAAAAGCGAAGCTAATAAGCATGGATCGAAACTTATCAAACCAAGCATGCGGATCCTGTTTTAAACTATAGAGTGACTTCTTTAGTTTACAAACATCAGAAGAGGGTGTAGAAAATAACCCTGGTGGAGGAGTCATATAAATTTCTTCCTTAAGATCCCCATGTAAAAAGGCATTCTTAACATCCATCTATTGTAATGACCAGCCCTTGGAAGCAGCAATAGCTAGAACAAGTCGCACTGTCGTCATTTTTGCCACTGGTGCGAATGTCTCCTCATAATCAACTCCATACTCTTGTCGATTTCCAAGTGCCACCAACCTTGCTTTGTATCGGTCAAGTGACCCATAAGATCTTAGCTTAATGGAATATACCCATTTACAACCAATGGGTTTAACACTAATAGGACAGGGAACAATATCCCAAGTATGGTTCTCTTGAAGAGCTTGAAGTTCTTCTTGCATAGCTTTCTCCCAACATACATGTTTAGTGGCCTGAGAATAAGAGGTAGGAACTGTAATATCAGCTAAAATAGCAGAAAAACCATACCTATCAGGAGGATGACTGATACGAGTAGATCTTCGAAGAGCTACTGAAGTGGGCACTGGATCAGGGTCGGGAAGGATTTGCAATGATAGGGGCTGACGTCGCTGATAGACAAAACCAGGTTTAAAACGCTCAATGGAAGGAGATATATCATCAAAGCTAGGAAGAAGAACACCATGTGAAGGGAGATCCTGCTGCTGAAAATAGTACTCATGTTCAAAGAAAACCACATTTCTAGAAACACGCAGTCGATTAGTGGCAGCATCATAACACAGAAATCCTTTATGAGTAGTGTTATATCCCATAAATGCACACCTTACTGATTGAGCTGTAAGCTTGTGACGTTCATGTGAAGGCAAGTGGACAAAGCAAACACATCCAAAAGTGTGTAGCATATGATAATCAGGCTGCGTACCAAAAAGACGGAAGTAAGGAGAATCAAAATTCAATTGTTGAGAAGGTAGCCGATTAATCAGATAAACTGCCGTCGAAAGAGCTTCCACCCAAAATCTAGGCGGAACTAAGGCCTCTAAGAGTAAAGTGCGAACCATATCCAGCAGGTGACGGTTTTTCCGTTCAGCCACCCCATTCTGCTGAGGGGTATAAGGGCAAGATCGTTGAGATATAATGCCTTTTTGTTATAAGAAAGCTTGGAAATCATGTGACATATACTCACCTCCATTATCAGACCGTAAAACCTTAATGGGCTTGGAAAATTGAGTCTCAATATAAGCCACAAAACTTCTGAAAACTGTTAGCACTTCAGCTTTAGTACGCAGAAAATATATCCATGTGAAACGACTATAGTCATCAATGAATGTCACGAAATATTTATACTGCGCATGGGAAATGATAAAAGTAACACCCCAAACATCACTATGTATAATCTCAAAACATGTATTAGCACGAGTACCATAAGTAGGAAAAGGTAATACTTTACTCTTTCCTAGTTTACAAACAGAGCAGTCAAGAGCTAAACTATTAGACGAACATTGATTTTTGTCGCCAAGAAAGCCATGCTTCATCAAATGAGACAATATCACATTATTTGGATGGCCCAATCGTTTATGCCAAACGTCAGCCTTATTTTCAACAATAATAGAAGTCAAAGACAAAGGTCTAGGAATAATAAATTGCAATGGAAATAATCTGCCCACTTTAGGCCCCCTCGCGATCACCTTCCTTGACCCCTGATCCTGCACAAGACAACCACGACGAGAGAAATTTACAGTACAGTTATTATCCACCAACTGCCCAACTGAAATTAGACTAGTAGACAATCCAGGAGAGATAAATACATGACGAAAGGAAGATCCAATATCACCAATGGCTGCAATTGGAAGATTACTTCCATTAGCAATCTGAATTTTTTGTTTTCCAGTATACTTCTAAAGATTATGCAGCCAATCAGGTGATCCAGTCATATGATTTGATACCCCAGAATCAACAAACCAAGGAGAAGAAACAATCTTACCTTGACCATGAAGTCCAAGAGTAGAGAATGTTGTGATGATCATCTGTTGGACCATTTCTGGAATAGCAAAAGACTGATTTGTGCCAGCAATTGTGGCTGTAGAACTGATACTGGTAGGGTCTGAGATAGTAGCCTGAAAAGCTTGGCTTCGTCGGTTTTCTGGGCGTGTAGGACATTGCTTGATAATGTGTCCATTCTGTTTACAATAATTGCAGAATTTCTTGCCACAATTGCGGGCAATATGCCCGAACTCCTTGCAACTATAGCACTGCATTTGTCCCTTTCCTCGGTCCTTCCCTTGAGCAGCATAAGCAACATTAACAACCTCAGATGGCTCCTTGGACGAACCTAGAACAGCTTGTGTAGCCATTCTTTGTTCTTCATGCAACAATTCACCAAGATATATATCCAAAGAAGGGACAGGATTTCTATTCAGTAATCCAGCCCGTGCAACTTCAAATTCTGGCCTCAATTTCATCAAAAACTGATCACGCCTACTATCTTCATGAACCGCTTGAAGGCTGGCTAAAGCCTCTTTAGTTACCTTTGAATAGATAATACCAGAATATTCGCTCCATAGATTAATAAATCCATAATAATACTGCTCAATAGAGAGATTACCTTAACTGAAGTTACTAATCTCAAGTTCTAGTTGAAATCGTCTTGCAGTGTTATCTTGATGATATATGCGTTGCAAATAATCCCACATCTCCTTAGCTGTACTAAAGGAACGCAAATTGTTCACCATATGAGCATCAATAGAACATAAAATCCAGGAGATGATTCGAGCATCCTTTGCCTCCCATTGACTAAGTTTTGTACCTTCTTTAGGAGCAGGAGCAGACCCATCAATGTGATTCCAAAGCTCCTTCCCTTTCAGAAACATCCTGAACTGAAATTCCCATGCTGCATAATTCGTTCCTGTAAATTTGATAGCCAAGGCCTCTATAGACATTCTTCCATGAAAATTCTCAGCAGACATTCTTCCAAAAATATTAAATCTCAAAGCCAAAGTTATTGATCAGAAATTAATCAACCAAAAAAAATCAAAGCAAACCAGAAACCTTTGGAAGACAGAAGCAAAAAGAAACTAACAGAGATTCGAAGATTCAGCTATGAATTTCAAAAACCAGGCTCTGATATCATGACAGTTTGAGAAAATGGCTGAATGCCTCTTTCTTTGATGATCTTTCCTTTAAATAAGAATTGATGTACACCTATTTTAGACAAGAAAATATTTACAGTAATTACACTAATTATTGTTAATCTACTTTAGGTAAGAATATATACAGCTAATACACAAATTAAGGTAAATTGGATCTTCAAATCTCAGCCATAATTTCCGCCATAATCATAGCAATTGACAGCCTACAATTAGATCTTCAAATCTCAGCCATAATTTCCGCCATAATCATAGCAATTGACAGCCCACAACCTCTACCATTGATATCAACTACTTTCATTTTGTGAATATGATACCTTTTAACTGCCCAACATTCTGTGCCATATAGCAAAGCAGGTCTTACAACTGTTCTATAGAACTTTCCCTTTAGGTTCAATGGTATATTATGATCACATAGAATACCAATCGCACACCTCCATTTCAACCAACTCGCCGTAACTCGGTGTGCAACGTTGCCATCGAGCTCTTCGTCTTTCTGA
This sequence comes from Voacanga thouarsii, assembly GCA_026120185.1. NCBI lineage: Eukaryota > Viridiplantae > Streptophyta > Magnoliopsida > Gentianales > Apocynaceae > Voacanga > Voacanga thouarsii. Next base: position 298,787 of record JANUWF010002187.1, on the reverse strand, counting down.
ATAATAGATTCTAGATATCGGAAGCAATCATCTACTAGTATATCTCTACCATCCAAAGTTACACTCTGAGCTATAGTTTTGCTACTACTGAACTTGCATTCCATATACTCTGTTTTACTTCTACTAATTCTGAAGCTCTTAGATTCCAATGTCTCCAATCTCATCAATCAACACAATATCATTAGCAAACAACATACACCATGGCACAGCCTCCTGTATAGTGTAGGTCAACTCATCCATAACGGCCGCAAAGAGGAAAGGGCTAAGCGCTGATCCTTGATGCACCCCGATAGTAATAGGAAACTCTGTAGTCACTCCAGCGCAACTCTTTACACTTGTACATGCTCCCTCATACATATCTTTAATGAGGGTAATATACTTTAGCGAAACACCTTTCTTGGCCAGCACCCACCAAACTACTTCTCTAAGCACCTTGTCATAGGCTTTCTCCAAGTCAATAAATACCATATGTAAATCTTTCTTTCTTTCTCTATAATATTCAATCATCTGCCTTAATAAATGAATTGCCTCCATAGTGGAACGCCCAGGCATCAAATGAAATTGATTATCTGAAATTTGTATAATGCCCTAACCTCTGTTCAATCACTCTCTCCCAAAGCTTCATAGTATGACTCATGAGTTTAATTCCACGGTAATTGGCACAATCTTGAACATCCCCTTTATTCTTGTACAGAGGAATCAGAGTACTCTTCATCCACTCTGTAGGCATCTTATTAACTTTATATATTTTGTTGAACAGACTTGTTAACCACGCAATACCTATTTCTTCTAAACACTTCCAGACCTCGATCGGTATACCATCCGATCCTACTGCTTTTTTTTGTCTCATCCTTTTAAGGGCATCTCGGACTTCATGCTTCTGAATACGATGAATACACGCACGATTAACCTCTTCGTTCGAAATCGCAAGGCTACTCACACTCGGAACTTGGACTTGACTCTCGTTAAATAATTTATCAAAATAGGACCTCCATCTCTCCTTTATTTCTTCATCTTTAACTAAAATTCTGTGGTTGTCTTCCTTCACACATTTCACCACACCGATATCTCTCGTCTTTTTCTCCCTGCAACGCGCTAATCTATATATATTCTTCTCCCCGTCTTTAGTATCCAACTTTTCATATAAATCCTTGTAAACTATGGATCTTGCTTTTCTAACAACTTGTTTAGCTTTTCTTCGCGCCACCTTGTATTTCTCAAAATTCTCATCACTCCTGCACTTCCCTAAGTTTCTATAGGACTCTTTTTTACTCCTTACGGCTTCTTTCACTTCGTTGTTCCATCACGACACGTCCTTGTTTAGAGGTACTCTTCCTTTAGATTCACCAAGCAGTTCCTTAGCTACTGTCCTAATACATTGAGCCATCTTTCTCCACATAATATCTGAATCCGAATCCATATCAGAAAACCAGTCATCCGCTTGAACTACCTTATCGACAAAGGTTATTCTTTCATCCCCCTATAGCTTCCACCACTTGATCCTAGGGTCAACCCAATGATTCCACTGCTTACCTTTTTTCCTAAAATTAAAATTAAGGATCAACAGTCTATGTTGCGTAACTACACTCTCGCTTGAAATAACTTTACAATCCGTACAACCACTACGAAACCTACGACTCATAATAAAGAAGTCTATCTAATTGACATTTAACCCGCTTCTAAAAGTCACTAAATGAGAATCTCTCTTTTTAAACTAAGTGTTTGCTATGGTCAAATTATAGGCCAAGGCAGAGTCAAGAATAGCAATTTCTGCTTTATTTCTAACTCCGAAACCCTGACCTCCATGAATACTCTCAAACCTATTTGCATCCTTGAACAAGGTGAAAATCTGATTCTTTCCCTTGTAAAGAATAGTCAAACAGCAAAGTGTGATGCAACTGGTTTATGGATACTTAACCATGCACAAACCACCGGATAATACTAGGCTTTTCTTTTAAGCTCTATACCTCAAGTACATTCCTGCATTTTTTCGTTTTTTCCCCCAACGTTCAAAAACTAGCCATTTGTTAACTTTTTGCTTATCACTGAAATTTTTTGTTTCCAAGTCTTAGAAATTGTTTCAGATTATTGATGACTTCTTCTTCATGGAAAACTTAAAGCTTCAATTGCTGGATTCAACTTCAATTGCTGAAAAAACTGAAATATTTTCAAATGGTAAATTTGGTTCAATGAAGCATAACTTGGCTTTGACTTCCAGGGTTCAGTATCAGTTAAGGTGGTTTTTGCTTACTGCCCCTGCCCAATTTCATTATTTTTGCTGAACCCTATGGTGACTCTCCAGTGAAAGTCTAGCATGATTAAGCATTCTATCATTATGGGAAATTTGTAAGATTGTCCAGAAGGTGATACATAATTTGGATATATCAAGTGTAGGAAAAATAGAGAACAAGAGGCTCCAAATGTACATCCTTCTTTCCTAGGTTTCTCTTGCTTGGTTATTCAAATTCTACAGTGTATTTCAGTATGGCTTTTTATTTTATAATATATTTTTTCATGTATCCTTTTTGTTTTATATCAACACTTCAGAAATTGCTTTCAAAATTTGCAGTTAGTCCTTGATTATGATGACCTAGTGAAGATCCCTATTCTCGGCGATGACATTAGAAGAGCAAATGAACAGGCAGGTCAGGACGGTGTTAGAGTAAGGTAATCATATTTCATACCTCTAAATATTCTTCTCAAAACTTTCTGATTAATGTTTATAATAAGCAAATGATTAAGCTTCTAACTTTGACACTTGATTGGATTGGACGACAGAGATGGAACAACAGGAGAGGTTGCCAACCAACCATTATTCCTTCCGGGCCTTTTACCTAAGGTTCCAGGTCGCCTGTATTATTTATTTGGAAAACCAATAGAAACCAAGGGAAAGCAGGAGATATTGAAAGATAAAGAGAAAGCTAGAGAACTTTATCTCCAGATAAAATCTGCAGTTGAAAATAACATAGCCTACCTACTCGAGAAAAGAAAGGAAGATCCTTATAGAAGTATCATAGACAGGACATTGTATCGTGTATTTTCAGTTCCATTAGACCAAGTGCCTACATTTGAACCATAATGGATGTTTGGTAGATAAATTGTTATTATATAGAAATTTGTTGCAGATTATCAATTAGAGAGTTGGAATCCTTCTCTATTTCTTTTTCCCATTTTTTTCGATAAAGTCAGAGGGATGAAGAGATTCTCCATGCAAGTATTAGATAATTAATTCATCTTTGTATAATACAAAACTATATAAATGAATTGCATAGAAGTATTTAACTAGTTTAATTTCAAGTGTGAAGAAATGATGTCAGATGTTCTCAAGCTTTTGTTGTTGTTGTTGTTGTTGTTATTACTATTATTATTTGATTTGGAAAATAAAAGGAAGGTGCTAGTAAGGGCTACTTAGATATTTGCAAAAACTTGCGATGCTGTCCTCAAGTACCATATAACTATCCCTTGATTCTCTAAGTGCATTATTATCAAAAAATTTCATGTAGATTTTTTATATCAAAACTTCTGAGAAGACTAAAGATACTCCTCCCCCATTCTCAACTTCCCTTGATCATTTACTTCTCTTCACTAGGGCTAATATCCTAATGAATACAGGTAAATTCCTTAACTTTGCCAAGGTACTGAAATGAAGAAACTCAACTTGATTCAGAACCATATTAAGAAACAAGAAGCTAATGGAACAGCCTTTTGAGAAGATCGATCCAGAGAGGTGACAGACAACTTGAGAATTCTGGAATGGCCATTGATGAAACCATTTCCAACTTTCACATATTTTGGAATGTTCTAATGGTGACAAAAATATGGTTGCAAGAACGGCATCCAGTCCAGAGGAAAGTTCCATGAGAAAGAGATATGCATACTACCCAACATTTACATACGAGGTTAGTGAAAGGGAAGGGGAGAGAGGGGCTTTTTCTTAGTTTGCCCTTTTTTTTTTTAAGAGAATATCTTTCAACGGATTTGTTGTGTGAAATAAATCTAAATTGAATTGAATGCATTTTAAAAGAAATAATATATTTATCACATGTATAATGTTTTATTTTCTAGAAAAAAAATTTAGTGAAAATAATATATGTAGGGGTAGGACATATTTAATGAATGTATCTTAAGCATATCGTATTTTTTTTAAAAAAAAAAATGCGTTCTTCAATTTACAAAATTCTAAAAGAATTATAATGCTCCTAGTATCCCTTGTTTTTTCTCACCTGACAACTTAGTTGAAGTTTGTGAAATGCCAGTCTTTCAAACTTTTCGGGTTCTTCCATGTTAAAATGAGTGAAAGGGTGAGACTCATTGCATGAATCATGATGGGACGGTTAGGAAATACTAGCAAAATTTCTCTCCCAAACTTCAAAGTAGTTGTACTTGCAGGACAAGCTATGATTCAGCTTAACAATCTCGTAATTAGAGACAAAAGAGTTATACAAAAACGAATATAAAAATTAATTCAAATAATTAATGAGTAAAATTTATTTTAATAAAACAATTAAAAAGAAGTTTCAAGATTATAAAACAGAAAAACAATATAATTTAAAAAATAAATGACAGATTAAAAAAAATTATATTTCCATAATTAGAATATTTGTTCTCAAAGACTATCACTAGCTCTTTAATGCACTATGAATAGGAACCGATCCAAAGGACGCCACCCACTAATTTGTTTTTAAACTTTATATTTTATTGAAATAATTAAAATTTTTAAAAAATCTTTCAAAATTTTATCTTTTCATCCTCCTAAATAAATCTTCAAGAATTATGATATTAATACTCTAGTATATTATTTCATGTAATTTACTCTTTCAAATTTAACTTGTTTTGTTTCCTGACTATATAAATAAGGGATATCTTTAAAATTATTTTAAAAAAACAAATACAAAAAGTAAAAAGAAAAAAAGAAACTCATAACAGTAAAGTAATACTTAGCTTATCAAATCTGTGGAAACAAACTGACGAATTTTTAAAATTATCTTTTAGTGCCACATTTCGTAGTATTATACTGGGGAAAAAGGACTTATAGCAATATATAGCATCTCACGGCTCTTGAGTTTAGAGAAATGTGTATCTTGGATTGCTACCAAAACCTACATTAGAAGACACAAAATGTATTTTTTTAAACTAAATTAAAATTACAAAATAACCACAAACCAGAAATCTAAGCTTTCACATTTCCAACGCATAAAATGCATACACAATAATGTGTGAGAAAGCGAAGAAATTGCTCTCTGATATACTCTTTTTATATTATGGATACTTAGCCAAATATACCTATCATTCCTCTACTTTAAATAATGAATCTCAAAGATTACAAGTATTAGTACTTACTCGATCTCATTTTGTTATCTAATCGAATAATCGGAGTGAAGTAATTAAACAAATGACATAAATAAAATAAGACAACTGAGAATAAACTAATAACACAATACTTGAATAAAGACTAAGACTTATATATATATATATATATATATATATATATATATATATATAATTTCCACTAAACTATCAATGTTAGTTTCAGATTTAATGATAATATCTTGGATTGAAAGAATTCATAAGTTACATCTTCGAATATATAATTTCCATTAAACTATGAATGTTAGTTTTGGATTTAATGATAATATCTTGGACTGAAAGAATTCATAAGTTACATTATACCCTCTCTCGAATATTTAATTTCTACTTTTAAATTGATTGATTAAAATCTTTTTCAAATCAAAACTTCTAAGAATGCATTAGAACTCTTTGAATTCCTCCCTTAGATAAATTTGACCCTAATTCGAAATATTAATCTCGTCCAATCTTTAAGATTGTATATAACTGTTGACGTCAGTTTTGCCTAGCCGACATAATGGCTATTTTGAACCGATGCCGATTGGACAAATTGGGACGAGCCGATGAAGTCAATATTTCAAGCAGCCGATGGTCATGGTCAACATCGGCACCACGGAACCGATAAGAATGGAAAACAGATTCCTGATCTTTCGGCGCAAGGAATTCTGCACGATCGGTGGAAGTATTCTTTGGCCGGAAGAAACTCCACGATCTGTTAGTGGCTCATTTACAGCAAGTATAAAATATGGAGCGTCGCCTAGAATCAAGGACGACAAATCAAACCATCAACCAGCAGAATTTAATTTTCTTTTACCTCATCATCATTTCTAGCTTTCTAGTCTAGAATCTTAGTTCTTTACAGCTTTCTTACTGCTTTGTTACAGCTTCTCTTTACCAGCCTTGTTTACAGCTTTTCTTACAGCTTTCTGTTCATATTTTCAATATCGGACATTTTTCTGTATCTTCCATTAAGTCAATTAAATATCATTCTATTCTACAAGAAAAGTCCTTCCTTTAGCATTCTCAGCCGACCTTCTTGAGCCCTTTCTATAGTAAGCTCAAGGAACCCAATCCTTGATTCAAAAAAGATCTGATACCATTGTCTGTTGCACCATATCGGATCGTTTGTGTTTGTCGGATACGAAGCCGATTTCCGTTTGCATCGGTTCCCTATCTTGACAGCAACAATAACATTTATTATTTATGAGTAATTTATTCATATAATCAATTTCTTACTACCATATAGGAAATCAAGAGTTGAATCAAGTAGCCAACAAAAATTTAACTCAGAAATATAAATCACTAATAATTTTGAAAAATATGAGTATCTCATTAAATCAAAAGAATCAACTTAATAATTAAGTTTAGAATATATTATCTAAATCTTAAAAGAAATTAGAAAATAATAATTAAATTGAAGACGACAATCAAAGAAAACACAAAGATAAGGGATTCATGCTCATGCAATTCCTTAGATCTTCAAGCTTCTTGCTAGGATTGATGAATTCATTATTGAAACGCCTTTTGTTCTTCTCCAAAAGATGTATAGAAAGCCCTTCCAAGTTGTGTGCTTGATATATAGTAAGTTGTAGTGCAAAATATGTCAGCTACCTTTAAATTTTCACAAATTTTGATTTTCATCTTCGAACTTTAAAATATGTAATTTTAGTTACTGAACATTTGAAATACCTAAAAAATAGGCCTTTCATCAATTAAAATTGTTAAGTGTTCACGGAAATTCATTACATGACTCTCATATGACCTATTTTATGGGTATATTCATCCACTCATAATCCTTACAATATGGCACCAAGTTTCTCTCTAATTCTTACAAAGTAATTTCTGTATATGAAAGAAAAAGACTATTGCAATTTGTGCATCTCTCACTTTTCTTTTCACATCTTTTTTTTTTTTTTAAGCAATTCACTTCTCCTTTCAGATCTATTCTTCTTTTTTATAGAGATGCTGCCAAGAAAATTACTATCCATTCAGAACTTAATATGGATTTCTTTACTATCTATCAAGAATTGAATCTAATTTCTTTCTTTTTTTCCCTCTCATTTTTATGTCTGAATTTTGTAGATTAAAAGGTGAAATTGATAATTTTTATTGTATGGTTAGATACGAAGATGTGCAAACGAGTAATTTCATGATTATTGAGTTGCATAAGAGGCATGGAGTCTGACCTTGAAATTATTGTTGATAATATGAAGAAATTCGAAGAGAAGATAGCGAGATTAAAGTTAAAAAATAATATTTTGAAAGTAGAAAATAGGAGAATAATGGCTAAAATTGGTGGTTTCGTTATAAAATTTGGGTAGTGTTAGAATAAAATCTACACACTACACACTAAGAAGGTAGTGTTAGAATAAAATTTACACACTATACACTAAGAAAACTCTAACTATTCTTTACACAGGAATTTCTTCAAACTTCTCTCTTTCTTTTCTTTCACAATTTTTTTTTACAAAATGATGGTCTATTTCAAGCTTAGAGAATAGCTCTATTTATAGAGCTCTTAATTATTGGAATACATCATCTTCCACTAATCTTAATTAGTGGTGTCTCCAATAAATGGTGGACATCCATAAAAATCCATAATTAGTGGAGCTTCCACTAATTCCCTCATAATTCACATAAATCCATAATTAGTGGATTTTCCACTAATATATTCATAACACTCCCTCTTGGATGTCCATCCATTACATAAAGAATATACTTCGTTAAAACTTTACTAGATAAAAACCTAGTGGGAAAAAAAATATAGTGAAGGAAAAAGAGTACACTATTTTATATGTTTGTTTATTACTCCCCTTGATGAGATGATTCTTTTAAATCTTTGAACTGACGCATACCAATTTTATATCTTAGCTTCTCAAATGTTGTAGTCGGTAAAGTCTTCGTGAAAATATCTGCAAGGTTGTCACATGATCGAATTTGTAGCACATCAATTTCATCTCTCTTCTGGAGTTCATGAGTAAAGAAGAATTTTGGTGAAATATATTTTGTCCGATCTTCTTTAATATATCCTCCTCTTAATTGAGTTATGCAAGCTGCATTGTTTTCATAAAGAGGAGTTGAAATATCTCTGATAGATGATAATCCACAACTGTTTCAGATATAATGAATCATTGATCTTAACCATACACGTTCTCGACTTGCTTCATGAATGGCTATAATTTCAGCATGATTTGAAGAAGTAGTTGTTATAGATTGTTTTGTAGAACACCATGATATAGCAGTATTTCCACATGTAAATAGATAGACTGTTTGAGAACGTGTTTTATGTGGATCAGATAAATAATCAGCATCTGCATAACCTATCAATGTTGGGCCGGTTTTATTTGAATAAAATAATCCGAGATCAATTATACCTTAGAGATATCGAAGGACTTGTTTAATTCCATTCCAATGTCATCGTGTTGGTGAAGAATTAAATCTTGCTAATAAATTGACAGCAAAGGTAATATCAGGTCGTGTATTATTAGCAAGATACATCAATGCACCAATTGCACTGAGAAATGGTACTTTAGGACCAAGGAGTTCTTCATCATCTTCTTGAGGTCGAAAAGAATCTTTATTCACATCTAATAACCGGACGATTATTGGAATACTCAATGGATGTGCTTTGTCTATGTAAAATCTTTTTAGAACTTTTGTTGTATATGTTGATTGATGAATAAATATTCCACTTTCCAGATGTTCAATTTGTAAACCAAGGCAAAATTTAGTTTTCTCAAAATCCTTGATTTCGAATTTTCTTTTTAAATAATCAATTGTTTCTTGGAGCTCTTCAGGAGTTCCAATAAGATTAATATTATCAACATATAGCTAATATCACAAATTTAGAACTAAATTTCTTAATAAAAACACATGGACATACCTAGTCATTTTTAAATCCCGCTTTCAATAAATATTCACTAAGACGATTGAACTACATGCGCCCAAATTGCTTCAAGCCATATAATGATTTCTGCAACTTGATAGATTAATTTTCACGAGGATAATGTTCATATGCTTCAGGCATGCTAAATCCTTCGGGGATTTTCATGTAAACATCATTTTTCTAAATTTCCATACAAGTAAGCAGTGACAACATCGAATATGCGTATATTTATTTTTTCATGTACTGCCAAACTGATAAGATATCGGAGTGTAATAGCATCAATAATAGAAGAATAAGTTTCATTATAATCAATACATGGCTTTATGAAAAATCTTGGGCTACTAACTGTGCTTTATATCGTACGATTTCATTATTTTCATTGCGCTTTTGCACAAATATCCATTTGTAACTAACAGATTTTACACCTTCCGGTGTTCGGACTGCAAGTCCGAAGACTTCATGTTTTGTCAGTGCATTTAACTCCGATTGAATCGCATCTTTCCATTGTAGCCAATATTTTCTATGCTGACATTCATCAACTGATATTGGTTCAGGATCATCACTATCCTGTATAACATCAAGAGATATGTTGTATACAAATATATTATCAATAATTATTTCTATCTGATTTCAACTTCTACCGGAAGTGGTATAATTGATAGAAATTTCAGTGTTACTTTCATCAACTTCTGGTTCTTTATCATTAGTTTTCTCTTGGTCTTTATCATTCTTTTCTTCAATATGATCTTCTGGATTATTTAATCTTCTTTTCTTTCGAGGATTGTTATCTTTAGAACTAAAAGGTCGGCCACACTTCTGGCGTGCTTTTGACTCAGTAGCTATAGGTATAATATTTTGTTTTGCTGGAACTTCAATTCGAATAGGAGCATTTCTAGCTGGAATATGTGATTTTGTAACTCTTCTGGAGTCAACAAAAGCGTCTGACATTTGATTTGCAATACTTTGCAAATGAATTATTTTTTGAACTTCAAGTTTACATGCGCTTGTGCGTGGATCAAGATAATTTAATGATGTTGTCAAAGTAAGATCTTTCTTATGCTGTTTATGTTCTCCCCCTAATTTAGGGAATAATGATTCATCAAAATGACAATCAGCAAATCTTGCTGTGAATACATCTTCTGTCAGGGGTTCAACATACCTGATAATAGAGAGAGAATCATATCCAACGTATATCCCCTTTCTTCTTTGAGGACCCATCTTTGTACGTTGGTTTGGTGCAATTGGAACATATACAATACACCCAAAAATTTTTAAATGAGCAATATTTGGTTCTAAACCAAAAGCTAATTGCAAAGGAGAGAATTCATAATAACTAGTTGGCCTTATACATACAAGTGCTGCAGCATGTAAAATAGCATGTTCCCAGGTAGATGTTGGGAGAATTGTTTTCATTAATAATGGTCTAGAAATTAATTGTAATCTTTTAATAAAAAATTCAGCAAGATCATTTTGTGTATGAACATGAACTACAGGATATTTAACATTAATCCCAATTGACATGCAATATGCATCAAAAGCATGTGATGAAAATTCACCAGCATTATCCAAATGGATATTTTTAATGTGATGGTTACAAAATTGTGCTCGTAATTTAATTATTTGAGTAAGCAATCTCGCAAACGCTAAGTTGCGAGTAGATAATAAATACACATGTGACCATCAGGATGATGCATCAATTAAGACTATAAAATATTTGAACGGTTCACATGGTGGATCAATAGGTCCACAAATGTCTCCGTGAATTGGTTCAGGAAATGTAGGAATTTAGCTCCTACCTTTACTAGTGATAGTCTAACACTTAATTTTCCTAGGGAACATGCAGCACATGAAATTTTTTTTTATTTCAATAGCTTTTTATTTTTCAATGGATGACCATGTGTATTCTTAATTATTCTTCTCATCATGGTAGATCCCGGATGACTCAACCGGTCATGCCAAATGCTAAAAGTAGTAGGATCAATAAACTTCTGGTTTACGAGGTGATGAATTTCAATTATACGTATTTTTACAAAATATAAACCAGTAGAAAAAGACGTTAATTTTTCTAATACAAATTTCTTACCCAAATTAATTTAAGTAATATAAAAATGTTCAATACCATTTTCCTCATTTGTTTCAACATGATACCCATTTCTGTGTATATCTTTAAAACTCAATAAATTTCTTCTGAATTTTGAGGAAAATAGTGTCTTATCAATAGTAATTATTGTTCCTTCAAGCAACAATATACTAGCTCTTCCGGAGCTTTCAATTACATTGATACTACCATTTATAGTATAAATATTTATTTTTCTAATTTTGAGATTAGAGAAATATTTTTCATTTTTTAATATGGTGTGTGTAGTTCCACTATCAATAATGCATACATCATCATTAACAACAACCATCTGAACAAAAAAATATATATATGCAAACGTAAATATTATTAGAATATAATGAAAAGTCAAACATATCAGGGTGAGGCATTAGTTCTTCTGAACACTGCCATCACCAATTAAATGGTCTATCCTACTGTCTGGGTGTTCAAAAAAATTCGATACATCCATATGGGTAATATTGATATTAAGATCTTCAAGATTAATATCATCATCCTCAGCATCATTCATTGGATGTTGAGAAAAATTTGCTTCAACATTTTTTTTTGTTCTTTTTCAGTGAAGCTTGATATAATTTCACTAAATGCTTGGTCGCACGACAGTTACGTGACCAATGACCTTTCATACCACATCTATAATATATATCCTCATACTTTTCTTCCATTTCTTTTTCTTTTCCGTTATTATCTTTTCTGTTCCACTTCAGGTGGCGAGTATTTCTCACAACTTGATTATGATTGTGATAAGGGAAATATCGAGCGTGTCCACGACCATAACCACGACCACGGCCACGGCTACGGCCATGATTATAATGATGGCTTCTGTTGGAGCCAACAACATTCACTTCTGGGAGTGCTGTTGAGCCAATTGGTCTGGCTTCATGATTTCTCAATAATAACTCATTATTTTTCTTTGCAATGAGGAGGTCAGTAATTAAATCTGTAAATTTTGTATACCCTTTTTCGCGATATTGTTGCTACAGGACAATATTCAAGGCATAAAAGGTGGAGAATATTTTCTCCAGTATATCTTCATCAGTAACTTTTTCTCCATATAATTTTAACTAAGAAGTAGTTTTATACATCGCGGAGCTATATTCATTCACGGTTTTAAAATCTTGCAACCTCAGGTGCAACCATTCATATCGTGTAGTGGTTAGTACGACTATCTTCAAGTGGTCAAATCTTTCTTTTAAATTTACCTACATGACACATGGATCTTTTTCGGTAAGATATTCTATTTTCAAATTTTCATCAATACGACGACGGATAAAAATCAAAACTTTGGCCTTTTGTTGTGCAGATGCACTATTGTTTTCTTGAATAGTTTCACTAAGGCCTTCAGCATTTAGATGCATTTTTGCATCGAGAACCCATGATATATAATTTTTTCCAGAAATATCAAGGGCTACAAATTTGAGTTTAGTAAGGTTAGCCATAGGGATCAATAAATGCGTACCTATCTTCTGACTTGTGCAACGGTAGAGATTTGTGCTTTAGTCTTCTGGCTTTTGTAACGATAGAGACTCGTACTGATAATGTGTTATAAAATTTGGGTAGTGTTAGAATAAAATCTACACACTACACACTAAGAAGGTAGTGTTAGAATAAAATTTACACACTACACACTAAGAAAACTCTAACTATTCTTTACACAAGAATTTCTTCAAACTTCTCTCTTTATTTTCTTTCACAATTTTCTCTCATAATTCTTTTACAAAATGATGGTATATTTCAAGCTTAGAGAATAGCTCTATTTATGGAGCTCTTAATTAGTGGAATACATCATCTTCCACTAATCTTAATTAGTAGTGTCTCCACTAAATTGTGGACATCCATAAAAATTTATAATTAGTAGAACTTCCACTAATTCTCTCATAATTCACATAAATCCATAATTAGTGGAACTTTTACTAATATATTCATAACATGCTTTATATTGTATTTTATTGTTGGAAGGGTTATTTTTAAGTTTTTCAAATGTTTGAGAGTTATAATCTTACATTTTAAAGTTCGAATATGAAAATTAAAATTTGAAAAAGTTCAAGGGTAGTTAGCATATATTTACCCTAAGTTGTATGATGTATCTTCCCTTCATGACTCATCAAAGATCTCTTTTTATAGTAAAAAATTAAGATTTTAAAGTCGATTTTATATTAGACATGACCAATAATACATTCCTATTTGAGAGTGCATCTGACTAGAATGATCAAAATTGGAAACAAAAAGGTCAACGGCTAGACATGACCTAGAATACGGTCGTGTCTCAGGTTATGTTCACTTTTGGAAGTTTATTTTGCTTGTTTTGTTCTGCTTTGTTCATCCTTGTTCAAACATAATATTTTACATGGCCTAGAACATGCTTGTGTACGTCCCAAAATACTAAAATTTATGATTTGTTTTCACTCTTTTATGCATTGAAAAGCATGCAAAAACATTTCTAAATTTCCCATTCATCCAATTAAGCCCTGAAATCAAATATGAACACAATTAAGTACTAAAACATGCAAGAAGCTTAAAAAATGAAGTAAAAACACCTTAAATTCATCCTAAAAATGTAAAAAATCTAATGCATATCACTCTCACTTCCAACACCATTATCCTGAAGTGATTATTCAAACAAAGTAAGCATTCTTTACCAGCACGAGAAAAAATGTTGTAGAAAAATAAATAAATAATCAAAGACATCATCTTGTCTAAACATCAACAGAAAGAACTAGATGATCCAACCAAGATAATAGACTGGAGGAGAAACAAATGAAAAAATAAGAAGGAAAAATGGATATAATTGACTGCATTGATCTCGGTAGCTATGCCACCCAAGGAATTTAAAGAACCTAAAGGAGCATGAGTCATATATTCTTCTTTACTCATTTCAATTGAGCTGCTTAGAAGATTAGAAATAAGTAAGGCTTATTTTGACACCACCTATTTCCTTTGACAACTAAATGATGACATGTAAATGTTCAAACCTTTATCCCTTTCTTGCATGATGACTTGATTCTAAATATGTCAATCTTTGTGTTGAATTCAGTCACAATATTTCATCTAGATTTTTTTTTCTCAAAATAAGTATGCATATTCCATACTTGAAATTCTAAATAATATCTCAAATTAGATGCCATATCTCTATATTTGTTAGAACATTTAACCAAATTCATGAATGATATTTCAACTAAAACTTTTAATGTGTGAGATCTTACTTTCTTAACCACACTATCTATGCATTTGGGCAAATTTGTGATCATGAACTATATCTTTGTCCTTCATTGTATGATAATGCCCAATTTCTTAAGTCAAATTTCACTAGATATTTGAATGCGTCATCCTTTTGGATTATAATATCATCTAAACATGATTGACACTTGATCATTTTGCACTCTAGACTGGCAGTATACATCAAATTTATTAAATTGGTGTTAAATTTTATCTTGATGTACCTGAAACAATATCAATTTATGGCTAATGTTTCTTTCTACTCACTCATCGTGCTTACATCATTTTTATACTCCTGTGTCTATCTAAGATTAGACATATGTGTCTTTCAAAAATAATATGATGATGCAAGAGTTCTAGGAACTGATCCCAACCCTCCAATAACTTCTCATCCATGATAATGGATGTAAGTAGAAAGAGGTGATTATTTACATCTCACATGAATGGCACTAATAATTTTTTCCTAGATAAAATCCTTTTAGATGGGTTCCGTCAATCAATACTGCTAGGAGGCAATATTTAACCAAACCATTGATGACTTCAATGCCTAGAATAGAAAATAGAAAGCCTACAAATTATCTTCACTAGTCCAATAGTGTTTCCATTTTACAATATTCTCAAGATTAGAATCTTGCAATACAATCATGTATTTTGGAAGGGTGGTTCATGTTGAAGGCCAATCGCCTTATCCAAGTGTTGTAACTACTTTTTGTACTTCCTAAGTTTTCTTATAATATCAACATATTATCTACAACTTCTACTTCACATCAATTATGTTACTCATATGATATTCAGAGTCATTTAAAACCAAACGTCTAATTTTCAAACTATAAGCCGGTGGTTTATTTTTCTATGATGTTGTTCATAACTATAATTATGTAAGTGTTGTAAGTGTGTTTTTTGTTCGAAACTATTATCTCCCATTCCTTGTAAGTCTGCTTACATATAATACCAGGAGTAAATATTGTCAGCTCTTGCATGCTTGCATTTGGCATTCTAATGGTTACTCTTACTTTCAAAAATCATGAACTCCTACTGAACTTGAATAGACCACTTTCTTACTTCATATATAGCTTATTCTTTATTCTTAAAACTCATGTGTAAATGCAAAGTAGTATCAGTATTAAACCAACTTCTCATGAGAGTAATAGAGTGTTTGTGAAATGATTCATTCACACATATAACAATACTTATAATATCAACTACGGTAAATATTAATGATTGCCACATACCATTAGAAGTTCCTACTATAGGACCTCTATAAGCTGGTAGAGGAAGGTTGGGTACTTAGCATGCAATACTTGTTGGAATCTCATCTTCTTTATCATTGTCTCTGCTACTCCAATTCTTTGGGCCTTCAAAGGTCGTGAGTTAATTAACGCAAGATGTATGTATGTATGTATGTATGTATGTATGTATGTATGTATGTATGTATGTATGTATGTATGTATGTATGTATGTATGTATGTATGTATGTATGTATGTGTGTATGTGTGTATGTATGTGTGTGTGTGTGTGTGTGTGTGTGTGTGTGTGTGTGTGTGTGTGTGTGTTATAGAATCTATAATTATTGCACCACTAATCTCATACATCTAATAGGGAAGATTCTTAAACTCGGGGTCTTCTGCTTGCACCCCTAGAAAGGAGTTTGAGACTTGACAGATGGATGAACAAGTTGGCTATAGCTCTAGCTAATCCAATTTGAAGTGGTCTAGGATACCTATCTTGTGCCTACCTATATTTAATGAGTCTTCAAGCATACATATTTCGTGTGTTCTCAAATCCTCTCAAATAGAATCAATATTAGGAATAACCCCTACAGTCATGGCCATAGCTTGTCTTATAATATCAGTTTGAAAAAGTGTTACTACTATTATTGGAAATTCTCACATACCTTAACATGACGTCTTGAATGTTACTCAAGGTACTAATTCAAAAATTAAGTTGAAATTTAAAAATAATGATCTTGCTAAAAGATATGGTAATCAGTTGCTTCATCTAGCAGAAGGATCTTCAAGTGCTCCGTAATAGGAGCCTTTCTAATCCTATTCTCACATATTTGCTCAACCTATGGTTTGACACCAAGGAATCTATAACACGGGTCAAGACAATCTAACCTACTCTGATATCAAGGAGGCCCTATCACTATATCCTTATCTATCCTATATCCCCATACTACGGTTACATCAAGTGTCACAATGGCCTGGCCTCCCCTATAATAAGAAGTGAAATATATAAATTTCTTATGGTTATCACTCCATTAATGCAATAATTGTTAAACACAAAGTACCTACTAGTACAGACAGGCGACTCAACTAAATTGAATAAGCACCTCCTATACCCGACTAGGGCCCTAACAAACGCAATTATCAAATATCAATAAAGTCGGAAAGGCCAAATAGTCCAAGCATAAAGTAACTAGATAGAATTCAAAATTAATAGATAAGTCAATAATGGACTTGAGAGAGTTGCTCGTAGTTCCCTGGCACCGGCTCCCCTCTTGACAAGCTGCAACGCAATGGACAGAAACACTAACCGAATCATCAGTTCAATACTGGTTTACCTTCAAGAAGTTATTCGCCCCACTCTGGTACAATAGGTACAACGACTCTCCATAAAACGGTCTCAGATCGCCATCGACGCACACCAACTGCGATCACCTCGAAAGTCTCATCAGTTCACCGGTCCCGTTCAGTAAAAAACGTATGGGTTGTGATAGGGAGAAAGAAAGAGATGATTTTTTAGCGGCGGCTCTATTATTTTCCTTTTAATTTCGCCTCTAGGAAAAAAAATCAAAATTCAATTCGAATTAGGAGACCCTAATTCCAATCAGATTTTATGTTTCCTTTTTCTTTTCAAGTTAGAGTTAATTAGGTCAAATAAAAATAGAAGAACGTGAAAACATGGGTCAAGCCCTAGCCCGAGCCGGGTGGGCGGCGCGCGCGTGTAGTATCCCCCATACCTTGGACTTTTCTATCAAGTCTGTAGAAAAACTTTTTAGCATATAAAGGCTTCCACACTCCTCAATTTTTCCTATGTAGGACTCATGTCTAACATGAGTTCCCAAATGGTTAACCACCTAACTTTAATAACATTTAATTATAGATTCCTACCATGAAAATGGCTTCTACCATAATCAAAACAATCTCTAACATGTCAAGAGCAACTCTTATTAATTATTTTAGACTAACTAATCATGAGTTAAAAGTTATTAACTTTCAAAGTTGCCATTTTCAACAATCCCCCACAAATCCATAGTTAAAGACTATCCAGGATTTACATAATCTACTTTCGATAATAGTACCTTCCGATTTGAATCACTATCTAAGTTATCCAACTTATGCTCCCACAGGAACAGATGGACTTGAGCCTTGAATCTGAACCTTGAGTGTGACGGCGTCCATTGGTAACAACAGACTATCGACTATGGAGACAATCTTTAGGGTTGACACGTTATGGCCATGTGTCCTAATTCTGTCTCATGAGTGTATTCAGAGAAAACTTAATTCCCTTTAGTTGCAGCCACACAACACCACTCACATAGTTGGCGATCTCCAAGAATGTACTGTTAGCATTCTATCTAAAAGATTTGATCACATTCAGAGTCAAAACTCTTACACTACAGGCTTTCAGGGAAATGACCTAGATACAAAAGTATCAGAATAAGTGTCAGATTCACTTAAACAATTTGATTATACCACATTGAACTGCCTTGTAGGATCTCCACTTGGTCAGTTGGGTTGCCACTATAAGTGAATCATTGATGGGTTATCAGTCCCATTCCCAATCTGGATTTAAGGAACAAGGATGTTTCCAGTCCCTTAGTTAGGGGGTCTACAATATTATCTTTGGATCCAACAAAGTCAATAAATACCACCCTTTCAGACACAACTCCCTTATAGATTTAAGTCTAACTTAGATGTGTCTCTTAGTCTTTTGATTATATTTGGTACTCTTTATCTTTGCGATTGTAGTTTGACTATCACAACGCAAAGATATAGTAGTAATGGGCTTGCTGATCATTGGCAAAGAGGACAATAGTCCATACAGCTATTCAGCTTCCGTTCATGTAGTATCCAAGGCACATAATCAGCCTCAAAAGTTGACCGAGTTATCAAAGTCTGTTTACAAGACTTCCAAGCGACTGCTTCGCCACCTAATGTAAACACATATCCAATGCAACCATTGCTACCAGAGTTCTTGACTATCCAACTTACATCATTATACCCTTCAAGTACAGTAGGGAATTTCCCATAATGCAACCCAATGGACATTGTTCCTTTCAAGTACCTTAGTACTCTATCCAAGGAGTCTCAAAGAGTTCGATTTGGACAACTTGTATATCTTGACAGCTTAGATATAGAAAATAAAATATCTAGTCTTGAGTTATTTGCAAGATATTGCAAGCTATCAATAATTTGAAAATATCTTAATTGAGATACAGAAACTCCACTTTTATTTTTTAATAAAGCTACAGAAGGGTCGCTTGAAGTTTTAGCAATTCTACAATTTTGATAACCATATTTCTCAAGAACACTCTCAACATAGTGAGTTTGAGAAATGGTTATCCTCTCAGTTGAGCGAATCAACTTTAGGCCAAGAATCACATTTGCTATTCCTATATCCTTCATTTCAAACTTACTTTTCAAGAATGATTTAGTCTCATTAATTATCTCAACATTGGACCCAAATAGGAAAATATCATCCACATATAGGCATAGTATAGTACATGTATTACCTTTAACCTTACAGTAAATACACTTGTCATTCTTATTTATGATGAAGCTAAATGATAAAATAGTTCTATCAAAATTTTCATGCCATTGTTTGGGTACTTGTTTTAGATCATATAGGGATTTAACAAGTTCACAAACTTTCCATTCATTTTCTTTGGCTACAAACCCCTCAAGCTGATCCATATATATCTCTTCTTCAAGATCACTATGAAGAAAAGCTATCTTCACATTCATTTGGTGGATAGTGAGACCATATATAGAAGATAATACAATTAGCACTCGAATTGTAGTCAAACGAGCAACAGGAAAGTAGGTATCAAAATAGTCTATTTCCTCTTTCTATCTAAACCCTTTGGCAACTAATCTGGCTTTATACTTATCTATGGTCTCATCTGGTTTAAGTTTTTTTTTAAATATTCATTTGCATCCAATTGTAGTGCCCTCAGGAGAGAGATCTACCAATTCCCATATCCCATTGGAGATAATGGAATCCATATCACTTTTGACAGCTTATTTCCACTGCCCTGCTTCTAAGAAAGTCATGGCTGCTTGAAAGGTTAAAGGTTCGTCATCAACATTATAAGTGATAAAGTCACTTCCAAAGTCCTTAACTACCTAACTCTCTTACTCTTTCTAGATTTTTCCAATTCCTCAGTTTTACTGTTCGAACTATTTGGACCTACCTCTATTGGAATGTATGCCCTCTTAAATTAGGTTTCTGATGTAAATATCGAATATTAATAAAAGAATTTATTTTTCAGAAATCGTTTGTGAATTAATTTTCTTTATTTGTGCATATTTTCGTTTGGCAAAGATCCATTGTATTTAAGTAAGTGATCCATGTGAATAGAGGTCTTTCACAATAAGGTATGAATCACGAGTTACTTAACACATAAACATTTGTTCTTAACCGATTGATGAAAATGAGAATCTCATCATGTTTAGGTTATTATGTTATGAATTCAAATGGGGAATGGCTTACCTTTAGCCAGTGAGTAGTCCACTTACTTCATAACATAAGTGTATTTCAAATACGTAAAACTGGACCTATAGTAGTGGTTTCTAAAAGTACTATATGATAGAAACCTAGACTACTACCGCTACAACATGGACTAGTACTCTATGACTTGAGTATGAGTTGATGGTCTGACGAAGCTAGAAGCATATACTTTGATTTGCTATAGTTGAGGTTCTATCGTAGGGCAAATATACTTGCATGTTGGGTATGTGTGACTAGTTAGTTAAGACAGACTTGTACAAGATAGTTTCTATATTATTTCGCCCATTGTGATTGTTTGAATGATCTAAATATCCAGGGCCCTGGGAAACATGATTTGGATGTTTGCTTTAAGGTAGCTCCCTTGGAAAGCGGAAACACTCCAGGAAGTCGTGGATCATTGGACTAGAAGCCTAAGGATGGTAAATGTCATTTAGAGGGGTGTTAGTACACTTCTTCCTCTCTAAATGTACGGCGATGTGTAGAGAGGTATTTTAGTCATTTCACCTGTAGGTCGAAGACTTTGCTAATGCAGCATTATCTTTGGGGTCAATATTTCTTAATGGCAATATGAGGAAATATTTAAATGTAAAATATAACTATTTTATATAGTAGGGGTATTTTGGTCATTTTAGTAGTCAAGACGATGTGTCTTTTTGGTCCTCGGAATAACTCGTAAATCCTAATTAATTTTGGATTGAGAAATTGGTCTCAGTTAAAGAGGGTTTTATTTTATTCAAGAAGTCTAATTTATTATTGGACTGGAATAAAATAAATTGAGAGAAATTTATCATCTGGTTTAATTAGTTAATTAATTATTCAGGGCCTAGGTCCAGTTTGAATAATTAGAAAAATTAATCGGGACTTAAATTAGAGGAAAATAATTAATACTTAATTAGTTATTGGGTTATTTATTTAATTAATCTTAAGAAATAAATAATTAAAGTTTAATTATTTTTTTGTTCATTTGGGCACGTTAATTATTTATTGGGCTATTTATTTAATCCCAATGAATAAATAATTAATGTTTATTATTTTAGATTTTCGGGTCCAAAAAAAAATATTATTTTGGCCCAATAGCCTGAACCATTGGATTTTTTCGGACACAGTTCAGAAGAGTTTAGGGAGAAGCCAAAATTTATTTTGTTAATAATATTCGGGTGTTTGAAATATTAAATTCTGGGAATATTATTTTTATCAAAATAATTATTTTTGGTTTCATGACTCTTGGCTTTTTGTGTGGAAAAATAAAAATAAAATCTCTCCCTATGTGGCTCTTGGGTTTCTGGCTTTTGGTTTCTCTTAACTGGCTTTTGGTTTTTGTTGGTTAACATAAGAAACCAGAGGAAGCCAACCGAGATGGGTGGAAAAAATAACTAATCCTCTTCTCAACCCATTTCTGTGTTCACCAACTAAAGATTAGGCTGTGGAATATTCTGAGAATTGAAAAGCCAAGCATTGCACCGGAGAAGAGCCTGACATTTTTGCACAGGAAGCATCAACACACGGGAAGAAGAAAGCTGGTTTTTGTGCTTCAATCAACTCTCCTACAATCTTCAAGGTTTAAGGCACCAAGAGGTATGGTTTTAATCCATCCATGCTGCTGCCATGTTGTGTTCATGATTTTATTTCCTCCATTTTTACTCCCGTATGCATGCTCTCTGTTTACTGTCAATTCCTTCAGCTCCCACATCTTTCATCATTTCCACATGATCAGGAATGGAATCGGATGTTAAGGCTAAATCTAAAGTAGAAACATCTTGAGGCAAACCAGTTTTAATGAGAAACACATCCTCAAAGAATGTAGCATCACGGTATTGAATAATAGTATTAACGTCTATGCCAGGTATTTCAGACTTAATTACCAAAAATCTCATAGCATAGCTTGTTTTCACATAACCAATAAAGATGGCATTAACAGTCCTTGGTCCTAACTTCTTCCTCTTGTGTTCAGGGATTAGAACTTTTGCAAGACAACCCCACACGTGGAAGTATTTTAAGTTAGGTTTCCTATCTTTCCAGATTTCAAACGAAGTTATCTCTTTGTATTTGTGAGAGACTCTATTCAAAATATGACAAGTCGTATTCAAAACCTCACCCCACATATACTTAGGCAATCCAGAATTCACAAGTAAATTGTTAATCATATCTTTAAACGTTCTATTTTTTTCGTTTAGTAATCCTATTAGACTAAGGAGAATAAATGGGTGTCTCCTCATGAATTATGCCATTATTTTGGCAATATTCAACAAATGGATTAGACCCATATTCTCTACCTCTGTCAGATCTTAACCTTTTAAATTTCTTACTAGTTTGAGTTTCAACTTCATTTTTAAATATAAGAAACTTTTCAAGTGCTTCATCTTTATGTTTAAGTGAATAAACATAGCAATATTTATTGCAATCGTCAATAAAAGTAATGAAGTATTTCTTATGATCCCTAATCAACAAACCATTGAATTGACAAATGTCTGTGTAAACTAAATCAAGTATTTCTGAATCCCTTTCAATTGAATGATAAGGTTTCCTGCTTATTTTAGCTTCCACACACACTTGACATTTGTTCTTCTTATTAATTGAATGTTTAGGGATAAAGTTTAAATTCATCATCATTTTAACATAATCTAAATTTAAATGTCCAAGTCTACTATGCCAAATATCAGTGGATTCAATAATATGCACCATAAAATAAACAGAATTCTCAATAGAAGAAGCTTTATTCAAATCAGAAGTAAATGGTTCAACTCTTAATTTAAACAAACCATCTGACAAATAACATTTGCCAACAAAAGAATTGTAGTGCATAATCACTACTTTATTACATTTGAAAGTGAATTCATAACCCTCTCTAACTAAACATGAACCACTAAGAATGTTCCTACGAACTGTTGGAACATGTTGTACCCTATGAAGAGAAAGAATACGCCCTGAAGGAAATTTCAAGTCCACGCGTCCAATCCCCAACACATTGGCTGCAGCTAAGTTCTCCATCTTCACAGTTTTTCCTTTAATAGGCTGGTTAGACACAAAAAGTAATTTTTCAGTACAAACATGCATATTTGCTCCAGTATCAACCAGTCATTCAAGTGGCTCATAAATAGTAAAGATTCCTGGGTTAACAGAAATATATCTTTCATCATCATTGGAAGTAGTGATGCCAGTCTCAGCCTCAATGGTACAACCCCAGTAAGGTGTGTACTCAAATCAACTTCCACTTGACTAGTATCCTCTACCACCACATTGACTTAGGCTTCAGAATTTGATCCTTGTTTGACTTTGGGCTTTTTAGACAAGCAATCCTTAGCCCAATGTCCAACTTAACCACAATTCCAGCAAGGTTTGTTTGCTTTCGATTTCTTCTTAGCCTTGCCTTTTGTCTTGTTAATGTTTTTAGAGTTTGAATTAACCCCCACATTCCTCTGATTATTGCTCTTCTTTCCAATAGTCACCACATGGACATTAGACTCCACATGTACAATATGACTATTCTTTTTATGTTACTCCTCAGTGAATATTGATTGCATCAGATCGTTTAGAGAAATCTTCTCCATCTTGTGTTTGAGAGACATACCAAAATCTTCCCAAAACTTAGAAAATTTCTCTATCACTGACATCACTTGGAATTTCTCAAGAAGTTCCATATCCGCTTCATGAAGAGAGTGAATAATCAATTGCAACTCTTGAGTTTGTTCAGTCACAGACTTGCACTCAACCATCTGAAACTTCAGAAATTTGGAGATATAATACTTTTCTAGACCTTGATCCTCAGTATTATATTTCCTATCCAACTCATCCCATAGCATCTTTGTTGTATATGACTCAGAACAATGGACATCAAAGAGAGCATTTGTCAATGCTAACAGTATTGCCCCTATGCCTACATTGTTCCATTCATCTAATGCAGCAATCTCAACTACTCTAGGATGCCTATCAGTTGGTATAGGCTTGTTTATCTGCACTGCTGACAATAAACCCCTCATGGTCAACCAAATCTTCATGCGTTGTTGCCAATGCTTGAAATTCTACCCTGGACTAAATTTGTCCGACAGACCATTTAAGTCAACCAAAGACTTATATGCAATAGAAGTAGTACCTGACGAATTGGCCATTGCACACAAACAGATAATTGTAGAATAACTTCTTGAAGACTGTTGGACACAGGGTACCTACGAGTACAGATAGGCAACTCAATTGAATTGAACAAGCACCGCCTATACCCGATCAGGGCTCTAACAAATACAATTATCAAATATCAATAAAGCCAGCAAGACCAAACAGTCCAAGCATAAAGTAACTAGATAGAATTCAAAATTAATAGATAAGTCAGTAATGGACCTAAGAGAGTTGCTCGTGGTTCCCTAGCGCCGGCTCCCCTCTTAACAAGTTGCGACACAATGGACAGAAACGTTAACCAAATCACCAGTTCAATACTGGTTTGCCTTCAAGAAGTTATTCGCCCCACTCCGGTGTGATGGGTACAGCGACTCTCCTTGCATGATAAGAGGGTCTCAGATCACCGTCGACGCACATGAACTGCGGTCACCTCGAAAGTCTCCTCAATTCACCGTCTCATTCAGTTAGAAACGTATGAGTCGTGTTAGAGAGAACGAAAGAGACGATCTTTTTCTTAAGAAAACAAAATTCAAAAAAAATCAGAACCCTATCGATGGCTCTATGATTTTCCTTTTAATCTCGCTTCTAGGAAAAAAAATCAAAACCCAATCCGAATTAGGAGACCCTAATTCCAATAAGATTTTTTGTTTCCTTTTTCTTTTCAAGTTAGAGTTAATTGGGCTAAATAAAAATAGAGGAACGTGAAAACATGGCCAAGCCCGAGTCAGGCGGGCGGCGTGCGCGTGTGGCATCCCTCATACCTTGGGCTTTTTTATCAAGTTTATAGAAAAGCCTTTTAGTATATAAAGGTTTCCAAACTCCTAAATTTTTCCCATGTGGGACTCATATCTAACGTGAGTTCTCAAATGATTAACCACCCAACTTTAACAATATTTAATTATGGATTCCCACTATAAAAATGACTTCTACCATAATCAAAATAATCTCTAACATGTCGAGAATAAGTCCCATTAATTGTTTTAAGCTAACTAATCATGAGTTAAAAGTTATTTACTCCCAAAGTTACCATTTTCAACAATAATGAGGGCATAATCAACCTGAATATGTCCAACTCATCTTA
Organism: Voacanga thouarsii; assembly: GCA_026120185.1. Lineage (NCBI taxonomy): Eukaryota > Viridiplantae > Streptophyta > Magnoliopsida > Gentianales > Apocynaceae > Voacanga > Voacanga thouarsii. Next base: position 273,296 of record JANUWF010002187.1, on the reverse strand, counting down.
CTGCACTAAAATCACCAATATTGACTAACACTATCATTCAGTAGGAAAGAGGAGTGCGATTCCAAAATTTAAACTCAAAATCTCCAAAAATCCTAATAGAACCTCACAAGTCCACTAACCATCAGAGACCATATCAAGGACAAATGATGCCCAAATTGAAGAGTTAATAAACTATCTACGAAAGAGTCAAGCTAGATATCCATATGCATCTGATCCATCATATCTATTGAAGCTTTATTCAAATAAAATAAACCTTTTTTGTAATATGAGAAGTAAAAAATGAAAATATTTGTTTACTGTTCCACAAACAAGTAACAAACTCTAGTGTTCTGTTAATCCACTGCTTATTGTTAAAGGTACACTATATAAAAATAAAAATTCTACTAGGACCTATGACTTGTCCATGTAAGACAGCTGCTTCAGTGTGTTTGTTTTCTTATGTAAAAGCTGCACTTGATTTTGAGTAAAATATGTTAACTGTAAATTTAGATGAATTAATTAGAGAAAAGTGAAGCTTGCTGTGTAAAAATGCACCTCTTATCTTTGACATAATCAGATAGTTTGTTTCTGGTTATGCATGAGCCGTAAAGAGGTCCTATAACACTCCTTACTAATTTTAATACTTGTATTCCATTACATGGATACTAGAAGCTGAAGAAGGGTGAAACAAATGAAGATAAATTAGAGGGCTTAATGGAAGGTGCAACTGATGGATGATCCTTGAAGTTCAACAACAGTAATTGGGCCTGGGTAAGCCACCTACTCCCTACATATAAGATTATACAAGCTGTACTTTTCTGGTTTTTTTTAAATCTTTCATATAAGGGTTGTGAGTACTGGTGATTTTTTAAAATATTTTTATTTAAATTAAATGCTCAAACAAAATCAAGTGTAAATTTCATTTTGATTGCCTTGGTCTTTATGCTTAATAATTTTTAACAAATAAGAATACAATAGATATCAAAAAAATTAAGAAGGGACATGAAATCTATGATTTACTTTTGATAATACTTATAATAAGCATTCTTGCAAATAAAATTTACCCCTTCTTATAAAATAAAAATTGCCCCACAAAAAATTATCCATAAAGACACACAATACCTCCCAGATAAAGAAAAAAATAGCAACTACAATAAAAAATCTTGTGAACAAAACTTTCCATTGTTTTTGAAAAATAAAATTACCCCCACAGAAAATTATTTATAAACATGTACAATACGTCCAAGAACAATTAAAAAAAAAAAAATCTTCTTGCAAGCAAAAATTACTCTTCTTCTCAAAAAATAAAATTATTCCACAAAAAATTAACCATAAACATAGATAATACATCCAAGAACACTGAGTCAGCTGGATTCTGAGGTTAGTAGTTGCATTGGCGGCTTGAATCGAAGTATTGGTGCTGGTGATAGTGATGGCGATAGATTGGAGACAAGTAGTTGTGGCGGCTGTGGCAAAACTCAAGGATTTTTCAACTGGTGCATTGAGCATGGTAGCAGAGAGAAGAATTGTTAGAGTAGAGAGAAGAATAGGCTGAAATGGTAGTGGAGCGAAGAATACGTGAGAGTGGGAGTGATAGTTCGGTGGAGCAGAGTGGTGAATAGCCTAGAATGGCAACAGATAGAAGAATATGCAGAAGAGGGAGGGAATTTGATTACATTAAACACATCTCATTATGTAAATGTATTGTGTTTTTATTTAATTATTCACTGTACTTTCTATCCTTAATTTTTGAAAATTAATAAATTAGTAAGGTCGTATTTTGTAGATGAAATATTTTAGATGTCACATTTTTAAAAGTAGGAATGGCAATGCAATTGGACTAGGTTGGCGACTAGAAATATAGATCCCGATCTTGCTCCATATTCTTCCTCGTTTCCACTTGTTCTCGACATGGGAAAAGACAGGAATCTCCATCGGGGTTAAAATAATTCACGATCCCTACCCAATGGGGAAACAGGGAAGTGAGGGCAAACAGGGAATAAGGAGTCCAATAGAGAATTAAATTTAAAATTCTCTAATTAAACTTAAAGTTAAAAAATAAAATAAAAACTTGTAAAAAACACATTTACTATTAAAATTTTAATATAATTACAATAAAATAAATTAAAAAGTAAACTCCATAAATTATATGAAATAAAGAACTAAATTATATAAATCATAACATATTTAGACCACAATAAACTCTACAGTTTACTCACAAAATGATAATAAAGTTCCAAAATAAACTCCAAATAATTAAATCAAATGAACCATAATAAATTATGGATTATAATAAACTCCAAATAACTTATACTTTATATCTATATATGTATATATGGTTTGTCTATTTAAATACTAATTATATATATATTTCATATAAAATTATAATTTTTTTATAATTAGTATGTGTTTTGTATATAGAAAATATATACATATATACATATATATATATATATATTATACATATATAAATATATAAAAAATTATACTTTTTAATATATATATATATATATATTATACATATATAAATATAAAATACTATAGTGTATGTGTGTGTATATCTATATATGTATGTATATGGTGGCAGAGTAAGACGGCCAGGTCAGGCAGGGATATGCAATCCTCGACCTGACACTAGTCCCATCTTGGCTGGCGAGTCAAGATATGAAGCCTAGCCTCAGCTCAATTCCCGCTTAAATTGGAGAATCCCTAGCTTGGTAAGACAGGCCAGGCCAGGTCCCCATTTTAAGTGGGAAAATTGCCATATCTATTCAAAATGGTACTTTTCAATTTGGTCTTTGAAATTTTAAAATTTTCTCAATCAAGTTCTTACCAATAGATTGGGAAATTAGCTTTTTTAGTTCTTAAAGTTTGGAGTTTATGATATTTTCGTTCTTAATATATTTTCTACTGTTATGGTTCTTAACGATTTTTTTGGCCATTATGGTCTCTAAAAATAAAAAATTAGAGACCATAATAACAAAAAAAAAAAATCATTATAATCTTAACAGCAGAAAAAAAACATTAATGATGAAAAGTTAATTTTTGACCTTAATGAAAAATTAGAAAATACTTATTGGGATTATATTAAATTTAATCTTTGATATTTTTTACTTTGACTGTTAAAAAATTAATGGAGTTAGATAGAATGATTAGTTGAGAAGAAAATAACATTTTGAAGGACTAAATTAGAATAAGTCTATTATTAAAGACTTGATTAAAAAAAAAAAAATTCAAACTTTCAAAGACCAAATTAAAAAAACACCCGTTCCAAAATGAGACATTCCTAAATTAAGAAAATTTCCCATGTCTCCTTCATTTTGGAAATTATTTATTTTTTTAAAAAGAACCCCAATTTACAAAATTTTCGAACATAACCTCTGCCATCCAACAGTTGAGTGAGTTTCTCGATTGCCCTATGGATGGTCCTTCATATGCAGGCAGCTCATCATATTCTGTGGAATTTTGAAAGGTCTCCAAGACGAGACTTACTATTTTCTCACCGATTCTGATTGGACTGCCATGAAACAAAGCGATCTTTTAAAATTAAAAACTTCACCTTCTTTATGTGTCTCTTTGTATTATAACAATTGAAATGTACTTTTTTTTGTTTTTTTAAATTTTTTTATTAATAAAAAAACTCACAATCACTATAACGTATAGAATTTGAAAAATTTAAACTTAAGATGTTAATATAAAAATATCAACATTAATCATCTCAATCAATCTAAAAAACAATTAAAACGTATTTCATATCATTAATATTATTAAAATGTACTTCATATTATATTTCATAAGCAAATTAATTACTTGAACTTGATTGCCACTTCATTCGTCAAAATAATCAATCAAGTCTCCTCAAGCCTCTCCTAATTCATTCTCATTCCCAATTAGCTGACATTTTCACCAAACCTTCAATTATTTTCCAATTCCAAACTTTGCTGTCCCATCTTGGTGTTCATAAATCAAGGCTGTACATTTGTTACTGCCTTTTTGGCTGATAAGCATCAACACCTTTTTCTACTACTTTATATATTTCTTTTTCTTATAATATAAAAATTTAAAAGACATTTAACTATTAATAAGTTACCGCATACACATACATCAAATTCCACTCCAATAAACTACTATAGCTAAGTGGCTTGAAGCATTGTTTTGCTAAATCAGCATTCAAGAAAATTGCATCATGGGTTCGAATCCTATTTCCAATTGAAGGGAAACAAAATAAACGAGTGAAGGTCAATGGTAAAACTCTTAATTAGTGAATCTTATAGTCATAATTAGATGAATTTTGAAGAAAAATATATTTATTTAAAAAATAATTTACTTATTTTCAAATATTTAAAAGTAAAAATATACATATTCAATTCTTCATGGAGAAGTTTCAAAATGGAAATAAGTTGAGTTAAATTGAGTTAAGACTAATTTGACTTATCAGTTTTGGCTCAACTCATATTCAATATGTGCTAATTTTATTAGTTCAAACTCACATCGAATATAACTCATGAGTAGTACAAGTTGATAAATTTATTATAAGGTTAAAGTAATAAACTTACAAAACCTCTTGTACTTATTCAAATTAAAATTAAAAAATAAATATAACCGAGTTGCTAATTAAAAATAATTTCATATCATAAATTATAAGACATCCAACAGAATTGTTACATTTATTCAAAAGAAATATAATATTCTTAATCAAAACTAGCCAGCGAGAATACAATTAAAAAATTTATAGTACTTACAATAAGTAATACAATTTCAGTAACTTTTTCATATAAACAATGTAATCTCTATGCCCTTTTTCTCCCAAAAAAAAATTAAAATTAAATTATAAAATTAAAGTATAATACATATAATAAGTAAGGTTTATTAGTAATAATTGACAAAAATAGAAATATATCTTAAACTCTTTTTAATGTGAATTAGTCTATGAGTCAAATGAGTAAAAATTCATGGTTCACGAAATATTTATTTAATTTATAAATTGAACTCGTTGAGTTAAATATCGAATTAAATCGTCCGATATTTATAAGTTGGCTCAACTCATTTCCAAAGGATAAGTAATAAATAGGACAAATCCAACTAAAAATGCAAATTAATTATCTAATATCCCTATCAAAATTTAAATATTTACATTTTTATTTTAAAATATCTAAAAATTCATTTTTTTAAACAAACAATTGTTTGCATACAAACTTTCAAAGCTGATCTTTTTTCACTAATTCATAAATCCTAAAATTAACCTTTTTTCAATTCATGGGGTTTTCTATTTTTCAAACGTGTTCTAAAATGAAATAAAATTTAGAAATTTCTTTATTTCTAACTAAAAATCACTTTAGAGTAAGATATTTGATTTAACACATTTCTAAAATTGCAGCCCACACCTCTTAACACAGAAATTGAATAACTATCAACTACAAAATATAATCAATTATTCCAATTAATAATATACCATTGCCCACTAATAATAGATTTTGAAAAAAATTGGATTGATGATGCTAAAATTTTGTGGCCTTGCTCTTCATCTTTTAAGTGTGATATCTTTTTCAATAATTTTCTATTGTTGGAAACATTTTTTGTTCCTTGACTATTGTGATTTTAAATTGAAACAGTATCCAAACTAAAAGCATTTGGATTTAAAACCCAATCCAAATGTCAACGGCCAAGAATTCTTTATGTTCAATTTTGAACGACAAAGACCAAACCAACCCAAAAACCGACTTTTAGACTAACCTATAATCAATTTCGAGTCGCTCAGTTTGTTTTGTTTTTTGCCTTTTTTTTTGTTGTTGGAGGGGGGCGGTGGGGAATATCAGACTGACTTTTGCACAACCCAATAACAACTACTGAGATGATGGAATAGATAACAAAAGTGGTTCTGCATTGCTTCGCATTTACAACAAAAAGCAATATAATTAGTAAAAACAGGTGGCCACAAAATTGCTTTTCATTTACAACATATAGCAACATAAATCTTCACCATCAGTTATCCCGCAATTCTGGTACCATCTAAGAACATCAATGAGCAAAAACAGGGGTGCATAAGCTAATGCACGAAGACAAGAGGACGAATGACAGGGCTTTTTGGAGAAAATGCACACAAAAAACCATTTAGTTTCAGTTTTGAACAATCTATGTGGGGCTAGAAAGACAGGCAGATAGCAGAACATTGTTAGTGATTAAGCTTAATAACGCGAGACACTCTCTCAAAGAAGATAGGACACATACTCGTGCTGAACATCAAAACATCCCTCATCCACTCTGGTGCTACTCTTTCGAAGGTGCCCAGGGACAAAAGACGGTATAGTAACTCCGGTTTGCCACTGGAGTCGTCTACCCATGTCAAACTGAAGGAGTAACCTGAACCGACAACAGGAAAGAGGTGTCATATTAAAATGTTGACATGAAATCCAGCTCAATTGCACAGACCAGATGATAAAGACAAATAGAAGTTCAAAGAAAACAAATTCGATGCTGAATAATGAGCAAATTTCACTATCCTCACGTGATTCAGTCATGGGACAAATATTTAAAGATTGTTAATGGCAAATTTTTTAAGCCTTTTTGTTTGTGCCTTCTACATGAAAAAGGATTTGGGTTGGAAATGTTACTGGCACTGTCACTTGTCAGAATCTGTAAATGATAAAACAACAGAAGTAACTATCAACTACCTAGACATTTAAGACAACCCAGTATCTATATTTACCTCTCCCCGATGACAATCTTTAAATACATATGAACGGGTAATACAAGATGCAGGCTTGATAGCAGCAATATAAGATCCCAAAAACATACTTTGAGCATGCAACAACATTGCTATAAATATTGCAGACAAAACAACCTAATTGTTTCAACTGTAATTCAAATTTTCAGAATAGTATAGACAAGGAAATAGATCTAGCAATCGCAACAAACGTATATTCAATTTCACCAATCATAGTCAATTGCCATTAAGTAGGTTTTTAAATTGAACAATCGATTTGTAGATCATAGAAGGGATGCACAACAAGCACTAATATGGAATAATGGGACTAGCAAGTGTATTGGCACTAAAAAAAAAATTGCACAAAAAACAAATAATCTCCTCAGAAATATTTGAGTTCATGAGCCATCATTAACTGCAGAAACATGGGCAGACTACCAATAATATCCAACTCCTGCATATTGACTCCCTACACAGGCATGGAAATCGTCATGTTATGGAAAACTTTAAGGTGTTGCCCACTCCAGGCATCTAAGGAATTGAAAAACAATTTCTCCAAAATATGCAGTGAAGATCAAACTATATTGTAACCCAACTCTGAACAAGTCATGTTTATATGGCAAGTTGGACTAACATGAAGAATAAAGATAGTCAACAAGATCTCAAAATATTAGAAACTTCAACTATGAAATTACCACTTGATGGATGAAGAACTGATACACAAAATGCTTCATCTTGAACAACCGCAGATAATTTCATGCCAATAGCAAACTCAACAAGATCTTGAAACATACAACCAGAAGAACCACTTTCAGTTGCCTTGTCACCTAAAAGGTTGCACCGAAAATGTGGTTAAACAATGGAAAAAACTCAGGGAATAAATGTTGGCATTTCTTTAAAATATACCTGAACAGTTGATCCTTTTACAGCATACTGGCTGTAAATAATGGTTTGATAGTCAGCATAATAAAGAGAATAAATGTAATAAAGAAACGAGGTATCTAAACCTTGATTTGTCACTCATCTTACCAGACAATAGTTTGGAAGGACATCACCAACTTCGATTTGCTTGTATAAACTATCTGCTGTATCAGTAAGCTGCACGGGCTCAACTTCCTTGGTGGCACATGAGACAATTTTAATGCATCCACCATTCATATACTGTCTAGTGCGTTTCCTTGTCATTCTTTCACTGGTATTCATTGAGGAACTGGGCACAGCTGGAGAACTTCCATGTTTTTCTAGAGGCCCATTATCAACTTTGTCACCCTTAGCTTGACAGCATAGTCCTTCTCGTTGTAGATTATTTAGCCTTTCAATTTCTTCTGAAAGTTCTTTATCTGCAATTATTAGAATGAAAAAGCCAATGAAAGAGTTGCAAAGGACAAAACAAGTCATCAATGCAGAAGCATCACAGCAGTGAGGTAGGAGCTGGAACTTTTGCTAAGAAAGTATTGTAAACTTCATGGATCCCATGATCTTAATCATAATCATAGTGCAAGTATATGCATGTGGTTCAGGCTACACAACACATATGCAAAAAGAACAGAAAAAATGAATTTTCAATGGGGAGGATTTTGTAATAAAATGCATAGACTTATGCTGCATTCTGCAGAAAATATGTTATTCTTAATTTTCACAAAATTGCTTATCATACTTGACAATGTAATGCCAAAGATTGAATACTTTCAGTTTTCTACCTTATCAGATGATCCTTTTAGAAAAATGAAATAACTGTTCTTTTTTACCATTCTAACAATATTTTATCAGCGGACAGAATTCTTTTCATTAAATTATGCAATTGAGATATTGAATCTGTTTAAACGAGCTCAAAGTTAAAAATGCTGAAGAGAACAATTCAACATGCTAGTATTTGAATTTAGATCTTACTCTTTTTATTTTCCTCCATCAAAGCCCGTTGGTACTGAATGCATTCTTCATCTTTCGTAGATCTACAGGCACATTTGAGACATATGTTACTTACAACTATTTGGAGATTTTATAACCTGAAAAGATGCACCTCAGAAATACATGCCTGACCAAAGCCATTTCACTTCTTAGTTCAGTAACTTGTTTGCCTAGTCTATCATTTTCACTTCTCAAGTACTCTATCATTTCATCAGCAGCTGCATCAAGATATAAGATCAAGTCAAAACCACCTAAATTATACACTAAATAAGCATCTCCAACGAAACAGATGTTAAAACAAGCCAAAATATCAATTACGTATGATAGCTGCAAATACCAAAACTAGTAAGTCAAAGACTTTCTTGTTATTGAAAACGTAAAATCAGAAAACAGGATTGTACAACAGAGGTATCAATAACAAGAAATATACAACCTACATGCTGTAGATTACACACCAAAACTGAATGGGATTTTTACTGAATTAAAAATCAAAGCTCCATGATGTTTTGTCTCTCCAGCTGGATGACAACAAAAACAAGGAGAAAGGATTTCATAATGAGAAAAAACCCCCTCTCGATTTTATCCATCTCGTTGTAAAATTTGTACCTAGAAGAGCTTGACGCATAGTTGAAAACTTGCCAAAAACCAAATTGTAAGAAACATGCCGTCCGAATCCAAGTACACCTCTCTGGTCTTTTATCTTAATTTTCATAATCTTCCACTGCACATTGAACGCCAACTTCGAAATTCAACATAAACTAGCTAGGTTTATTTACATATGTGTGCGTGTGTTGCCCTTCCAAAAGGCAAACACAAAACTTATTCGTGTCAAAAAATCAAACACTTCACAGAATAATGAGAGAAATTGACATATATGCTTAGAATGAATCAATGAGTGAACATAAAAATAAATAAATAAATAAATACCAGTTACATAGTTCATAAACTTCTCTTCTTGTTCACGATTCAACTTCTCCATATGACCATCTTTTTCCCTCTGCAAAGTTAAAAGAAAAATGCCCAAAATCAGATTCATTCATTACAAAAAGGAACACAAGGATTACCTTTCAATAAACAAACTTCAAGTACATAAATTGAGGGAGTTGGTTAGCAAACCTTGAGCTTACTGTACTTATTGTACAGCTTTGTGTAAAGGCCCTCCATCTGAAACAAAAAAGATAAGGATAAATTTGCAATGCCCATTAATTGGGGAGCAATTTTTTTTTTTTTTTTGAAAAAATTAAACAAATCAACAAGAATAAAGGTGAGAAGATAAAGGAGCAATCAATCACAGCTTTAATCCAAAAACGTAAAAACATTGATAATTACCTTTCAACGAACACCAAAACCCATCTAGGTGAAGCGGAAATCAATAGGAAATGAAAGGTAAAATTCAAAAGAAACCCAAAACCGTTGATTTAAAACTCACCTCAGAAACTAAACCACAAAAAGTGAATTAAATTCCTTTATACCGTTCGAAAATAGCCAGTGTTTATCCTAGACTTTGCAGACGGTCTTTCTCTGTGCAAATGGAGCAAAATTAGCAACGGAGAAGGCAACCGGGAGTTTCGAGGAAATCAGAAGATGCCTTTACTTGTCCGGCGAAGCGAGAGAGCGTCGGAGTATTGCTGCTCCACTGATCTGATGGGTGCTATCCTTAAACCCGGTGCCCAGAAATTGAAATGGCTACAGAATTTTAAAAGTTTTTGAAAGGAGAGGGACAAGAGAAGCGTTGTACAAATTACAAAATACTGTACGAAGAAAACGCAAGCTCGTGTTCGTCCTTTCTGTAGCTATATGGAAATATGCAACGGAAAGCGCTTCGTTTCACGCGAGTCCGAGACACGTTGGTCTGTTTAGTGGTTAACTTTGTTCTCCATTTATTTATGTATTTATTACCATCTACTCTCATTAAGTTAAAAGTAATATTACTTTAATATTATAAATTTTAAAAAATATACTAGAGGTCTATTGACCGATGATAGTATTGATTACACAAATTACTTTTAACATAAAATATCTATTTTATTCATACGAATTATAAAAAAATAACCCTTTAAATTTATTATAATTTATCCTCATTAAGTTATCGATTGTAATATATTTGTATCACAAGTTGTAAAAAAAAATGCATTAAAGATTTATTGACTCTCAATAACGGTATTAATTAACAAAAGTTACTTTTGTAATAAAATATTTATTTTACTCATATTAATTATAAGATGTCCAAAAAATCCCTTAGTAGAGAGAATTTGACATATGAAGAATTTATAGACCTATAGTACTTTTATAATTTTTGGTATTAAAGTATCATTGTACTGACTTAATAGGATAAAATACAACAAATACATAAATTAAAAGTTTCAATCAACTTCTTGAAATTAGATATATCATATATAACTTTGTCAAGATCTAAATACGATGTAAATTTAAACATAATAAGTCTAAAATAAAATTACAAAATTATACCAATATTTTTCTCATTAAAAAAAAAAGTAAAGCCAACAAAAAAATTATAATAAGTCATCATTGTTTTCTTTGTTGTTGATTAGACTAGGGAAATATGATAATTCTTTTTAGTGGTTTTGCTTCTTTTTTTTGAGAAAAATATTGGCAAAATTTTGTAATTTTATTTTAGATCTATTATGTTTGAATTTTTATCTTTTTTAGGTCTTGACAAAACCATATATGATATTCTAATTTTAGGAAGTTGATTGAAACTTTAGTTTATGTGTTTATTAAATTTTATCCTATTAAATTAATAATGATACTTTAATACCAAAGATTATAACAAGTATTATAGGTCTATAAATACTTCATGTGTCAAGTTCCCTCTATTAACGGATTTTTTGTCCATATTGTAATTAATATGGGATAAAATAGATATTTTATTACAAAAGTAACATCAGTTAATTAATATCGTCATTGACTAAAAGTCAATAAACATCTAATATATTTTTTACAATTTGTGGTATTAAAGTGTCACGATTCACAATTTAAGGAAGGATAAATTGCAATAAACCCAAAGGGTTATTTTTTGTATCACCACAAGAAAAAAGGGGTTTTGCAACCAAATTATGTATGTCAGATCAATTTTGTTTGCAAACGAGCACTCAATTACATCAAAATAAATATTCATTGCAAATATCACGAACCTTTAATGCCGTGCAACAAAAATTAACCAATTGCAATTGAAGTATGTGGTTGCATGAACCATCTTTATTTACGACCAAAATGATAATCTTTTACAATGAAAAAAATGGTAGGGATTATAATTTTGAATATTGATATTTTATTTCATAATTTAATTTAAAATACTTTTAAAAACAAATCTTAAGTGAATTTAAAAATAAATTTAAAATTAATAATATTTATTAATTCAATGATTTATAAATAAATATTAATTAAGTCTTGTGGTTATCCATTTATTTGTGGGAAAAAAAAGAGTATCAAAAGAATATATATTAAAAAGGTTTCAAAGAAAATTTTTACACTCATAAAATGTAAAAAATATTAATTTTTAAAAATATTATTTCCAAAAATGTTTGCACATTTACACATATATGTTAAATACCCAACAATTGTATAAAAAAAAGTCCTCAATCCAACTAAATCTAGTATTTGTGAAAAATTAAAAAAAAAACAAAGAGGAATAAAAAAGCTTGCAAATTTTGAAATTAACAATATATAGCAATAAAACTAATATTAAAAGCACCACACACACACACACATATTATAATAGAAAAATAAAAAAATTTGACCAAACCAGATCGAATGTAAATTAAATTGACGATTTAATATTCTATTTGAAAAATGCTTGAAACCAAACCAAATCAAACAGAACCCATAAGCACCTCTAGACGTGTATTAAACCTCACTCTTAAGATAACTATTATGTGAATAAAATATAAGAATCTTATTTTATTCAACAGTATTATAAAAAATTTTTTGGAACACTTTTTTTAAATTACAAAAGCATTTTCATGATTTTAATAATTCTTTAAATTCATATTTTTTATGTGAACAACTAAACAATAGTTTTAATTAGAACATTTTTCAACAATTATAAAAACTTTTAAAGTAATCACATTTTAGTCATATTTTTAAGAATTTTAATTTCAAAAATAAGTTTACAAATATTATTCAAATTCTAAATTTCATTAAATAGAATAATAAAAAAATAAAAATTCTAATACTGAAAGTAAGTGATTTTTTAATAAACTCTTCCCCCTACCATATTACCCCAAAAAATCAAACCCCATTTTTAGCATAATAGATCTTTCTAGTTCTTTTCTCCTCTCAACAAAGCGCTGCTTACCGTGCAAGGCTAATCTTATCTTTCTTATTTATAGTCTTTAGTCATTCAAGGTATTCTCTCTCTCTTGCTTTAAGTTCAATTTTTTATTTTATTATTTTTTTCTATTCGTTTGAATCTTTTCTCTTATTCGAAATTGCTATTGAATGAAAGATGAAAACTTTGGCATCAAAATTAATGTTTGATACACGATTTACTTATTTGCTCATTCTCATATTCGTCAATATCAATAGAGAGTTGCATTTCCTGGTGATGGTACTTGTCTCGTATAATGGCTTTACCCATCCATTATTAAAGTTTTTTTTTTTTAAATCAAAATCTGAACTTCCATGGAACAAGTTGTATGAATGCTTGCTCCTCTTAATTTGAATGTCCATGAAGCATCCTGACTGTACTCATACATGATGAATATTTACACATCTCAATCTAGTACAACAAAAACTCTAACGACAACAAAAACTAGAAAAGATCAAGATGTCACAGATAAAGGCATACAAAATTTGAAGAAGCAAGCAGAAATTAGATTCCCAAAAAGCTTTGACAACATTCTATTCAAAAGGCAAACACATTCTTTAGATCCTAGTCACTAGTGTAAGTTTACTATCTTAAAATTGGGGATGTGAATGAAAAATTAGAGTGAAATTAGTAGCTTTTGTAGACAGATTTCTTCCTACATCTAATGTTCTTGTTCGTGCTCGATTATTGTTTTCATTTTTTGCAGTTAAAAGATGCTTTGATCTTTGACGTTCTCGCACATTGTGAGTTTTTACTGTTCAAAGGTTATGCCTTTGATTCTGGGATGATAAGTACCCCAAATTAATTTGAATGACAAAAAAAAAAACTAAATAAAAAATGAAGAAAGCTACCGTTACTTTAAGATTTGGTGCCTTGGGATTACAATTTCTTGTTTATGAAATGTTTGATATGCGATGCATCTCATTTCTCTGTTAGTTACTAGTTAACTCTATTTTAGGACCTAGATTTTTTACTTTTTAATGGAAGAAATTTTAGAATTTGGAACCAAAATGTTTGGATCTTTTTTTTTGTTTGAGAATTTCTCTAAATTGTTAATGACAGACTGTAATTTGTACTTATATTATTTGCTTATTTAACCTTAAGGCTAATTTCTTCTAGGTTTTTGAGTAAGGTTATAAATTCTTGATAGTGATTTTCAATATACAGGGAATAATGGTAAGAGTTTCTGAAGATTGTGTGAAGGTTCAACTTTCATAATGGGATTTTAGTCAAAGTAATTATTGATATTAAAATCTTAAGGTTTGTTGTTTTGAAAAATAACCTTAATATTTTCTTCTAAGTGTTGATTCAATCAATTTGCAGTCACAACTAATTATTAGCTCTCTCTCTCTCAAACTACTGAATTTGAAAATGATTATCATCACTTTTTGAAAAGGAAAAAAATAAAGAAAAATAAAGAAAAGAGGACAAGAAAATGAAACTAGAAAGATGGCCTATTTCCTAGGATTCTGGATTTAATTCTTTATTGGATTTACACTTTTGTTTTGGACTTGGAGATATGCAATTGGAATTTCATGTTAAGACATTTTTGCAAGAGTCTGCATTAGTTGTTTTAGAGAATGAACATAACATTTCAAGAACATGACTGATTTAGCAGCTGATTATCTCTCCTATATTATGATTTCATTTTGCACAGTTTGTCCAGCAGAGATGTCCAAGAATGGATATATTATATGCACATTAGTCTCCATTGAGGGATTGTCATGGCCTTACGATTTGGCTTTTGGGATTTATACTTTTGGCGGTTTGCCTTCCTACATTAACAAAATGGCTACTTTAGAAATTGCTCTTTTTTGTCATCTATTGTGTGGAATCATAGTGTCCATTTTTCTATTTTTAATTCTCGTTTGTCTGTGCTTCAACAGTGGTTAATTGATGTATTAAGGTTGTAGATGAGAACCCAAATAAAAAATGTTAGTGTACTTTGTCAAATTAGGGGATAGTTGGCATAAAATGGATGGAAAAAGGAGAAGTCAAGAGAAGACAAAAGTTAAATTTTAATTTGATGAGTCTGGCATCACTACTAAAAATTCAGGCAAATACAATGGCCAGAAAATCGTTGTATTTGAGAAAATACCGTTATTTTTGCTATAAACGATGGTCAAATGACGATTTTTTTACCATCGTAGATAATGTCGTTGTTTTTATTAAAAATGGTTGAAAAACCATCGTATTTACCCAATGCGATGGTGTAAATACGAAAAAAACGTCGCAATTACTCACCTAGATTGAGATTTTGCAAACCGTCGCATTTGGTGAAAAAAATCGTCACAATTGTTCTATGAATACAACGGTTTTAAACCGTTACAAATACTTGTTAATTGCGACAATTATTTGCGACGGCCCTAACCATCGTAATTGGTAAGTATTTGCGACGGTATCCAACCGTCGTAATTACAACCGTGGCAATAAATCTCAGAACAATTGCGACCATTATTCTGTGACCGTTGTATTTGATAAGCAAATACGATGGTTTAATTTTTTTTAAAAAAATAATTGATTGGAATTTAGACCTATCCACCTGCAATTTTAAATCAAATATAATCCGTTCAACTCATTCAACACCAGTCACAATAAAATACAATTTGCTTAATGCCAAACAAATCAAAATCAATCTCTTGAACAGTGAAATCATAAATAATCCTTAAACTCCACAAGAGAAGTAATACTACATATATAACAAGTAAGAAATCCCAAAGAATTTATTAGAAATAATAGTACATGTAAAACAAGAAACAAAATTGAGTACGCCAGTCCTCCCCGGTATCATCTTTTCCCTTTCCTTCTTATCTCTTCCTAGTATCATCTTTTCTCCTTCTTCCTTATCTCTTCCTCTCCTCAATCTCTACAAAATATTAGTTTTTACCCAATATAGCTCTAGGTCAGTGGGTTGGGCTTTAGAACATCTCCTTACTTGCATAATACACAAATCGGATATCAGTCTTGATAATGAAATGATTCCAATAAATAGAAAACCATCGCATCATCTTTAAAAAAATAAAGTACAAGTGTAAATTTAGAATATTAAAATGTAGACATATACCGACATAAATTTTCTAAACTATCAAACTATGTGCATATTTTGCAACAAAACCCAATTATATTTAAAGTCACAATAACAAAAAAATGTCAATGTAGTGTAATTAAAATATTTTGAGCACTAATGTGGCTCCAATAAAAGACAAGGTAGCGCAATTAAAATATTTTATATAAAATGAGCAAATCAATCATCTTTTTCCCTTCCTCGTTGTCCCTTTCTGCGACAAAACCCAATTATATTTAAAGTCACAACAATAGAAAAATGTCAAGGCAGTGCAATTAAAATATTTTGCGCACTAATGTGGCTCCCATAAAAGACAAGACAGCGAAATTAAAATATTTTATGCAAAATTAGCAAACCAATTGTTTTTTCCCCTTCCTCCTTGTCCCTTTCTACAATAAAACCGAAGTATTTTTAAAGTCACAACAACAAAAAAATGTCAAGGCAGTACAATTAAAATATTCTGTGCACTAATGTGGCTCTAATAAAAAACAAGGTAGCGAAATTAAAATATTTTATGTAAAATGAGCAAACCAATCGTCTTTTCCTTTTCCTCATTGTTCCTTTCTACAACAAAACCGAAGTTTTTTTAAAGTCACAACAACAGAAAAATGTCAAGGCAGTGTAATTAAAATATTTTGGGCACTAATGTGGTTCTAATAAAAGATAAGGCAGTAAAATTAAAATATTTTTTTGTAAAATGAGCAAACCAATCGTCTATTTCCCTTCCTCCTTGTCCCTTTCTCCTTGTCAGTGTAATTAAAATACTTAAAGGTAGTATAATTAAAATATTTTGTGCACATCTACCTTTTCCCCTTCCTCCTTGTCCATTTCTCTCCTTAGTCATCCCTCCCCAATTAAAATATTTTACAAACCAATCGACTTTTCCCCTTCCTCCTTGTCACTTTCTCTCCTTAGTCATCCCTCCCCTCCTGTCATCTACTTTTTCCCCTTCCTCCTTGTCTCTTTTTCTCCTCAATTCTCCCTCCCCTCTTCCTGTATAGAACCTGTCATTTACCCCTTCCTCTTGTCTGTTTCTCTCTTAAGTCATCCCTCCCCTCTTCCACATAGATATATATATCCCTTAGTCATCAATAATTAACCATCCCTTAGTCTTTGTCTCTCCTCAATCATCCCTCCCTTCTTTCTGCGTAGATTTATATATATATATATATATATATATATATATATATCACTTTCTCAGAAATGGATAGTCTAAATTCGTTTGAGACGTGGTCAAATTTTGAATTAGTTTTCAAAGAAGAAGATTTCGATGTGTTTTCCTTTCCAATCCAACCATTTTCTCTTGATCTGCCTGTTCAAGAGAGTGCTTCTACTTTGGATTTCCAATTTGATCTACCTATTCAAGAGACTTCTTTTGATGCTTTTCCTCTGATGGAGAATATGCTTGTGCATGATCCTTTCTACTCCGTAATAGATTTTGAACAAAGCCATAATATGGTTTATAAAATGCATTTTGAAGGTATCACTTCAGACGAAATTCCTGTAGAGAAGAAGATAATCATGAGGCAGAGAAAGGAGAAGGGAAGTAGCTCCAAGACATTATCAAGATCAACTATTTTGAATACTTTTACATGTCAATCACTCGGGCTGAATGTTGGCCTAACCCTTCTCAAGAAAAGATGTAGGGAGTTGGGAATTCGTCGATGGCCTCACAAGAAGTTGATTAGCTTGGAGACCTTAATCAAGAAAGTTCAGGTTCTCACACACACACACACACTTGTAAATAAGTTAATTATATACTCCCAAGATAACAAAGAACTAATAATTTGAGAGTATGCCTTTGGATTTACAAGAGATGCGAAATGAAGAAGAATGCGGACATATGACTAAGAAGAACTTGGGAGAAGTCATTGAGACACTGGAACGTGAGAAGAAATTGATGGAAGAAATCCCTGATATGTAGTTGGAGGATCGAACTAAAAGATTGAGACAAGTATGCTTTAAGGCCAACTATAAGAAGAGAAAAACAAAGAAACTTGCAGACTTTTATGCATAACACAAGACACAGCACAATGTTGAAAAAAGTACTTCTTCAAGTATTCCCTTCCTCCCCTTACAGATGTTATTTTGTTAGTTATTCCTTTTTTTTTTTGTTCCTTCATATTTTCTTTTTTATGTTAATTTTAGTTTAATTTTTATTTTATACTTTTATGGTGTGTTTTATTTTATTTTGTACTTTGTTTTTAAGTTGTGGAATACTCTTGTCAAATATAATAATCTTTTCTTGAAAGAATTCAACTATATAATTTCTTATGATATTTATGCCTTGGGGAGTATTACCTCTTGGATATGCTTGTATTATTTTATATTATGTATAATCACAATCCCAACACCAAATCTCCACATCAACTTTTTAACACCCCAACAATTCCACACATCAACATCCAACAATTTAACAACACAAGAATTTTAAAAAAATATATATACTTTAGAAATATTCATAGAAATATAAAAATAAGTCCAGACTCACAGAGCATAAACAAAAAAATAAACAACATTCCAGTCCGCAGAACATCTTAACAAAAAAATAAAGTGGACTATTCATAAACAAAATTCATTTGTTTTTATTAACATTTGATCATTTGATAATCCCGTCGAATTCAAATGCAGAATAAAGCTTGATTAATAATCTATCAAACTTGAGTCAAGAACATTTTAAGTATTCACAAAAATTATATTTTTTAATTTTTATTTGTATTCTTATCAATATTAATACTAATTTTGTTATTATTATATTACTATTACTACTATTGATATTAATGTTAAATATTATGTTTTTAAATTATTATTATTTATAAAATTTAAAAAAAATATTAAATAAATAAATTCGAACAGGAACAGAAAGCATATTAATATTGTTGTTGTCCTGAAAAGTGGAGGAATTCATCAATCCAATTGGATGTTTGATTAGACAATAAAATTTATGCACACCTTTGTTCAGACTGAGAATCATCTCTTATTTGAGGGTGCCATGAACAGTACCAATCAAGTTCACGTACATAAACTGAGGCATTGCAGTGCGACAGTGCCATATCCTTGCATTTAGACGAACATTCTTGGCACAGTTGTCCAGTACCTTTTCACCATGGTTTGCCAAAAATGACTTTTAGGCTTGATGAGACAGGAAATACTTGGGTAGACCCGATTCACGTGGACTAATGCATCAAGTGTTGTACAATATACACACAGGACTAATGCATTGGCATAAAAAAGAATGACAAATTAGTGTCTTTTACCAAAAGGTAAGCAGAATCAATATCTAGAAAAATAGATAGAATATTAATAAATTAATGACCTTTAACTCAACATACTAACTATTCTTTTTTCTTTTCAAAAGTTAATCCAACATAAATCCTAAAGGAAATGAGAAAATTCAAAAATAGATCGAAGTCACATGTTCTGGAGGTCGGACTATTAAAGGAGGAATGGTTTCGATATAGGTAATTCAAACACTTAACTAAAACCCCCAACAATGAAAATGCTAATAATAAATTGCCTAAGAGGAGCATTTGAAACTGTCACTGTGTGCCATATTAGATGCCTAAAGAATTATGCAATATAATGAGGTCTCATATGTCATCAACATAAAATATATACTTTTTGCACATGTGCTGAAAACTGTTGGGCTTAATATGTCTAGCCCATTTGGTGGACAAAAAAAAAAAAAAAAACAATCAAAGGCCCATAAACAAAATAGAAAACCTAACAAATCAAAAAGCAAAGGGTTGACATGTAGAGATGGCAATTCTGGTGCGAAAATTTCGTTGAGAAGGCCGCGGGCAGCAAGGAAGAAGCAAGAGTTTCTTCAAGCTTTGATCCTCAATTTGGATGGTCATTCGAAGTCCGATTGAGACGAAATTTAGTTCTACATGATTCTCTCAACAAGAACTACAAATCTAACGGTTTAGATTTCGATTTTGGTAACATCATTCCAAACTCAATTCTTGTTTAGTTGTAGCTTTGGAAGAAGATATTGATATATTATTAGTGTGTCTCTAGTGTTATCTAGAGAAGACTTTGTATTGCCCATTATTATTGATAGTGGAAGTTTTACTGGATTAGGTCCCGTGATTTTTCCCATCTTGGGTTTTCCACGTTAAAAATCTTGGTGTCTCGTATTTTTACTTTGATGCTTTCTTTTACCTGCTGGCGTTACTTAATTGGTATCTTTGGTTTATTCATATTCTTTTATTAGCACTTGGGAAATAGTTTTTTATTTTTGATATAATTGTGACTTGGGTGGAGCCTGGTATTTTGCGCTCTTTCGGTTTATTTCCCAACAAAGTGGTATCAGAGCCTTGGTTGATCAGTTGGTTACTTTGTGCTAATTAAAAATGGATGATTCATATAGTAGGTGCATGATAAAATTGAATACATCAAACTATTCAGATTGGAAGCCTAGAATGGAAGACTATTTGTATTGTAGAAATTTATTTGAGCCTATTCTAGGGGATAAAGGTAAACCATTTGATATGAGTGATGAAAAATGGGTTAGTATGCACAGAAAAATAGTGGGTAATATTAGGAAGTGGATTGGTCAGAGTATATTTCAACACTTTGCTCAAGAGACTAGAGCTGATGTGTTATGGGAAAAACTTAAATGAATGTTTGAACGGAAAACTGGAATGAATAAATCTTCTTGTTTAAGAAATATTACTCGGTTAAGATACAAAGATGGTGCTGATATGAGTGAGTATTTGAGTACCTTTCAGGGATTGATAAACCAAGCAGCTTCATTGAAACTGAACTTGGATGATGAGGTACAGGTTTTGCTGTTTTTCAGTTTACTACCAGATAGTTGGGAAACAATGGTGGTATCCGATAGCAATTTAGCTCCAAATGGTGTCTTAACCATGGCTATGGCTAAAGAGGCAGTGTTGGATGAGGAGATTAGGAGGAAAGAACAAGACGCTTTTAATGAGTCCCAAGCACTGACTATGCAAAAGAAAGAAGGAAGGGGGAGAAGCAAGAGTAGAGGTCCTTATAATATGAATGACAGATCCAAGAGCAGACATGAGTCACTGAAAAATGTTGAGTCCTATCATTGTAAAAAGAAAGGGCACTACAAGAAGCACTGCAGAGTTTTGAAACGAGAATTTGCTGAGAAAAAGGGTAATGGTAAGGTGAGAGATGAAGAAGATACTACAGCAGTAGTGGCAGTCGATGATGATATGTTGGTATTTTGCAACGATGGACATATCAATATTACCAGTCAAGACAGTGATTGTGTAATTGATTCAGGTGCATCATATCATATTACCCCACATAGACATTTCTTCTCAACTTACACTGAAGGAGACTTTGGCTTTGTTAGGATGGGAAACGAAATTTCTTGCAAAATTGTTAGCAATGGTGATATTTGTTTAGATACAAATGCCGGGTGTTAGTTAGTCTTGAGGAATGCCAGACATGTTCCTGATTTTCGTCTTAATCTTGTTTCCACTAGAAAGCTTGATGATGAAAGCTATTATAGTTCTCAAGGTGGAGGCAAATGGGAACTCAGCAAAGGGAACCTAATCGTTGCCAGAGGAAGGAAGCAAAATACTCTGTACCTGATGAAAGCCAAGTTGGGAAGAGGAGAGGTGAATGTAATTCAAGATTCTTCTATTGATCTTTGGCACATGCGACTTGGGCACATGAGTGAGAAGGGAATTCAAACACTTGTTCGCAGACAACTCCTCCCTAATGTAACAGGTACTTCTCTTAAATCATGTGTTGATTGTATTTATGGAAATCAACATAGAGTTGCCTTTCAAAGACTTCTTTTATCTTGAAAGCTAAATCCATTAGAGTTGGTGCACACTGATGTCTGCTACATGAAAGATAGGTCTCTTAGTGGTGCAGTTTATTTTGTTACTTTTATTGATGATTTCTCTAGAAAAGTCTGGTGTACTGGTTTGAAGTCTAAAGACCAAGTCTTGGGTGTGTTTAAAGACTTTCATAACAAGGTCAAAAGGGAGATTGGTAAACAATTAAAGTGTGTTCGAGCCGATAATGGTGGTGAGTATAGAGGACCATTTGAAAGCTACTGTAAGTCTCATGGGATTAGGCTAGAGAAGACAGTACCAAAAACACCACAGGAGAATGGAATAGCAGAAAGGATGAACAAAACTATCACTGAGCGGATCAGATGTATGCTTTCCAATGCCAAGCTATCAAAATCCTTTTGGGGTGAAGCAATGAGAACTGCAGTTGACTTGATTAATCTTTCTCCTTCAGTTCCTTTGGATGGTAATATTCCAGAGAGAGTATGGACAGGTAAAGAAGTATCCTTCAACCACTTGAGAGTCTTTGGTTGTCGTGCATTTGTTCACATTTCCAAAGATGAGAGATCAAAGCTTGATGTAAAATCCAAGCAGTGTATTTTCTTGGGATATGCGCATGCAGAGTTTGGTTATAGGTTGTATGATCCAGTGGAGAAGAAATTAATTAGAAGTAGAGATGTTATTTTTCTTGAAGATCAAACCATTGAAGATATTGAAAAACATGATAAGCCTAAACCAAAATCAAGATTCTCTGATGACATTCCTTCTAATTCAGATCCAATTCCTGCACCAGCTAGTTCTGATGTGCCAGTTCCAGAAACGGGTGATTCAAATCAAGGGGGAGCTGAGGATAACAATGATGTTGATGAGATTGAACAAGAAGTACCACAGCCACAGCCACAACTACAGCCACAAGATGAACCCAGGAGATCTATCAGGGAAAGAAGACCCTCCACTAGGTATAATCCTAATGAATATGTATTGTTGACTGATGGAGGAGAGCCAAAATCATATAGTGAAGCTTTGGAGCATGAGAAGAAAGAAGAATGGTTGCAAGTTATGCAAGAGGAGATGGTATCCTTACAAGAAAATCATACCTATGACTTGGTGAAATTGCCTACAGGCAAGAGAACACTAAAGAACAAATGGGTCTAAAGGTTAAAGACTCAGGAGAATAGCTCACAACTTAAGTACAAGGCAAGATTAGTTGTGAAGGGGTTCAGTCAAAAGAAAGGTATAGATTTTGAAGAAATCTTTTCTCCCGTGGTAAAGATGACATCTATTCGAGTTGTTCTTGGAATTGCTGCAAGTTTGAATCTTGAGATTGAGCAACTTGATGTGAAGATAGCCTTTCTACATGGTGACTTAGAAGAGGAAATTTATATGGAGCAGCTGGAGGGGTTTACAGAAAGTGGTAAGGAGAATCTGGTATGTCATCTCAGAAAAAGCTTATATGGTTTGAAACAGGAACCGAGATAGTGGTATAAGAAATTTGACTCCTTTATGACAGATCAAAAATACCACAGAACCACATCAGACCATTGTGTATATGTGAAGAACTTCTCAGATGGCGATTTTATTATCCTCTTATTGTATGTGGATGATATGTTAATTGTTGGTCACGATGTCGTGAAGATTGACATGTTGAAAAAGTAG
This sequence comes from Voacanga thouarsii, assembly GCA_026120185.1. Taxonomy (NCBI): domain Eukaryota; kingdom Viridiplantae; phylum Streptophyta; class Magnoliopsida; order Gentianales; family Apocynaceae; genus Voacanga; species Voacanga thouarsii. Next base: position 249,870 of record JANUWF010002187.1, on the reverse strand, counting down.
TTAAGCAAATCTTTTGCAATGAAAGATTTGGGTCCAGCTAAACAAATTTTGGGAATGAAAATCACTCGAGATAGGCAAAATGGAAAGCTTTGGTTATCTCAAGAAAAGTATATTGAGAAAGTACTTGACAGGCTCAACATGAGCAATACTAAAGAAGCTTCTACTCCACTTGCAGGCCACTTTAAGTTAAATATTGAGCAGTGTCCGAAAAGTGAGAAAGACAAAAAAGACATGAAGAAAGTTCCTTATGCTTCAGCAGTTGGTAGTCTAATGTATGCTATGGTTTGCACCAGACCAAATATAGTTCATGCGGTTGGAGTAGTTAGTCGATATCTCTTTAAACCTGATAAAGAGCATTGGAATGCAGTCAAGTGGATTCTCAGGTATCTCAAGGGAACTTCCAAATTATGTTTGTGCTTTGGAAATGGCAATATCATACTTGATGGATGCTCTGATTCAGACAGACATGGGAGGTGATCTTGATAAGAGAAGATCTACATCTGGTTACTTAATGACTTTTGTAGGGGGAGCAATATCGTGGCAAAGTAAGTTACAAAAATGTATTGCTCTTTCTAGTATAGAAGCATAGTATATCACAGCTACTGAAGCTTGTAAAGAGATTCTTTGGTTGCAGAGGTTTCTTCAGGAATTGGGCTTGAAACAAGAAAAGTATAATCTTCATTGTGACAGTCAGAGTGCTATTCATCTATGTAAGAATTCTACATTTCACTCTCGATCCAAACATATTGATGCGAGATATTATTAGATTAGAGAAGTTTTGGATTCCAAGCTACTAATACTTGAGAAGGTGTGCACGGATGATAATGGTTCTGATATGCTGACTAAGGTGTTGCCTAGGGAGAAATTCTTATTTTGCAGACAAGAAGCAGGTTTGGTTGTATTTTCCAAATGAGCTGGAGGGGCAGATTGTTGGGCTTAATATGTCCAGCCCATTTGGTGGACAATAAAATAAAATAAAATAAAATAAACAAATCAAAGGCCCATAAACAAAATAGAAAACCTAACAAATCAAAAGGCAAAGGAGCCGACATTTAGAGACAGCAATTCTGGTGCGGAAATTTCGTTGAGAAGGCCGCAGACAGCAAGGAAGAAGCAAGAGCTTCAAGCTTTAATCCTCAATTTGGATGGTCATTCGAAGTCCGATTGAGACAAAACTTAGTTCTACATGATTCTCTCAACAAGAACTACAAATCTAACGGTTTAGATTTCGATTTTGGTAACATAATTCCAAACTTAATTCTTGTTTACTTGTAGCTTTGGAAGAAGATATTGATATATTATTGGTGTGCCTCTAGTATTATCTAGAGAAGACTTTGTATTGCCCATTATTGTTGATGGTGAAAGTTTTACTGGACTAGGTCCCGTGATTTTTCCTATCTTGAGTTTTTCACGTTAAAAATCTTGGTGTCTCGTATTTTTACTTTGGTATTTTCTTTTACTTGCTGGCGTTACTTTAATTGGTATCTTTGGTTTATTCCTATTTTTTGATTGGCACTTAAAAAATAGTTTTTGATGTTGGATATAATTGTGACTTTGGTGGAGCTTGATATTTTGCGCTCTTTCAATTTATTTCCCAACAAAAACTGACACATCTTATCCTACTAAATTTACAATGCATTTCTTAAGCATGGCAGGCCCCCACCCTTCAAACTCTCCCGCCGCGAAGTTGCAGGTTTACTTTTTGATTCGTTCAGGAAGGCTATTATCCCACCAGTAATTAAGGAAGTCAAAGAAACAAGATCCATCCAATAGTACAAAGTTCATAGAACAGGCAGAGTATATGCTCATCTCTGTCAAACAAAATCATCATCTCTGTCAAACAAAATCATGAAAAAAATCGAGCTTTTACCTTCTCCCAGGGGACTTGAGTGAGAATGGTATCATATTCGTCATCCGCCAAACTCTGATTGTACTCTCTCCAAGAGCTATGGTTAGCAAGGGTGTCACAAGCAGCTTGACGGTTCTGCTTGCGGCAAACGAGAGCATCTTGGCTATACCCATACCGCGGCGGCTTCGAAACCTTAGCTTCGTAGGCTCTTCTGATACCATCGCCGAGGAAACTACTGCTGCCGCCACTGACGGCGTTGAGTTTCAGGATCCTTTTGGTGGTACTAGTGGCGGTGCGACCTGCCGGACTTCCAGCTGCTCTCGGTGCACCAGATGCTCATCTGGCTTCCGTCAGTGTCTGAAACTTCCATTTCAGCTCCGATTGCTTGTTCACTGAGCCTCATGGAATCATTTTGAGCGCGGTTGAGCACGGCCTCCAGATTGGAGTACTATTCCAAATAGATCTGGTGGAGAAGCTGAGAGAAAGGTGTTGGTGGAGAAGAAGAGGGAGAGGGAAGAGAGATGTGATTTTCTTGGTTTTTGCTTCTGTCTTCATCAACGTTGGCCTTAGTCAAAGTATAATTTTAGTGAAAGATGTGAAATTAATAACGTTGGCCTTCAGTCTTCATCAACGTTGGCCTTCATCAACTTTGGCTTCAGTCTTCATCAACGTTGGAAGAGAGATGTGAAATTAATGTTAATGAATATTTTTATATTAATTAAAAAAATGTTTATACTTATATCAAAATATAACTAAAGATATAAAACTAATACTTTATTTCTATATATACACATATTCATTTACATATATATATATATATGCATATATATTCACTTATTTAATATATAATTAACTTATTTTAAAGGAAAAAGAAAATTGGTGGGAAACAAACATCATTAGACAAATTGAAGAAGATAAATAGAAACAAATGGAAGAAGACAAATAAACCAAATGCATTAGGATATGGTAAATGTAGCAATAAAGTTCTACTATTTTCTACTATCTTTTTATAACTTTTTTTCAATCACCATTAAAAAATTATAAACATATGAAAATAAGTAATGCAAGTGACGTAAATTGAAAGAATATTTTTAAATCAACAAGCTATTGTATGAAACTTTTAAAGAAAAAGATTAAATTACTTTAATTAAAAATTATAAAATTACTTTAGAAATTAAGAATGTTATAATTTAATAAAATAATAAATGATAAAAGTCAATTAAAAAAACAATGAATATATATTTGATTTCTAAGGATAATAGATAATTTAAAATAAAAATAATTAAAGACCACAAATATTTTAAGATGAAAAAGAATACTTAAATAAAAAAAATATTTGGTGAAGGGCCTTATAAATATTATAGCATATAAGTGATTTGTATGTATCCTAAATATATCTTAAAAGAGTATATCCTAAATTTTGGATTTTGTATGAATTTATTTAGTTGAATAGGGTAATTATAGTTTTTTCCTCAAATTATTTTTTATATATTATTTTAGTTCTCAAATATTTTGTCGATGTATTTCAAGTAACTCATGCTAGAGAGAAAGGAGAAAGTTGATGAGAAATAAAAGGAGAAAATAAAATAAAAAATGTGCTAACTAATAAAGGATACTCTACCTATATATGTACACACACATATGTATGTTCGCAATTAAAAAATTATTTATGTTATATAATATATTAATTTAATACTCACTAACTAATAAGGATATATTATACTGTATATAAATAATATATATATATATATATATTAGAATAACTAATTATAATAATTAAAATGAAATTAAACTCTTTAATATCAATAAATGAAAACTTAAGATGTAAACAAAAATGTATTTGCAAAATCAATGATCTAACAATTACATGTATTTATAAAGTTAAAACAAATTTAGTGACCAAATTTGAAGGTCATTCGTTTTATTTTATCACATTTGTACAATAATATCCATAAAATAGAAAGATGTCTTAATATTTACAAATATAAAGATATTAAATTAACGATTCAGCCGTTAAATTTATTATAATTTTTACCAATAGTATTGTGATTAAATTTGAAAATAATCAGATAAAATTTAAAATAATTTTGAGAGGCTTTGTTATAACTAGACTAAAAACGACGGTTACAATAAATCGTCGTATTTGGTCTACTCTAATGTGATGGTTACAATAAACCGTTGTATTTGGCCTATTTTATTGCGACGGTTATAATAAACCGTTGTATTTGGTCTACTATATTGCGACGGTTAAAATAAAATATCGTATTTGACCTACTTTATTGCGATGGTTACAATAAACCGTCGTATTTGACCTACTTTATTACGACAGTTTGTATAAACCGTCGTATTTGGCGGTTGGTATTAGACTGTCGTATTAGGTCTATCTATTGCGACGGTTTCAGAACCGTCATATAACATAACCTATTGCGATGGTTTTTTGACCGTCGTATTTGTCTTCGTCGCATTTGCCCCATTTTTTTGTAGTGTATTGAGAGCAAAATGCATTTAGCCCAAGCATCTATCCTTCCAATTTCAATTATCAATTAGGAGAATGATTCTGTTGATGTACATTTTAACAGAGCCTCAAATTAATACAAGTGTTGACTTGTGTTAGAGTATTTTAGGGGTGTCCCTTAACCATAAATATGTATTTGTTTTTAAGGTAGAGTCATATAAAAATACTTTTGTTTGTATTATTGTATTCCTCCTGTTTGGGCTTGCCGTGCTATGCCTTTCTCACTATTTATACTTGAAAGTTCCATGGCTGGCATACATAAATTTTTCAGACTAGTCACAATTTTATTACATCTGCATTTAATAGGTTGAGCTTATGTAAGTATTTTATTTAATCAAATTATTTCAATTGTATTTATTTCATTGAATTTTGTAAAACTATTAATTTTATGTCAATAAAATTATTTCATTATTTTGAAGATTTACCATTTGATTTGTTTTGACTTGCAGAGACATTAAAATATGAAAAGTAAAGATTTACAAATATTCATCCACTTTGAAGATGCAAAGAGATGTTTCTGGTTGAGAGTTGGTTGAACATTTTGTAATAAAATATTAGTTTACTTGTTTTTTATATGGATATTTAAATTATATAGTTTTAAATATATTTTATACTTTCTAAAATTTGAAAAATGTAATAGGGCATCTTTAAAAGTATTAATTTAAAAAAAAATGATGACACAAGAAAACAGAAAGGGTAGAAAATTTATAAAGAAATTGTGTACAAAAAAATGTCACAATAGTAATTACATGTCGTAAATTTTGGGACATTGAAAAAAGTGATGTTAAATTCTCGGACATTACGAAAAATTAGTGTTGTGGAAAAGGGACACAATCATACTTACATGTCGTAGTGTAGCAAAATTTGAGACGCTACACAATCATAGTGTAGCAATAAAGGGGACTTAAGCGTAATTTTATGTCGGTAATTTGGAGAAGCTTATACAAAACGTGTCGTGGAAAAAATAATTTCTATATAATACATATTAATAAATTAGGCAATAGTAGCAAACATAAGCGTCGTAATATTAAGTACACTTATGTAATTAGCGTCGAAAATTATGTCGTAAATTTTTGGAACGTATGGAAGTAGGGACACATTTAAAAGAGACGGGAATTAATTAAATATTTATTTAAAAATAAAAATAATTATAATATTAAATATTTGCAACGAGCAATAATTTTATTTACAACAAACAAAATCTGTTAAAAAAACCTATTTGCAATGGCCATGCAACGGAAAAAGAGCCGTTGCATTTAGTTTGGATAGATTTGAAGTTTCTTGTCACGAAAAAAAAAGTCATAAAAAGAGGCATTTTTCGTGAAAAATAGATCATTGCAACGGTGCTTGTGGTTGCAAAGGCAATTGCAACCCCCTGCAATAGCAATGAGCATTTTTCCGTTGCAATGCCATTGCAATTGATTATTTACGACCAAATTGATCATTTCTCCTATGAAATTTAGTGGTTGCGAAAATCTATTTTTCTTGTAGTGTATCTTATAATTAGCATTAACAAAATAGATATTTTATTACAAAAATAATTTCCGTTAGTCAATACCATTATCGACTAACAGTTAATGGACCTCTAGTGCTTTTTTTATAACTTGTAGTATTGGAGTGCCACTACCCCCTAACGTAATGGGAATAAATTACAATAGACCCTTTATTTATGTGTATAGGATAAATTATTTATTAGTAATATAATAGGATACATATCTTCTTTCTTTGGCAAATTATTATATTTAGTCCTTGAACTTTTTTTCTTGGTATGGTTGGTTTTTTTTTTCTTTTTTTTTATAACTTTTTAGGTTTCCTATCTTTTTTCGTATGTACTACTTGATCCTTTCGACTACTTTCTGATTAGTCAACACCCAGTCAACTAAGCAACTTTGACGTTGACTATATAAGGAAGGGGTATATTTGGTCAGAAGGACCAAGCTGTACAAGCGAAAAAAGATAAAGACCTAAAAAGTTGAAAAAAAGAAGAGGGACTAACCATGCCAAGAAAAAGGTTTAGAAACTAAATATAACAATTTATTTAAAAAGTAAGAAAAAATACTAAAAAGAAAAAAAAGATCCTTCTCATCATCCTTTGGTTTAAACAGTCAATTCCAAGGTTCGCTTTCATTCTCTAGGTAGCTTGATGTAATAGACCATCAACCTTGGCCCCCAAGATCCTTTTCCCCAAATCCTTCCTCTATCCTCTTCCCCATTCATAAGAATTCGCTAAATGTCCCTACATTATCTATATTTTTTTCTTTTTCAAATAAAAGTTGATTATATAGGTATATTTATTTATTTAGATTTATTATTTATATTTATTTATTTAGGCTTATTATTTAGATTTATCATTTAGGTTTATTATTTAAGTTATTTATTTAGTTAGGTTTATTTTTTTAATTTAAGTTTATTATTTAGGTTAATTTATTTAGATTTATAATTTATTTATTTTTCAAATAAAATTTTATTATTTAAATTATTTAGGGTTTATTATTTAAATAAATAAAAATTTATTTAAATTATAAAAGTTTATTTTTTATTTGAAAAAATAGGAGGGACACTTAACAAATCCTTATGAGTGGAGGAGAGGATGAGGGAGGAATTTGGGGGAAAAGATCCATACCACAGCCTTGAACATAATGGAAACAAATGGTTTGAGTATAGTTGGGTTTGTTGTTCTGTAGATTAGACTATTAATTGTTCCATTAAGTTATGAAATTGTGTTGGACTTATTCTTCATTTGCTATCTTAGGGATCTATCAAATGAAATTGTGTTGGGCATATTCTCCCTTTACTATCTAAGGCATCCATCAATTTATGTTTATTAACAATTGAGTATTTATTTCGCTCAATTGGATCTTCGTACATTATTTTTCGATGAAAGCAAATGAAAAGGAAAAAGTACAAACAAAATTAGTAATTGGAGACATAAGATAAAAAAGAGACTAACTGCAAAGCTTTCTATTTTTTCATTCGTATTCTTGATTCAATACATGCAATCGTGAGAAACAAAAACTCCTCATTATCCAAACATATTTTGTTTTTCTTTATGCAACTAGATCTACATTTACAAAAAAAAAAAATAAATAAAGAAATAAAAAAATTAATAAGAATGAAAGAAAAAAGGAAGTGAAATTCAACTTATTAAAAGGTACATGTTACATTTGAATGTTTTACTTTTCTTTTAATTCAATAAAATCATCATATGATAATCAAGGATTTTTTTTATTAAAATACATGAAATTAAAAATATATTATTACTTTAAAAAATCATCATGAAACTTTGTAAAATCTTTTATATCTTTACAAAATTTAATAAAATTAAAGACTGCGATATTAAACTAAATAACTATATTCACTTTATTAATCCTTTATTATCAAAATATACACTTATTAAGCTTATTTCTTATTTCAATTATTTATTAAAAAATTACAATTAATCTAATTAGTTAAAAAATAGTTCAACAGTTGATCCTATTTTGCATAGAAGTCATAAGTTTTAATTTTACTATTCTTTTATAACATTAATGAGTATGATTAACTTTTATTTTTGTAACATTAAAAATTTTATATTAAATTTTTTCACATTTGATATTAATTTAAATTAGTTGTTAATAAAATATAATACATCACAATAGAACTTCATAATAAAAGTAATAACAATACATAACTATTGCTATACTTTAAGATTAACTATATAAACATACACCATAAACTTATTACCTTTATATTAAAAATTTTGTAGTATTAGTAATTTGAACTCTAAAATATAAAATTTTGCACAATATTTTTGAATATGCTAACATTAATAATTATATATTGTTATTATTTTGATTATACAAAATTATATTTATATTATTAGTTTTAAAAATTTATGATTTTATTTTTTAAAAAAAAAAATTGTGCAAACTTGAGCTCGTATTTTGTATTCAAATTGAATCAAGCTCTATATTTGTTAGATTGAGTGGGCTGAGTTTAGACTCAAGATATGTATTTTAAAATCGGATCAAACTCGGATTTAGCCATACCTGGCTCACAAGCCCAAATTGATAGTCTTGCGATAAAGAAATAAAATCATCAATTTATTTTCAAATTATTAAAATTGAAAACTTCCAATCATGGAAAACTTCCAATTCATTGGTGGCTAAGTGTTAAAAGCTAAGTATTTTCCTTCATATGATTTTATTAATGCTTCTTTTGTTGGGAATATGATTGATATCTGCACCTCTAAAGGCAATCCTAACTGGTAGGTTACTTTGCCAATCCTCTCTAAAATTGGAAATGGTCTTATATAACGAAGGGCCAATATCTTCCTTTGTACTTTCCTTCCCATATTTCATCGTGATATTAACTTTAGAAATACTTGGTCTTCTTCTGCAAACTTTAGATCTCTTCTGCAGTAAGCGGCATAACTTTTCTATCGACTTTAAGCCATCTCTAATTTGTCTTTAATTAGCTTTACTATTTGCTGGGTCTTTTCTATATCCAAAACATTATTTTGATCTTGATTCCACCCAATATTTTCCCAAATAAGTGGTAATCAACACTTTTGTCCATACAGGGCTTCAAATGGTATCATTTCAATGATGGACTTTAACTATTGTTATAAGCAAATTCCGCATAAGCTAAATTATCAACCCACTTGTTATCAAAATCCAAAGCACACACCTATAACATGTTTTCTAAAATTTGAATCATTTGTTTTGTCTATCTATTTGTTTGTGGATATGTGTCACAGTACTGAACTTTAATCGTATTTTTTCTTATGTGTGCTAGTATTTTTTCTTGAAAAATATACAAAGCTTTTTATTGTATTTTTTTACTAAAAACAACTCTTTAAATATTGTAGTTGAAAACCTTGCCATTGTTATCAAAAGAGTTCATGCACATTTGAAAATTATGGATTATTGAAAACTGATGCCCCATATTTAAACAAAGCAATTTTCTTTTGTTTTTTGAGAACAAGTGCCATTATTATAACATATAGTAACCCGGTACCATTTAACCTGGCACCATTTATAAGATTAGTATTGAGCTTTTAATTATAAACCACACCATATTTTCAAAATCAAAGTTCACAACCTAACACTCAACCATATCCCACTGTTCGCTTGTTGATGGTTTAACTATATCTTGCCATTCGGCTATTGATGGCTTTTGTACCAAGGATGTAAACCTAACATTCAACCATATCTTAATAGGAAAATATGATTTTCATATTCAAAACCATATTGCGATCTTAACCGGAAGTATCTCAGTCCAACCAATAATATCAACACTATGGGATTTCAATTCTATGAACATGATAACATTTATAAGTAACTCAGTGCGTACACTGCAATCTATCATACTTTGATCATCGTTATGATCTACCTTACAGCACGGGTGTCCTATGCCTGACCTTCTGTTTCTACTATGGAAATGTGTTGCTAGTTAAAGACGATTCTACTACAGATACTATCACCCACCAAAGGAAGAGACCACAGTCTGGAGATGGCAACTAGTCAAAAAGTGTTCTCAAACCCAATAAGTTAGTATAAGAGCATAGCCCCTCTTGAGTACTCAAATATCACAAACACGAGATTAACGCAATGTTTCAACATAGCTCAATATCTTTCAAAACCAAATTATTGTTTCAAAATATTTTCTTTCCCAAAAATATGTTGGAAATAAATACAGATAAATGGGATCCATTCCAAGGATTTTAGAAATTTATAGTTTCATGCTATAGCTATCATAAACCTTTATGTGCATGAGAATGCAACTATAAGTTCTTAATGAAATTCATGCAAGGTTTCTCAACCACCCTATCAAATATAGGTGATTTACCAAAATATAGCATGCTTAGATATTGCATAATTATATATGCTCCTAAATACTTCCCAAAATTTTCATAGAATAATCAAGAATGCCTTCATAATGTCATTCTTGTAAAAGAGATTATTTGAAAATGTTGCTTTGATGTGGAGACTAAAAAATTTTAAAGCAAAAGATTCATACTCAATATAATAGAAAAATACTTAGCTAAAATGGATTTTGACAACCAAAGGATTTGCAAATGGTGCAAGAGTTATAAACCAATTAAGCAAAATATTTTTATCTAAATTTAATGGAAAATCACCTAGCTAAAATAAAATTTGGAGAGTTAGGGGACTCATCTTGATTAACTATCAGTAGCTTATTTGTCCCTACTAGTTTATGGATTCCTTAAGTCGGGTTCACCTACAATAACAACATATTTCGTATTTAGTATGGGATATAATGTCCTAAATATAATATTGATAGATGCTTCTAAGGTGTACTAACGAATGCCGTCACTATAACTTCATATAAATGAAGTTTTCCCAATATTATATTAAGAAATATGAATAGATATGCATCTATTCCCTTATAAGCTTATACTTCTGACCATAAATTATTCCAACCATTCATTAATCTCAATTATACCAAAATAGAAACTTAATTTTCACTATAACCTCTTCCCGTATTTACGTTATAATTTTGATCCCATTATCCAAATGATATCAAACTTGTCCCAAAACATCACTATAACATTTCTCTATAAATTCCAATCCATGAGACATTAATATCTTTCTGTATTTTGTTCTGCCACTACAGTAAACACACATCATATATTATCAAGCAAAAAAGGTGTTTCAAGGTGCAACATAGCTCATGCTTTTCTTGTGGATTCTTCAACATAACCTTCTATATTTAAACCTTCCAAAACCTCATTTAACATCTCAACTGTGACATTTTGTTTAGCTTTACCTCCCAATAGTCCCTAGCCATTCCAAAGCAGACCATTTTTCTTCAAAGTATTAAACCAGAATTTTTGTCCTTTCAAATGGCATCTTTTGATCTTCTTGATTCTATGTAGGTTTTAGTCATCAAAATCCCATAAAATCTACTCCAAACATTTCTTATCATCCCAAAATATGTTTAAGTTCAATCACCACAATTTATAGCCTTCTCGTCTCAAAGAATATTCACAAGTTGCCCATCAATCATATACTTAATTTATTTTACCATACATAACTTTATAACATTTATTCCCATAAATTTCTTACTTTCTTCTTTAGCTAATTTCTACATTCACTGCTCTAAAATACACTATGCAAGATGAGAAACATCACAAATATTCTCCCTTAATCAACCGGCCAACATTCTCCATATCAACAATACTTTAATTTCAACTCTCTTTTAAGAATTCATGTTATTCAAACATAATAATCACATCATAACAAATCTCCTTTATGCATGCTTTAACTTTATCTCTAGAAACCTTACCTTCTTAAGAGAGCAAAATCGAGCTTGTAAGGTGGATTTTTTCTTTCTTCCATTTCTCTCATTCTTTTGGTTTTATTTTTCTTCATTCTCTCGGTTTATTTTTTCTTTTTCTTTTCCTTTTTCCTTTCTTTCATTTTTTTTCTTCTTCCTCTAGTTTTCCTTCCTTGTCCTCCCAATTTTTTTTCTTCTTCTCATTCCTTCTCTTCTTGCTCTTAGTCCCTCTCTCTTTCTTTCCTTTCTTTTCTCTTCCTTCTTCTCGATTTTCCTTTCTTTTTCCTTTCTCTCAGCCGTTCTCTCTCTTTCTTGATTTTTTCTTGTTCTTCCTCCTTTTATGTTGTTTCCTTCATGACTTGGCAAACCTAGAAAGTCTTGGAAGTTAATAGAAAGTCTTAGAAGTCTATGGAAACTAATAGAAGGTAGAATAAGGTGTTAGAAGGTAAAAGAACATGATGGAAGGTAGGAGAAACTTTAAGAAGCTTCATGAAATTATATAAGATTTAATGGCCCACCAAAGTTTAGTAACATGGCCTTCCAAAACATATATAACATGGCCCACCAATATATATATTATAGCTATAGCTATATATATATATATATATATATATATATATATTATTACTTCTTTTTTTCATTAATGATTCTTGCATCTAATAAACTCTTAGGAAGGGGTGTTACAGGCCGGTTTTAGAAATGATTCATACAACCTTCTTAACTATTGGCCTCAGATTGGATCTCTTGATTACAAGTATATTCTTATTAGAGCTACTCTAGAAGAAGATCACATTCGTCTATAGAAAACCTTTGATATCTGGCTAGACTTCTGAAGAGGATTGTTAAATGCACCTCAAATTTTTTATCTTCAGCAGATCCATTGGTGGTTCTAGTTTAGATATCACTTTGGGGGTTGCCTCTGCAAATTTTCACTCAAGAAATCCTATTTTGATATTATCGACAGTGGGGAAACCTCTCGAGATTGATGCTGCTACCACCAACTTACCCGCCCTAGCGTCGCAAGAGTTTGTGTGCAAAATCATTAACGAATTGCATATGGATTGATATGGTAGGCGCTGGCTTTTTCCAGACAATTGAATATGATAACTTACTAGAGTATTGTAGCCATTGCTACCATCATAGGCATTTCACCAATGTTTGTAGTTCTATGAATATATCTGATGAGCACAACCCATTATTGCCTTCACCTAGACAAAAAAATCCTTCTTCAAGTAATCTAAAAAAAGCAATTGGTGCCTCAAACCCACTGCACGCCGACGAAGGATCATAGGCACGCATCATAGACAAATTCAGAGATTGTTGATGAGCCCCTGAAGAACGTTCTTGTTAGCGCTGCAAAGGATGGCATTATTCAACAAACCTTAATGACCATTGTAAGCCATTCATTGGTGCCAGTTTTAACCACAAAAAAAATTGTTGATGATGCTGCAACAATAAGAGGTGGCTTGACAAGCCCTAATGAAACCTTACAGGTGATTCTATTCTTCTTTTGGTGTCTTTGTCTAATAAGGGGAAGGGGAAAAGGATTGTTGACGCTGATTCGGAGGCTATTCCAGCCTTTATAATCTTTGATGATGTCGCTGATCCTTCTAGTATTAATGATGTTTCTATTTTCCCTGTGATTGAAAGTGTTTAACACTCAAATTGAAATCTTGGTGGGTGTTGTTGTCCAACAGATCTTAGATTCTCTTGATATAGGGTCAATTTCACCTCAAGGCTAGATAGTTGGAGCTCCAATTGCAAGCAGAGATGTAGCACATCTGATTGCCAGTGATTCATCTAGTTTACAGGGAATAAGGTGGACTGTTCTTCAACAACTATTAAGGCACATAATCAAGATACTATCACAACTAGTGAAGCTACTCTTCAGGTTTCTATTGAACATAATTCAAAGAAGAAACAACATTTAGCTGATTTTGCTATTGATGATTCACAATTGGCTTTTATTCTTCAAATTGTTAAGAGTGTTCAACAAGTACATACTTCAGCCTCTACGAACTGTTCTTCTATGACCTCCTCTATGCAGCTTGAAGGAAGCAATTTCTTTTCAATGGGTTATATTGATCCTTTGGTTGCTAAAGATGATATTGTTCTTAGGCCACAAATTTTGCAAGACAAGGAACCTTTTTTAGGTTATATATTAGATTCGTCAGTACCTAAAAAATCGTTGTGGCCTAATTTCAAGAAAGAAATCTTTAAGCAGCTTAATCATTTGCAAAAAGGAAAGAAAAAGAAACTCTAATCTATAGATGAAATTGATTTGTATGCTGATTTTGTGGTCTATCCAGAAGACAATTACGAACTGGATTTTTATCTTACTCCGTGCAAGGAAAGGAAAAAGCAAATATCGTCAACACATGGAATGTTTACCAGGTAAAAAGTACGAGGATTTCATATGAAATTTTATTCATAATTCACAAATTGATTTATATGTATTTACTTTTATTTTTATGAATAAAATTTGAGCTACTTTTTGGTGGCTTTTATTTTGAAGAAAAAAAATGAATTGCTAGGAAATAGAGAAGATTTGAAGCATTTGACATAATTTTTTGCTTGTTGTAACAGAGCGTTTAAGTTATTTTGGCTCTAACAAAAAATTGAAATATGTATTATTATTATTATTATTATTATTATTATTATTATTATTATTATTATTATTATTATTATTATTATTATTATTATTATTATTTGTTAGTAAATGCTCTGGTATTGAACAATAGACATAGGAATTTAAGTAATTGTGGCCATGTTATTTTTTATTATTATTATGACTGAAATGTGGCTCTTAAAATAGTTTTGGTTCATAAACGATTATAGTTGGTATTTATTGAAATTAATATAGGCGTTGATTAGCAATCAAGTTATGACATCTTTGTGCCAACAAGGCCATTGTCCTGTTTTAACGGAAATTCTAGTATAGATTTGGTCCACGTGGACCACATGTATTGAAAGATTGTACTTCATGTATTAAAAATTATACGGTACAACTCCTCAATGCATGTGATCCAAAAGTCTACGACTCATATAAGAGTTTCTCTTGTTTTGAAGTTCATAGCCAATTATTATTTGAGACTTATTTGTATACATATAAGTACTATAACAATTGCTTTCATATGGCAGATTTGCATTGAAAAAAAATACTAAAAGAACAATCACAATATCTATAATCTGGGTCAGCATAAAGACCATCCTTGTCTGTCAAAATCCAAAACTCATTTCATCCAAAAGTCAAGCACCAAAATATGACATATTGAATAAAACAAAGGGGATTTCCTCAAGTATCTAACTCCAAATTTTGAAGGAGAAAAATACACAAGAAATCAATAGAATTTTTGTGCGAGTCTCTCTCACCATGCTCTAGCCCCATCTTTTGAAGAAGAAAAATGTCCAAGAAATCAGTACACAAGGCACTTCTCTATTCCTTGCGAAGTGCCTAAATCTAGTCACCAGAAAAATAACCTAACAGGTTCGCTTATTGTGTGACCCTATAGGTTCATTTAACATTGGCAGTGTGCCTAAATCATATTTAAATGGCCCACAAGTTATAAGCGGTTTCTAGAAAAACATTATAACTATCCAGGTTAAATGAAGATCGGTGATCTCTTTGAACCAAACCATAATTTTACATTTAGTCCTTTTGTCACGCGATATCTAAATTAAGCATAAGGCACGGACAATGTCATCCTTATTAAGCTTAATCAATTATTTCTAGATTTCATAGTAGACTGTTCAAACAAATGATATCAATATCTTAAATTGATATATTTGAGCACGGCCATACATTTTAACAGTCTAACTTATCAAGGGGCCCATGGATATCTCTTCCATAATTGAGAGGGACAAATTCCTTCACTATTAATCATATTCCTCTCATTAATTTATTCTATATCCAACAATAGTCTAATTTATTATCTGGTTAAAGATAACTTTAGACAACGTCAAAATACAGAATTTATCAAGTAGGAAACTATGATGAATTTAGGTCGAAGGACTTTTATATTATTATGGCTAGAAAGTATTTATGACATATTCCATGAAGTACTCTCACAGTGGGTCATGTCCAATACAATGTTCTCTAACATTTATTTATGTTTTGACTTGATATCACAAATATCTATGACCAGTAAAACATAGCCATCCAGTCACAAACATACTAATCTTAATTTATTATTGTTCCGATAATAATAAACGATCAGGGACAGATTTAGAATAGTCATTGTATTCATTGTTGGGTTTTACTATCAAGTCACGTACTTGATGACCACAAAACAAAATGCACTATTCATGTAAAGGAAAGCCTCATAATATTATATAAAACATAACGACAATAGAATAAGTTTAAATTGACTCTAGGGCATATCCCCAACAGTCTCCCATTTACACTAAGACCAATTTGGCATAAGCCGTAATTTCATTGATCTGGTATGACTATCATGTTTAGACGATGGGAGAGGCTTTGTCAGTGGATCTGTAACATTATCATCAGTTGATACCTTGCATACTTTGACATCTCCTCTATCAACAATTTCTCGAATGAGATGAAAACGTCTAAGTATATGTTTGGATCGCTGATGTGATCTTGGTTCCTTAGTTTGTGTAATGGCTCCATTGTTATCACAATAGAGATCCATTGGGTTCACAATACTAGGAACTACATCTAGTTCTGTAATGAACTTTTTAATCCAAACTGCTTCTTTAGCTGCAACTGAGGCAGCTACATACTCAGCTTCTATAGTAGAATCGGTCACGGTGTCTTGTTTTGAACTTTTTCAACTTACAACACCTCCATTCAAACAAAATAGAAAACCTGATTGTGATCTATAATCGTCTATGTCAGACTGAAAACTAGTATCAGTGTAACCATTTACAACTAGCTCGCCTTCTTATCCTCCATGAACTAATAACATATCTTTAGTTCTTCTTAAGTACTTCAGTATATTCTTGACAACAGTCCAGTGTGCCTTTCCAGGATTTGACTGGAACCTACTCGTCATGCTCAATGCATATGATACATCGGGTTGAGTACATAACATGGCATACATGATAGATCCTATAGCGGAAGCGTATGGTATCTTGTTCATGCGCTCTTCTTCATCCTTCGTAGAAGGACTTTGAGCTTTGCTGAGCTTAATGCCTTGTGACATTGGCAAGAATCCTCTCTTAGAGTCTTGCATACTGAACCTTTTCAGTACCTTGTCAACGTATGCACTTTGACTTAGTCTAATTAGCTTTCTAGATCTATCTCTATAGATCCTTATACCTAGAATATAGGCACTTCACCTAAGTCTTTCATTGAGAAACAATTTTCCAACCATGTCTTTACACTTTGTAGAGTTAGGATGTCGTTTCCAATGAGTAAGATGTCATCAACATAAAGTACCAAAAAGACTATTGCATTCCCACTTATTTTCTTATAGACACAAGGCTCATCTTCATTTTTGATAAAGTTAAATTCTTTAACTGCTTCATCAAAATGAAGATTCCAACTTCGAGATACTTGCTTCAATCCATAAATGGATCTTTGAAGCTTGCACATTTTATTAGAATTCAAAGGATCATCAAAACCCTCTGGTTGTGTCATGTACACATCCTCGAGTAAGTTTCCATTGAGAAACGCAGTTTTGACATCCATTTGCCAAATTTCATAATCATATTATGCTGCAATGGCAAGAAGAATTTTGATAGATTTAAGCATTACAACTGGTGAAAAGATTTCATCATAGTCTATACCATGAGTTTGTCTATAACCTTTTGCTACCAGTCGTGCTTTGTAAGTATGCACATTTCCCTCCATGTCTGTTTTCTTTTTGAAAACCCATTTACACCCAATGGTTTTTGAACCTTTAGGTGGATTAACCAAAGTCCAGACTTGGTTATCATACATGGATTGCATCTCAGACTTCATAGCCTCTAACCATTTTCCAGAGTCAGAACTCTTAATGGCTTCTAGATAGGAAGTGGGCTCATCATTAACCATAAGCTCCACATTGTGATCGTCAGTGATGAGGAATCCATATCTTTCAGGTTGTTGACGAACCCTATCAGATCTTCGAGGTCCTTATTCTATAGAAGTAAGCTCATCTTGAACTTGTGAGCCATCTAATCGAGGTTCATTATTCGGTTCAGGTACTAATTGTGGCTCTTGAATCTCATCAAGATGTATTTTACTCCCACTGATTCCTTTGGAAATAAATTCCTTTTCAAGAAAGAATCCATTTCGAGCAACAATTACTCTATTTTCCTTTGGGAGATAAAATTGATATCCTTTAGTTTCTTTAGGATACCCCACAAATATGCATTTATCTGATTTAGGTGCAAGTTTATCAGATAATAAACACTTTACATAAACTTCACAACCCCAAATCTTGAGAAATGACAAACTAGGTTGTTTCCCAATCCATATCTCATATGGCGTTTTCTGAACCGATTTAGATAGAACTCGATTTAGTATGAATACAATAGTCTCTAGGGCATAACCCCAAAAGGAGATTGGAAGATCAGTTTGACTCATCATTGATCGAACCATATCTAATAAAGTCCAATTTCTCCGTTTAGATACACCATTCCATTGAGGTGTTCCAGGTGGAGTTAATTGGGAAATAATTTCACAATTTTTAAGATGCTCGTCAAACTCGTGACTTAAGTATTCACCACCTCGCTCTGATCGAAGTGTTTTGATACTTTTGCCAAGTTGATTTTGTACTTCATTTTGAAATTCTTTGAATTTCTGGAACGATTCAGATTTGTGTTTCATCAGATATAGGTAGCCATATCTGCTGAAATCATCTGTAAATGTAATGAAATACTGAAATCCTCCTCTAGCATGTGAATTCATTGGTCCACATATATCAGTATGTATTAGGCCCAATAAATCGGTTGCCCTTTCATTTTGACTCTTGAAAGGCGCTTTAGTCATTTTGCCTAATAAACAAGAATCACATGTTTCGTAAGATTTTAAATCGAACGAATTTAGAAGCCTATCATTATGAAGCCTTGTTATGCGCTTCTCATTTACATGGCCCAGACGATAATGCCATAAGTAAGTCTGATTTAAATCATTGGATTTCAATCTCTTAATATTAATATTATAGATAGACTTGTTTGAAGATCCACGAAGATTGAGAATATAGAGTCCATTTGATAATGAGGCATCTCCATAAAAAAAATGCCATTTTTATTAATGGAGCAAATGTTATTCCTAATAATAAATTCAAAACCTTCTAAATCCAAACAAGAAACTGAAATAATATTCCTACTCATAGCAGGAATATAAAAACAATTATTTAGTTCTAAAACAAGCCCACTGGGCAAAATTAATTCAAAAGTTCCTACAGCTACTGCAGCAACTTTTGCTCCATTCGGAACTCGTAGGTCCACCTCGCCTTTTGCCAAGGCTCTACTCTTTTTTAGACCCTGAACATTTGCACAAATGTGAGATCCACAACCGGTATCCAATACCCATGAATCAGAAGTAGACAAATTAATTTCTATAACATAAATACCTGAAGCGGCAGTCTCACTGTCCTTCTTTTTCTTTGCTTCCAAATAGAGCTTGCAATTTCTTAACCAATGTCTTTGTTCTTCACAATGGTGGCAAGCTCCCTCATTTGGTGTCTTGGCCTTAGGTTTGGGCTTGAACTTGGACTTTGCCTTGTCATTGCCCTTACTAGACATGACTTTGCCCTTTTGGTTGTTCCTTTTTCCTTTCCCTTTTTGAACCATTAGAACACTAGGAGTATTCTTCTTAATGTTCAGTTCAACTTGTTTTAGCATCCCATGCAATTCAGTAATGAATTTCTCCATATTATGCATGTTAAAACTCATGACAAACTGGTCATACTCAGAAGGTAATGAGCCCAAGATCAAATATGTGGCCATGTCATGATTAACAGGAGCACCAAGCTTATCAAGATGATCAAGATAGCCCTTCATTTTAAGGACATGAGTACTTACCGAGGTGCTAGAAACCATCTTACATGCATTTAACGCCTTGTGAGTTTCAAATCTCTCTTGTCGTGCTTGCTCTTGGAACATTTCCTTGAGATGCACAATCATGTCATATGCCTCTGCTTCTTCAAACTATTTTTGAAGTTTAGAATTCATGGTTGCTAGCATGAGGCAAGTAACATTGTTGGAATCATCTTTGTGCTTGCTATAAGCATCTTTTTCAGCTTTTGAGGCGTTATTTGCTAGAGCAAGGAAAATAGGATTTTCAAGAATATAGAGCATTTTTTCTTGCTTAAGAACAATTCTTAAGTTTCGTACCCAATCAAGAAAGTTAGTCCCACTAAGCTTGTCTTTCCGAGCACAGATCGCAATTAATTATTCCAACTGTTTGTTGTCATTATCTACATACAAAATATGCAAAGTAATTAATTTTGAGGCTTTAACGAAAAACTCCCACTAAAAGCATTTAAACTTTTGAAACTTCAACATTTTGATGTTTTGTAGTGGGAAAAAAAATATTTTTTTCATAAATATTTTATTTTAATCATAAGTAAGCTTTAGCTTTAATCTTATAATTAAATAAAACTCAAATTTTAAATGAGATAGGCATAAAATGTCTCGGCTAACTTATCTCATATAATGCCCTAGGCCCAAAACTATTTTGATAACCCAGTTAAATCAAATCATATCAAGCATATGGAAAACTATTTCCCATCTTATCTCACTTAGATAATCAAAAGCATCCTACTTTGGCAGGAATGACCATATGATTATCCAAGTAACAAGTGTTTGATTTTGGAAGGCATTTAACACTTAAATTTTTTTTAAATAAAAATTTGATTGTAGTAAGCGAAATAAACATATCAAATATGCATGCAAAACATAAATAAAAGTGACATAGCATGGCCCATAACCTATGTTGATCATCACGAGCAAAGTGAAGATCAAGGTGGTCAATCTTGGTATATGAACTCCTTAAGCATTCTCTAATGCCTTGAGCATACTCCTTCTTGGTTGTAAATATTGGCCGCCATCTTCTTTTACATAGGATAGTAAAATTAAAATAATTCCTATTCTAGAAAAGCAGTACAATTTTACAACAATGAAAAACGACACGCAGGCCGTATTTATAAATTACAACTTAAAACAACCAGAATGAAACCTGCCAATCATATTGGGATAAAATGGGCCATGCTATGCACTATTCAAAATAATTCACAACTAAAATCAAAAACACAAATGAATAACACATAACGAACAGTTAGTCGGGGTTCCAAGGGGCAGTGCCCCTGGCGGAGGTCCCGCTGGCCGGTCAGCAGGCGGGGGTCAAGGGGGCAGCGCCCCTTGCGGGGGTCTCCGGGATAGCGCCCCCGGAAGGAAAAATGATTTTTCCTTCTCTCATTGAATAAGATTTCACCTTCTGATTTCCGAATATTAATCAGATTAATGGTCGGACCCCTTGGTAACCATTGCCGTGAAATTTCATATTATAGACAATCTGCGTTCCCCTTTACTCATATTCATACAGATAACATGTGAAACCCCAGTCAAGACCAACCTTATAGTAAGGGGGTTGGGGATGCATAACATGCTTTATTTCATATTTAAATATGCTTTCATATGATTTTTATATGCTTTGGATATGAGTTTATTGTTTTGAAGTTGTGTAGGTGAATGTTGTGTGAGAAGGGCAAAATGGTAATTTTTGCCCGAGGTGAAAATAGGGAGATAGCTTGTGGATTGAATAGAAAATAAATTTTTTAGTGATAGTATCAACAAGAGTTGTTGTGGTTTAGTTGTTAGAGTTTTTGAATAAATTATTGAGGTCTAAAGTTCGAAGTCCATCATAGAAGCTTTAGCTTGAGTAAATTTAATTTTGCTTGGAAAAGGATTGTTTCGGCCTTAAGGGCCTAGATTAATCTGGTGATGATGTTCTAGGAGAGACATGATGGAAGTAATCTCATTCCACTCCTTTTACTCTTCTCGAAATTCTTATAGGGAAAATCATCCTTCCTTGATCTTTAATTTTCCTCAATTCTCAACTCATTAGTTTGATCAAGATGTTCTAGCCTTTTTCTTTCCAGAAAATCCAGTAGAGTGCTGAGGTCTTTTAGGATCAAAATGTCTTGGCAAAAGACTTCTTTTGGTTTGGAAAATATGGTAGATTTGTGGGAAAATTCAAGAGGAAAATCCCTCTTGAAAGCTTGCTGAAATTTTCCTCTATCTTAGTTCATCTATCTTCATGGAATGAGCTGAAATTTTTCAGCTTGTTGTACCTTCAAAAGGTCGAAGATTCTAGCTCACATTCCCTCCCAAATTCTGCCAGAAAAATAGTCTTTAGGATCAGTTTGAAACCTGAAAATTCTTGACCAATTTCGGACTGCACAAGCTGGAGCAAAGCAGGAAAAATTCCTATACGAAAATCAGTTTTGGGAGCTCAAAACTAAGCTGCTTTCTCCCAGATTTTGTGCAGCACCTTAGCTATGTTTTTCCTCCATAAAGAAGACTGGAAACTAGCCTTGAATACCCCTGAAATCCCCTTCAAAACTTGCTGCAAAAATGGCTCTAAATAGCAGACGAAAATCTACCAGAAAAATCACTGTGCAGCGAAAATTCTGTGCAGATTTTCGTCCAGCTTGTTTCCTATCTCTCTTCCAGCCAAAACACCAACCTTAATCTGTCAAAACCTTCCTTAAACCTCCATCAACAGAGCTCTATTGATCTCCTTGAACTTTTGCACGAAATTCTATTAATGGCTGTCCGAAAATCCCTCAACCAAATCCCTGCAATTTAGCTTGATTACTTTCCAAAATTTCAGCCATCTTGTTTAACAATTTTCCATAAAATTTTGCTCAATTGATCAGACATCTTCTCCACCATTGTGCACCTTGGTTTCGGCCATCACAAGCCTCCTTTAACCAGCCTTAATTCCCTAGAAGAGCTGCACAATCCAGTCGGCCATAGGAGACTTCAAGCTGTCCAAACAAATCAAGATATTCTTAGGATATCTACTTTCCAAATTCACTTCCCAAAAATATTCTTCAAGGATTGTAACAACTAACCCTTCCTTTTTCCCTTCCAAATCAGAGAATCAACTCCCTAAACCCTACTAGAATTCGGCCAGGCCTATTCCCACAGAAAAATCGGCAGCTGCACAAACCATCTCTCCCTCTCTCGATTTTTTCTTCAAGCATCAAGAACACACACACACACACACACACTACACCAAGAACACCCACTTCTTCTCTACACCTAATACCCCTCCAAACCACCTCAAAATCTCACGAAAATCTCCAGATTTAGTCTACTCATTGCTGTGAATCCATCAACACCATTATTAATATCAAACTCCTCCAAACATCTTGCTACTTCGGATCAAGGCAGAAATTTCTGAACAAGAACATCTTCAAGGTAAATTCACTCTATCAACATCATCCTCTTCAAACTTGATCTCTAGTGAGAATCTATATAAATAATCATGCTAATGACTTCTTCTCTCTCTCTCTCTTTCTCTCTCTCTCTCTCATGGACCGAAATTCCCTCTCTTGCCGAATGGTCTCTTCCTCCATGACCATGCTTTCGCCACCTTTCTTGAACAAGATTAGCCATCTAGGAGTTGAGATCTTCTCTAAACTCCTTCAAGTCATTCATCAACCAAGTAAGTACCTCCAATCCTCTCTTTAAACTTTAGAATCATGTCTCTAGGTTGATGTTGTGAGAAGATGAATGGCGATGGGTTTGTGTATGTGTTGTTGTCGAGATTGAAGCATGAGTGTATGTATGATTGTGAATGAGATGTGATTTATGCATGGAAGGATTATATTTGTGGATTGAATGATGAGTTGAGGTTTGGTGCATGTCATAGGTAGTATTTGTGATGAAGCATGCTAGAGATTATGTCACCATTGGTGAATAGGATTTGTATGCATGATTAGATTTTGAAACCATGATTATGTTTATGCTAGTAGAGGTTAAAGCATGTCTTAATAAATTTATATCTATGCCTATGTGCAAGATTTGGATGATTTGATGAATTGAAGGATTGAGTATGTTATTGATTATGGTTGACCATGGAATCTTGATCATGATTTAGTTGTCTCTAAGTAAATTTTATTACATGAATAAAATATTTACTAATAATTTTTGCTAGAGAATTTCGAAAACCCTAGGAAGGGTAGATTTGGAATTATAATATATATAAAGGATATTTTAGTCAAATAAATAATAACTTTTCTAGAAAATAAAATAAATAAATATTATTTAAAATAAAGAAATTAATTAAAGCCTTTATGGAAAAGATTTATACTTAATAAAATATTTACTAAATCAAAACCCTTAAGGATTTACTTATTATTTTCTAAGAAAGACTTATTAAATTTAATCTTAACTAGTTTTAACTATCAATTATTTTCTAGCAACTAAGCTATCATTAAATCACTATTTTACCTAGTACCACCTATGACTCCTGATCAAATAAACTCTAAATTTTCCTTAACAAGATTTAAACTTTCAACTCATTAGAATTTATTTCCTAATCCATTAATTATTTTAAATAACAAATTAAACTTAGCTTATAAACCTATTCAATTATTGTGTTGCCTTAAAGCTTGGGACACTAGGATCATGGTAGTAGAGAATTGAGTTGATTTAAAATTGAGGAAGTGGATTGTGGCTTGAATCTGATTAAGATTTGTATTTGCCCATGTGGGGTTAGGTCAGTTGTTCGAGACCTTGTTGTTGTGAGCAAGAATTAGGTAAGCTCCTACATAAAACCTGATTGATGTGAAATGATTTCCTTATGGCAAGCCAAATGTGGGGTGCAAGGACACTCGGTTATTTGAAAGCAATTGAGGGTTGAATTCATCATTAATTCCAATGCTTAAATTATTTAAAAGTCTTTGAGCAGATTTTTCCAAACTTGAAACTCTTTCTAAAACTAATTTCTCCCAAAGCTTTGGAAACCCTCAAATTGTTATTTTCATGAAGAACAATGCTTTGTTCATTTTATCCCAAGTAAGGAATGTCGTTGAGTACTTAATAAGGGTGGACTACTAGGACTAGTCTTTGAAGGGTTAGGGTAAGTCACTCAGTAGGTGGCCACCTCTGAGGGGTGAGTCCTTCCTGGATAAGATGCCAGTTCCAGTGAGTCGTGTAGGTCTGAGCTAGCAGTTTATTTTGTTTCAGTCAAGTGACTGTGTTTTTGCCGGAATGGACACTCGGCGGTTATTTGGGTATAGAGAATGAGGAGTATCTTGCCCAGTAGGCCGATCACCTACTTTTGTCAGTCTGCACAAAGTGTTAGGCATTCTGACCGGTTATGGGGCCCAACGTGTGGTAACCCATATCCCTTTCTTTCGAGTGGTTGATTTCATTACTTATGTATGGCTAGAAGAGCCAAAACGCCACTCTTGCTTTTGACTAATGTTTATTGCTTGCCAATGTTTCTCTTATAAAGATTTCACACTTTGCATCCACGAACTGTTTCCACTAAACACTCAAAGCACACACGGACTTACTGAGATTTCTGTCTCACCACCTTTTATCATGATTTCAGGTTGATCCTGTTGTGGGTGAGTAGCTACCTTGAAAGAGAATGTGTCTTTTGATTTTATGTATTACTTTGGGGAGATGAGAGTGGATGATTTTAATTATGGTTTTTGCTTTGGAATTTCATGGATGTACTTTTGAAGTATTTGGGTTGTAATAAATTCTTTTTAGTTTGAGTATTATTTATTTCAACAATTTTATTTGTGACCTAGTTATAAAGACCCCTTGTCCTTTGGACGGGGCGATATCCTCGGCCCTGGCGGGCCTAGGTTTTTCAGGGTATTAGATAACATATTATCATGGCCGATTAATACAAACAATTCGCAAATATAGAATGACTGATAGCATGCTTACGATACCATATCATATTAAAACAGACCAGTTTACAAACAATTTGCAACTAATTTAGTCTGATAAGGCAACTGCGACGCATATATTAAACCTAATTCAGGCAGTCTGCATGCTAAGTATTCTAAAATCATAATCATGCAACACATGCTGATATACACTGTTTAAATTCACACACACACACACACACACACACACACATACACACACACACACACATATCATACATATTCACAACAATACGATTAACACAGTTGAATTAAACTAATCATTTAGCAAGTTGCTCTGATACCACTGTTAGGATTCGTGGATTACTAAACGCGAAAAACATCCACGAATCCCTTCCGAGGATCCAAGTAAACGATCAAGAAGATCGTAGGTTTGTAGAATTACCTCTGTTTGGTGTAATCGATATCCTTCGATTCCGATTCTGTCATTGTACGTGCAACCCGAACGATCACCAAATGCTACAGTGTGCGAATGTCCTCTATCGGATACACATCGCGAACTCACTCGTTACCTGGGGAGTGCTAGCGCCTAGGTTTGAGAGGTTCTTTTTTTTTTTTTTCTAATCAATGGAGGCACGAATATTCTCAACAGAAATTGGCACACCCAAGAAGACGGCTAGGGTTTTCTTAAAAACCCACTCCGAGCCTCTTAGAGTCTAATTCCAATAATATCTTATCGTATTTTAATTTAAATTTCAAATTAAATTAAAACTGATATGATAAGATTCTGTTATTATCTCAGTAATTTAACTAATTAATTTACCGAGACAGATTCTTATAATCTGGATATCATCCAGATACATCGAATATAGACATATTTCCAAATTCATTATATCTGGTAAATTTTCTAAGTTCGATTAACTTAGAAATATTTCCAAAATCATCAAATCTAGTCACCAAAAAAATAACCTAACAAGTTCGCTTATTGTGTGACCCTATAGGTTCATTTAACACTGGCAGTGTGCCTAAATCATATTTAAATGGTCCACAAGTTATAAGCGGTTTCTAGCAAAACATTATAACTATCCAGGTTAAATGAAGATCGGTGATCTCTTTGAACCAAACCATAATTTTACATTTAGTCCTTTTGTCACATGATATCTAGATTAAGCATAAGGCACGGAGCATGTCATCCTTATTAAGCTTAATCAATTATTTCTTGATTTCATAGTAGACTGTTCAAACAAATGATATCAATATCTTAGATTGATATATTTGAGCACAGCCATACATTTTAACAGTCTAACTTATCAAGGGGCCCATGGATATCTCTCCCATAATTGAGAGGGATAAATTCCTTCACTATCAATCATATTTCTCTCATTGATTTATTCTATATCCAACAATAGGTCTAATTTATTATTTGGTTAAAGACAACTTTAGACAACATCAAAATACAGAATTTATCAAGTAGGAAACTATGATGAATTTAGGTCGAAGGACTTTTAATATTATTACGGCTAGAAAGTATTTATGACATATTCCATGAAGTACTCTCACAGTGGGTCATGTCCAATACAATGTTCTCTAACATTTATTTATGTTTTGACTTGATATCACAAATATCTATGACCAGTAAAACATAGCCATCCAGTCACAAACATACTAATCTTAATTTATTATTGTTTCGATAATAATAAACGATCAGGGATAGATTTAGAATAGTCATTGTATTCATTGTTGGGTTTTACTATCAAGTCACGTACTTGATGACCACAAAACAAAACGCACTATTCATGGAAAGAAAAGCCTCATATTATTATATAAAACATAACGACAATAGTATAAGTACAAATTGACTTTAGGGCACATCCCCAACAATTTTCAGCTCTCTTATCTACATAAAATGGCTAGTTGCTGGCAACAAATTTTGAAAATCAGCTAAGAAGGTTTGCTAGAAAATTTTCAGATTTTAACCAAAACAAGAACAAGAAGAAAATGGAGTTCTTGGAAGAAAGTTATGGTGATTTAATTGAAAACCTCCTTCCTATTTTCCTTCCTCAAATTCGGTCATCCTCCTATCCCCAAAAGCTAGAAATTTTCAAAAATTCAAGCCAAGAATTATCTAAAACATTTTAGAAATATTGAAAAGAATTAAAGAAATATGAGTAGTTTAAATTTAAATAGGTTAGGACAAGGCTTGCTAAATCAATGGAGACCAAAACTCTTATAAATTTTCTTTTAGGACAAGATCATATGGTTAGAACATTACTTTTGTGTCTTTCCTAAGACAACATTCCTAGCTTTAAGGAATGGAAGAAAAGAAAATTTCAACACCTTGGTTAGGATAATTAAGAATAAAACTTAGGTGATGGAATTTGAACTCAACACCTTGGAGATTAAATCACAAAGCTCTAACCACTTAACCACATTAATTCTTATTCTTATTTCCCCAACCAAATTCTCTTCCTATCTAAGCCTCAAGCCTTCTTCCTATTTCGTCCTTAAGCAAAATTTTCTTTTTACCCTTACTATTCAACAAGCATAAATAAACCATGTAACCCATATACTACAATTCTAAGGCATATGAAATCATTCAAGAAATATATTTTATGCAAGATGATATGATATGCACCCCATCTCTCTAACTCTATGGTAGGTTTAGGTGGGGTTTTATGGCTTTAATTCATGACAGTTATCAAAAGAGGAAGACGATAGCTTAACAATGATAAGATTAATATTTTAATTACAATTGGATATTATTTTCTGATTATGTGGTAATGAGTTAATTTAGTATTTTGTTCAATTGATTATTCTGCGTGGTATTTGATTACTCGTTATTAGTGGTGAATTGATAAAATTGGACCATTCTTATAATTAACTTGAGAAAGAGGTTAGGAGAGAGTCTTTATTGCTCAATTCTTAATTTATTTTATTAACTAACTCGAGAGAGAGGTTAAGTAAGATTAAGTAATCAAAAGTGGTTAATTTCACCTAGAAATAAGGGAATTGATGATTTCATGCCATTATCACCTAAAGATAGGGATAATAATCAAGGATTTATATTTAATGCATCTTTTCATTGTTTTAGTGAGATAGAGATGTCTATTACAACTGACTAAGAGATAGTGAAACCATAGATCAAATGAGAGTGTATTCTATATTAAACTTCTTCATGGTGCCAAGGAAAGTAATTAAAATTTTTAATAATTTATTGTCACATTTTCGAAAGTAATTATTTAATTACATGTTTTTCTCTTTATGAGTTGCCTATGTATTTTGTGTTTATCTCTATTTTTATTTTTATTATTTATCAATCTAGTTGATATGTTAAACATTGAATAAAAATCATTAGTGTGTACTTGTTCCTTGAGGATTGATACTCGTTAACTGCTATACTATACTTAATGATGAGTGCTATTGTTCATATGTGTAATTTGAGATTAATGTTTTAATTTAAACTTAATTGGGAATAGATACAAAATTACATAATTTTTACATACCTAAATTCTTCTAAAGAATAACTTATGCAAAAATCATATAAAAATGTTGCAATAGCAAACAAGAAACTTTGCAGATTCATCTTGAGGTCCCAAAAAAGAATTTCAAAGAAAAATGGGCCCTCAGTAGAAATGGAGTTTCTCAAAACTTATTACAATCTTTATAATTCATCACATCTTAAACCAGTACTTATAGGCAAAATTCAATGCATGAAAGCAACAACTTGGTGTTATAAAATTTGTGGATAGAAAGATTTCTTATGGGTCAAAATGCAATAACTATTATTATCTTGCCTGGGGTTTCAAGTAGTCCTCTCCAAAATCTTTTTATTTAGGTTATTAATTTAGGTACACATGCACTGGTATCATTCACTGAAATGGCAAGTTCAAACAATGCATCCTTGTTAAAAATTATACAATTTCTTATTTCAAGAAAGAAAAAGATGATTCTACATTACAAAACCTATTCACCTTATGGATCTTACAAGTCAAAAACTTCTATTCATTGGAAAAGTAGATATGTTTCAGAAGATATAGAGATTTAGTTAAGCAATAGATTATCAAGCATTTCAAGATCACATTGGCTCCACCAAGAATCAAATGCATTATTCATATAATCAATTCCAATCTTTTAAATAATGCCGGTAAGCACAGTCCAAAAAAAAAAAAAAATAGAAAAGTGGACAAGACACTGTGACATCATGCTCTAACCTTACAATTGAATTCAAAGCTAAAGGTCATATAATTTCAAAATTATAACAAAAACATAAATTATGACGCAAAGCATGAGAAAATAACAACAAATCTAAACATAAAATAAAAAATATATACAATAAATTATAGATATTATGAACATAAAATCAAGTCCAAAAAGGTGAAATATTATTTCCCACTACATAAAGACACAATTTAAGTACTAAGTTAGAAACTGACTGCAAGAAAACTTTTATTTGAACATATCTAAGACATCACATTATTTATGGGGGAGGGGGGGATTTTGGGACTTCACCTACCCCACAACACACAGTAAATGACTAAAGACTTAAAACCATGAAAATTTCAAAGTTTTGAGATTTATTAGGTGTTAAGGAGAAGCTTCCCAACCCACCAGGAAAAGCTACACAACCCACCAACCAGTGAAAATGAGAAAGTTTGGTGATATGTTAGAAAATAGAAAAGTTCTCAAAAGCAAAGAAGAAGGGGAGAAAGAAAAATATCGAGAGTAGGAAAAGAAACGACCCTGTGGGGTGGGAGCTGATGTTTGCCGAAATAGTCGAGACCCAAGAGGGAAGTGTAGTGACGCTTCAAAAAATAGGAACAATGCTCAAAAATAGAGAAGAAGGGAAGAAAGCAAAATGTTGAGAGCAGGAAAAGTCAAGACTTGGAGAAGGGGATAGGAGGTAGAGATCAACAATTTGTGATGGCGGAAGAGTCGAGACCTAATAAAGGTGGGAGGTAGAGACCCAGAGAATGGAGGTAGAAGGAGAGAGAACACGAGAGAGACCGGTAAAAAGAGAGAATTTTACTAAAAGTTTACTCTGTGATGGCCGACGCCACAAATTTTAATATGGTTAACCATAGTTCATCGGAAAATGGAAAAAAACAAGAAAATTCCTCAATTTTAAATTTTGAAATATTTTAACACAAATGGATAGGTGTGGCATTTTGAGGGTATTTGGGCCCACTGGTGCTTAGGTAAGGACATGTATCAAGTGCATGTAAGGACTTCTTAATAATTTATCTTTAACCAATGAGTAGTTTCTTACACCAATACTATAAATATATTTGGAATATATAGAATTAGACTATATAATAGTAATCTTTGTGAAAGTACTATAATAAACAAAGACTGGACTATTATTGTTATTGTATAGATGGATACCCTATGGTTTGAGCACGAGTTGCCAGCCTAGTAAAGTTGGACGTACATGCTTTGATATACTATAGGTGAGATTTGCTCCATAATATCAATAGCCTTTTATGTTAAGCATGTATCTTTAGTTAACCAAGACAAACTTGCATAATAAAGCTTCTATGCCTTTCATTCATGAATGAGTAATCACCCTCTTGTGACAGTCTAAGATAATTTGGAAAAATCCTGAAGAGAGTTGCTTTAAGGGTTATTCCCTTTAAATAAGTAGTTACATTCTTGGAGGTCATAGATTATAAACTAGAGGTTCAAGGATGGTGAAGTTATTAAGAAAAGTGATAGTACCAATCAATTCTATTACAATGACGGGTGTTGCATACACTGTAAGAAAAAGACGCTTTGGTTTTATCATTTGAAGTACCATTTAGCAAGGAAAACTTTTGTTTAGTGATAAAAAAAAAAATTTGTTGCTACTTTTTACAACCTTTAGTGATAAAATTTGTATCTTCTAACTAATGCATGAGCATTAGTAACAAAATAACTATATTAGTGAGTTAAGTTTCCTTATTAATAATGCATCATTAGCGACAAATTTATTTTACAGCTAAAAATAATAAATTTTATCACTATTAACTATATTTTTAGTGACAAATCTTGTATTTCGTAGATAACACGACAAAAATTCATTTTATAGCTAAAAAAGTAAATTTTATCACTATTAACTATATCTTTACG
This sequence comes from Voacanga thouarsii, assembly GCA_026120185.1. Classification (NCBI taxonomy): domain Eukaryota; kingdom Viridiplantae; phylum Streptophyta; class Magnoliopsida; order Gentianales; family Apocynaceae; genus Voacanga; species Voacanga thouarsii. Next base: position 218,309 of record JANUWF010002187.1, on the reverse strand, counting down.
GACAAAGCTTGTATTTTGTAACTAACACATATCTTAAATTTTTTTAATATTTACAACATTGCTCCAAAAATTTTATAAATTGGTCCTTAAATTTTGTATAATTTCAAGATAACCCCACAATTTCACAAATTAGTCCCCAAATTTTTGAATATTAACAATATAATACCAAAAAATTTTACAAATTAGCCTTTAAATTTTTAAATATTTACAATACAACCTAAAAAATTTTACAAAATTGGTCCCTAAATTTTGTATAATTATAAAATAATTCCTAAAATATAGAAAAGCAAAAGTATGTATAAATATATGTATATCTATGAAAATATAGATATGTGTGTGTTGTGTGAATATATATATATATATATATATATATTTTATGTGTGTGTGTGTGTATCTATAAATATATATGTATGCGTGTGTATTATATATGTGCGTGTATTGTATATAGATATATGAATATATGTGTGTGGGTGTGGTTGTGCTGTATATAAATATATGTGTATATATATGTATATGTTGCGCTACATATATATGTATTTGTATATATATGTATGTGTTCTCTCTGTGTGTGCATATATATGTTTATGTTTGTGTGGTATGCATGTGCATATATATATATGTGTGTGTGTGTGTGTGTGTGTGTGTGTGTGTGTGTGTGTTGTGTATACATATATGTCTACATATGTATACAAAACATATATACACACACCATGTGTGTGTGTGTGTTGTGTATACATATATGTCTACATATGTATACAAAACATATATACACACACCACATACATATATATACATATATAACTATACTCATATATATACACACATATATTTACACATATACATGTATGTGTATATATACACACACCTATATATTTGTATATATGTATATGTATATGTGTATAACTATATATATGTATATGTGTACATATATGTATATGGATATATGTATATACATATACATTTGTGTGAGACTATATATGTGTGCATGTGTATATGTATGTGTATATGCATATGTATATGTGTATGTATATAAGTTTTTATACATGTATATGTATATGTGAATATATATATATATATATATATATATATACTTATATACGTATGTATACATGTCTATCTATGTATATAAGTTTTTATATGTGTGTGTGTGTGTGTGTGTGTGTGTGTGTGTGTGTGTGTGTGTGTGTGTGCGTATCTATACACAAATATATATAGCATATGTATAAATAATACATATCCATAAATATATACATACATAAATATATACGTATGCATATATACATATACATGTATATGCAGATGTATATATAGATATACACATATGCATATATATGTATATGTATATTTTATATGTATATATATCTATATAGAAAAATATATGTATATACATACATATATATACATATACAACACATACATATATATACCAATTCTAACACCTCTAAGTTTGCGCTAATAGAAACTTATGCGCATTTAGCTATCACTCCATCTGACATCCTAGACAATAGATCTTTATAACAGATAAAAGCTTAAAGTAAGTAAACAGAAAATATATATATATATATATATATTTGTGTGTGTATGTATGTATATATATATATATCGTTCCATTGAAGTTGCACCCTAGTTGAGTTTGATACGTACATCTCGAGCCAAAGTATATAAATAATAGTTCTACAGTCCATACATAATAAAGATTAATTAACCTTCACTACACAAAAACAAAAGAGCGATATTAGACTGGCACCTGTCTCCAACTCCAAACCCAATGTAAAAGGAAAATGACACATTCATACATATGTGTGTGTGTGTGTGTGTGTGTGTGTGTGTGTGTGTGTGTGTGTGTGTGTGTGTGTGAGTTTATGTGTGTATGTGTGTGTACGTGTGTATGTAGATATATAAAACAAAATCATTCAATAATAATTCCAATTGTATCCAATTACGTGCTTTGAAATTTGATCATAATATATATATATATATATATATATATATATTAGTAATTTTAACAAATCTAACGGTTGAATCAATAATTTGATATGCTTATATTTATAAATATGTCAGGTTTTAGGCTCTTATATAGAGATTACGTTAGATTATATAGAAAAATATATTCAATTACCTTCAAATTTGGTCATAATATGTTATTTAAATGATTTTAACAAATCTAACAGTTGGATCATTAATTTGATATACTTAGGTTTTATAAATAAGTTAGATTTTGGGCTTTTACATAGAGATTATGCTAAATTATGTAATAAAATATATCTAATTACCTTCAAACTTTAGTCATAATTCTATTTTTTTTTAATTTTAACAAATCTAACGGTTGGATCATTAATTTGATATGCTTATTTTTATAAATACGTCAAGTTTTGGGCTCTTTTATAGAGATTATTTTAGATTATGTAGCAAAATATATCTGATTACCTTCAAATTTTGTCTTAATAATTTTTTTTAGTAATTTTAATAAATATAATAGTTATATTGTTAATTTAATAATATGCCCATCTTGAAGACAAAAAGAAATATAAATATATATGTTTTTTGGTTCCCAAGATAACTCTAAAAACTTAAATGGTTATAATTATTTGGACTGTTTGAAAAATAAGAGAATTTACTTTATTCTAGAAAGTCTATTAGACTAGAATACTTAATTAAGTCTAAGATTAATTCATGGGTTAGATTAATTAATTTATTCTAGGTAGTCCTACATAAAATATGGGTTTGAAACAAATAAAGCCATGGTAAGGTTCTAGCCATCAACTTCTTTGAGCTCTCTCTCTTTTTCTCTTTAGTATTCTTTCGTAGAAAAATAATTCTAGCCTACTTTAACCAATTGTTGTATATGTGAGTTAAGAGAATACTTTAACAGGTCAAAAGCTTCAGCTATTATATGCTGATAAAACTTAGGGGGGGGGGAATAATGCTTATGGTAAAGAAATACAGATTTTAAAAGATTTTCTAAGGATCTAGAAGCAGATCGAAAATAAGTGAGTTTCAAAAAAGGAAGTTTTTCTATCTAAATTTAGATACTGTCTAGGATATTTCTAAGTTCTACTAAATAATGGAAAAAGAGGATCAACAACCATTTCTCTCTTCATATAAATTTGTTTAGTCAAATATGTAAATGTAGATAGAAATGACATGTATTTGAATCAGACGAACAATGAAATTGCAGTCATAGATTGCAAAATAAAAACAAGAGAATGGACACAAAGATTTATAGTAGTTTGATCCTTAAATGTTGTACATCCACTACCTTAAGCATGCACTTAAGGATTTTTCAACCACTCAAACTTTTTTCCCAAATTAATAGTAGTAGGCAACATCAATCTTATAATAGAGGGTCACCACACTTGATTTTACTCCCAACCTCTATACACCCAATAATTAAGGGTTATCCCAATTGAATTTTACTTCGTAAATCTTGACACAACTCAAATTAAAGAGAAATTCTAGAACTAGCTCACAGATTGAGCAGATATACACCAAATAAGGCAGCTTTACCTTTTTACCGTTAAAGCAATGAATCTCACTTTGAAGCATAATATAGATTAATAATTCTTGTTTTCTAATATCCTTTGATGTTTGAAAATGTTAGAGCAAATCCCTTACTAAAAATTATATTTGAATGGCTTTTATAGGGGTAGAAATCAAAGCCACAATGGCTAGTTGTTACTGTCAGCTTTTGCAGGATTTTGGACACGCAGAATAAAAATTTATGCATCCAAAACAACACCCTGTGCCATGAAGTATATTTTGAACATATTTCAATTTAGGCACTTTGAAAATAGGTTTTGGAGGGATGTTTTAGATTTTAGAGGTCTGTTCAAAAATGACTCTACCAAAGTTCTAAAAACTTTCTTTTCTAAAATTCCTTTTTACGGACAAAATACGGATAAGAAGAATACCCTTTTTTTTGAAAAAATTTTGAGTGCTTCAATATAAAATAAATTGAACTTAAGGTAAAGATATATAGGAAATACAAATAATACAGTAACCAAAATTTCCTAGTCTATGATTCTACAAAAGTCTTCATGGAATGCAACTTCCTTAGGTAGGATCTCGATTTGACCAATCCTTCCTAAACTTCATTGTCTACAAGGTGCTTAATAGTCTCTTTTTTTTGTAAGACTTGAAAATAACATGTTATAATTCAAAAATCTTATCACATACAAATCATACATGTTAGTCTACATCAATGTTTTTATTTATCAAAACTAAGGAGAAAACCCTTTGGGCTAGTAATCTCCACCTTTTTGAGTGATAATAAACTTGATGGATTATAGGAAATGTAATCTTGTATGAATATATTAAACCTAGAGAAATAAGATTTTTTATTTGTTTGAAGTGCCTGTGATCTCTTAATCATAAAGCTCAATGAGTGATTATGAGATAATATTAGAGATTTCAAACATAGTCTTATAAATCGGGCCAAATAAGCCTATGACCCCACCAATCTCCGTATTCTCTTTCCTTCCATTTACAAAGGAACTATTTCATAAGGAAATAGCCACGAAATGGTCATTAGACATAAAATACATTAACACAAAGATTCAATATAATGATATGTACATGTGTGTATATGGAGATCTAGAGGATAGAAAATAGTTATTATTACTCCCCCTTTCTATATGCATATGATTAGTAGATGGAAGAATAACGTAATTTTTAATCATATAAGACTAGTTTTGTGAGTTTGGATGTCCAAAGAGTGTGTCTAAAAAGCATAAATACTACCTTTGTGAAAGCATATTTTGGACTGGGCATTTAGTTGTAGGATTACACCCCCTATGTCTATGTAGGGTTCAAATAGAGTCTCAAAACAATCTAAATGAATTTTGTAACATAGATTAATCCTAACTGCAATCCAAATTATATGCATCTAATCATATCACAGGACATTCTACACACTCTAGTCTCAAAAGGTCATTAACATCAAAATCTAATAAAATAATTTAGCCCTTCACACACAATTTGACCTCAATTTAGTCATCACAACCTAACTAGTCTATTATCCACAGTCATCACAAAATACTCGCATCCACAATCTATCTAAGTTATTTCTCCCCTTTTTGTCATTAGTCAAGAAAAATAAGGGCAAATGAACAATTAAGGCAGACAAACATAAGTAGCCTAATATAGAAGAGTGCAGTATTAGACATCTACTGGACATCTAGTGTTAGTGAACTGGAGTCCTTCACATAGGCTCTTATAGAACTTTTGTGCTTAAGGCTTTGAAAAGTCTCTTGTGCTAACCAGGAAATGTTGGAAGGCAGGAACTACTCTCTCAATTCTATCTTAAGCTGTTATAAAAAATCAATCTTTGGTAAGTGCTCGCCTACCATACTAGTCCTCCACCTATATCTATAACCTAATACATTGATGTTATGGTTACCTTTTCTGTAGCCGGTATATGTGTAGATTGGAATTATTGCTCTATATCTAGGAAGAAGTTCCCCAATTCTTGACTTTTTGTTACCCACTTAACAACTTTAGCTTCAACACCTTCACTTTCAGATAGGGAAACCTATGTGCCCTCTTTCTAGTTCCACTTACTAGGGTTTGTTTGATCAAGGTAATATTTGCCTTGTGATTCTCTACCTCCTGGGCTGAACTAGCACTAGTTGTACCAATTTTGTTCTAGGACTCTATATAAGTTAATCAATGTTCTAACTTAATTACTTGTATTGAACAAAGAAGGATAGTCATTGTTAATTTTGCCAACTGGGAGTCTAAGCCATTAACAACTATAGGCCTTAGTGATTGCACTTACTTAGCTTATTCACACCGCTTCTTCATGTTGCATGTCTTTCTATTTGAAATAACCTTTGTTTACCTGTAGACTTAAGATCAAAGTTAACAAATTTAATGACCTAATAAACTTTGTGTTCAATCTCTACCGATAAATGACAAGATTTATGATAAACCAACCTATATGGAGTAGTGCATATGGATAGTCTTAAAGGCAGTTATATAGGCCCAAAGAGCGTAATCCAATTTCAAACTCCAATCTTTCCTTTGTAGGGTTGACAATTTTTTCCAAAATTCTTTTTAGTTCACTATTGACTGCATTAACTTGGCCACTTGTTTGGGGATGATAAGGGGTAGCAAACTTGTGAATGACACTTAGGTGTTTAAGAACTTTTTCCAATTGATTATTGTAAAATTGTGTCCCTCTATCACTAATAAGTACCTTTGGTATACCAGACTAGGTAAGCAATTTTTTTTAGAAATTTGACCACAACCCGTCTATTATTAGTTGGCAAATCTTGTGCCTCTACCTATTTAGACATATAATCAACTACAACCAAAATGTATTTGTTCCCCAAAGAAATAGGAAAATGATCCATGAAATCTATCCCCCAACAATCAAATACTTTACAAACTTGGAGCAATTGTAATGGAATCTCACTAGATTTAAAAATATTACCAGTACGTTGATACCTATCATAATTTTTAACAAACCTATGAGAATCCTTAAAATTAGTTGGCCAATAGAATCTAGACTCAAGTACTTTTCTTGTAGTGTTGTTAGTTAGGTAGTGCCCTCTGACAGGTCCTTCATGGCAATATTGTAAAATATTACCATCTGTAAAATCTACACATATTCTAATGACTTGATCTATGCAATACTTAAGTAGGTAAGGATCTTCCCAAAAATACTACTTCACTTCAGAGAGGAATTTCTTCTTTTGTTACGATGTGAAATTCGGAAGAATAATTCCTACAACCAAGTAGTTAGCAAAGTCAGCAAACCATGGTGTTTGAGAATTGTTACCCTCAAGAAGCATGAGTTATTCATCCGAAAAGTTGTCATTAATCTCTTCTTCTTTTAAAAGCTTTAAGTTGGGAATTTTCAACCTAAACAAGTGATCCACAACTAAGTTTCTAGCCCCCTTCTTATCCCAAATCTCCAATTGAAATTCCTACAAATATAAAACCTATCTAATCAACCTTGGTTTGGAATCATGCTTGGTGATAAGGTACTTAAGGGTGGAGTAGTCAGTGTACACAACAACTTTAGATAAAATAAGATAAGAGCGAAATTTATCAAAAGCAAAAACTATAGCAAACAATTCTTTTTTCGTTGTGGTGTAGTTTTCCTATGCCGCTATTAGAGTCTTGCTCGCATAGTAGATGGGTTGAAAATACTTGTGCTTTATTTGTCCAAGTATTGTACCTACAACATAATCACTTGTATCACACATTAGTTTAAAAGGGAGAGACCAATCCAGTGCAATTAAAATTAGATAATTTATTAATTTCTTTTTAGGCACATTAAAAACATAGAAACATTTGTCATCAAAATTGAAAATAACATATTTTTCAAGTAAGGAAGCATAAGGTTTGGAAATTTTTAAGAAATCTAAAATGAACCTCCTATAAACATTTGCATGACCAAGAAAACTCCAAATAACTTTCACTGAAGTAGGATGAGGAAGTTTCTCAATTGCTTCAATTTTTTCCCTATCAACCTCAGTACCTTTTTTTGAAATTTTATGTCCCAACATAAGACCTTATTGGACCATAAAATCGCCCTTTTTCCCAATTGAGCATTAGGTGAGTCTCTTCATACCTTTCACTATGACAAATTTAACAATTAGTGATGAACTGATAAATGACGTATTGCTAAAACTTTATAGAAAATATTCATAGTGTGACAAATATCATAATTTATGACGATATAAAATATTCATATCATCACCATACATCTTTAGCGACGGTAAAAAGGTGACGATCTATATAACAATATAAAAAATGTCATAAAATATTATACATGATGAAAATTAAACATTATATGACGTCAATAGGTGTGCCACTAATCGTCAATTTTGGTGTAGTGCTTGGAGCACGTTTTCCAAATTTGCCAAACATAAACCAAAAGAGCTACCAAAAATAGAAAAATCATCTATAAATGCCACTAAAATTTCTCCTATAAGTCCCTCGAAAATAGCCATCGTGCATATTTAGAAAGTCCCTAGACCATTGCAAAGACCAAAAGGCATGCAATGTTATGCAAAAGTATCAAATGGAAATGTAAAAGTTATTTTCTTCTAATCCTTTGGTGCTATGAGAATTTGGAAGTAATCGAAAAAACTATCTAAAAATAATAGAATTTATGTTTTGCTAGCTTTTCCAACATCTGATCAATGAAAGGGAGAGGGAAATGGCCCTTCTTAATTGCCTCATTCAACTTTTTATAGTCAATGCATACCTTCCAACTAGTTACCAATTTTATTGGGATCAATTCATTTTTGTCATTGGGGCTATCGTCATTCCTTCCTTCTTTGGTACTACTTGTGTTGGACTTACCTAAATGGCATTTGAAATGGGTCAAATGATGCCTAAATCTAAAAGCTTAGTTACCTCACATTTTACCACATCCCTTATGTTAGGGTTCATCATTCGTTAGGGTTGCACAACGTGTTTTGTTTCTTCCTCTAGCAATATTTTATGAGTGCAAAAGGAAAGATTAATTCTCTTAATATCAGTGATTTTCCATGTTATGACTTTTTTTTTGTATTTCTCCAATAAGCTTATCAATTTGGTCTTTTCCTCCAAAGTGAGGTTTTTTTTGCTATGATTACTGGCAATTTCTTTCCTATAGCAAAAAATGCATATTCTAAGTGCTCAGGTAAGTCCTTAAGTTCTAACTCCAATGGTTCATCAATAGAGGGCTTTATTCTTTCCAAACTATTTTTCTTAATTTCCTCAAAATCCTTCTACTCAGGTTCTTCATTTCAAACCCCTAGAAATGCAATCATGTCCATCGATAATTTGGTGAATGATTCCTACACAAAATTAATCACCAACAATATCAATTATGAAACAAGAATCATCAAAAGACATAGAATGCTTCATGCTTTTGTGGATTTGAATAGTGATCTCTTCATCTCCAACCCTAAGTGTTAACTTTCCCCCATAAAGATCAATCAATGCTTAAGCGGTAGCTAGAAAAGGTCTTCTTAGAATTAAAGGGACTTTTGAATCTTCATCCATGTTAAGAATAATAAAATCCACAGGAAATATAAATCTATCTACTTTAACAAGCACATCTTCCACTATCCCTTAGGATATTTAATGGATCTATCTACTAATTAGATGCTCATTCTAGTGGGTTTAAGTTCACCTAAGCCTAGTTTTTTAAAAGCTTTATATGACAAAAGATTTATGCTAGCACCTAAGTTAGCTAATGCATTGCCAAATGTGTGACTACCGATAAGATAAGGAATAGAAACACCCCCTAAATCATTTTCTTTTGGTGGTAACTTTCTTTGGTCTTGGAAGATTGCGGAGCATTCTTCATTTAAAACCATACTGGATAGATCTTCCAATCTGCATTTGTTTGCCAGCAGACTTTTAAGGAATTTTGCATATTTAGGCATATGTAACAAAAGATTCACTGAGTGGGATATTGATGTGCAATTGTTTGAAGATTTCCAAAAATTTAACAAATTGCTCATCTTTCCTGGCATTGTATGCCCTGGTGGGGTAAGAGACTGGTGGCTTAAAAACTAAGGATTTTTCTTTCACATCGGCTTGCATCTAGTAAGGAACCGACGTCGATTAAACTTCTTAGGCTGGCACTGATTCTTTTTTATTTTCCAGTTCAGGTAAAAGCTAGTGCCAGTTATCCTCTTCTACCTGACACTAGGTTAATTATATTACTTTTGTCAGTTCTTTCCCACTCCTCAAAATGATGGCTGTTGAATCTTCCTGTGTATCTACCTTTGTAGGAATCAAAAGTGATATTCCCTATGGTTTTGCTACCAAATTAGTCAGGTACAAAATTTGTCTTTCCATATTTCGAAGCATAGCCTTAAAATTTTTAAAGGTTTCATCTATCTCCTAAAATTGTATGGTTACAACTGTTGCAAATTTGTCTAGCACTATTTCTAGAACATGTGTGGCAGATGATTGAGGTATCATCTTTTGCTAAGTGTAAGGGGTTTGCCTTCTACTCATCCGTTCTAAATTCCAATCAACCATATTATCTACATACAATACTTTTATTAGTTTTATAAGTGTGCAATATGATCAATTAAGTACAATTAGTACACATGATACAACATTTAGCATATAAATTCACAAATTATATAAATAAATATGACATTTACATAAACAAATAGCATATATACATATTTATATATAGACATATAAATATAACTAAATCAATTAATTTCAAACTTTCATGATATTGTTCTTCGGCAACAGCGCTAAAAATTTGATGCGTCAGATTTGAATTATAAAAATCATGCAATCTTAAATTGTAACACCCTGGATGACCTAAGTCCGCCAGGGCCGAGGATGTCGCCTCGTCCAAAGGACAAGGGGTTTTTATAACTAGGTCACAAATAAAATTGCTGAAATGAACAATACTCAAACTAAAAAAAAAAGAAGTTATTACAACCCAAAGTACTTCACAAGTACATCCATGAAATTCCAAAACAAAAAACCATAATTAAAATCATCCACTCTCATCTCCCCAAAGCAATATATAAAATAAAAAAAACACATTCTCTTCCAAGGTAGCTACTCACCCACAACAGGATCAACTTGAAATCATGATAAAAGGTGGTGAGACAGAAATCTCAGTAAGTCCGTGTGTGCTTTGAGTGTTTAGTGGAAACAGTTCGTGGATGCAAAGTGTGAAATCTTTATAAGAGAAACATCGGCAAGCAATAAACATTAGTCAAAAGCAAGAGTGGCGTTTTGACTCCTCTAGCCATACATAAGTAATGAAATCAACCACTCGAAAGAAAGGGATATGGGTTACCACACGTTGGGCCCCATAACCGGTCAAAATGCCTAACACTTTGTGCAGACTGACAAAAGTAGGTAATCGGCCTACTGGGCAAGATACTCCTCATTCTCTATACCCAAACAACCGCCGGGTGTCCATTCCGGCAAAAACACAGTCACTTGACTGAAACAAAATAAACTGCTAGCTCGGACCGGTACGACTCATTGGAACTGGCATCTTATCCAGGAAGGACTCACCCCTCAGAGGTGGCTACCTGTTGAGAGACTTACCCTAATCCTTCAAAGACTAGTCCTAGTAGTCCACCCTTATTGAGTACTCAACGATGTTTTCCACTTGGGATAAAATGAACAGAGCATTGCTCTGCATGAAAATAACAATTTGAGGGTTTCCAAAGCTTTGGGAGAAATTAGTTTTAGAACGAGTTTCAAGTTTGGAAAAATCTGCTCAAAGACTTTTAAATAATTTAAGCATTAGAATTAATGATGAATTCAACCCTCAATTGCTTTCAAATAACCGAGTGTCCTTGCACTCCACATTTGGCTTGCCATAAGGAAATCATTTCACATCAATCAGATTTTATGCAGGAGCTTACCTGATTCTTGCTCACAACAACAAGGTCTCGGACAGATGACCTAACCCCACATAGGCAAATACAAATCTTAATCAGATTCAAGCCACAATCCACTTCTTTAGTTTTAAATCAACTCAATTCACTACTACCATGATCCTAGTGTCCCAAGCTCTAAGGCAAAACAATAATTGAATAGGTTTATAAGCTAAGTTTAATTTGTTATTTAAAATAATTAATGGATTAGGAAATAAATTCTAATCAGTTGAAAGCTTAAATCTTGTTAAGAAAAATTTAGAGTTTATTTGATCAGGAGTCATAGGTGGTACTAGGTAAAATAGTGATTTAATGATAGCTTAGTTGTTAGAAAATAATTGATAGTTAAAACTAGTTAAGATTAAATTTAGTAAGTCTTTCTTGGAAAATAATAAGTAAATCCTTAAGGGTCTTGATCTAGTAAATATTTTATTAAGTATAAATCTTTTCCATAAAGGCTTTAATTAATTTCTTTATTTTATTTTCTAGAAAAGTTATTATTTATTTGACAAAAATATCCTTTACATATATTATAATTCCAAATCTACCCTTCCTAGGGTTTGTGAAATTCTCTAGCAAAAATTATTAGTAAATATTTTATTCATGAAATAAAATTTGCTTAGGAACAACTAGATCATGATCAAGATTCCATGGTCAACCATAATCAATAACATACTCAATCCTTCAATTCATCAACTCATCCAAATCTTGCACATAGGCATAGATCTAAATTTATTAAGCAATGCTTTAACCTCTACTAGCATAAACATGATCATGGCTTCAAAATCTAACCATGCATACAAATCCTATTCACCAATGGTGGCATAATCTTTAGCATGCTTCATCACAAATACTACCTATGACATGCATCAAACCTCAACTCATCATTCAATCCACCAATATAATCCTTCCATGCATAAATCCCATCTCTTTCACAATCATACATATACTCATGCTTCAATCAACAACATCACATACTCAATCCCATCGCCAATCATCTTCTCACGACATCATCCTAGAGACATGATTCTAAAATTTTAAAAAGAGGATTGAAGGTACTTACTTGATTGATGTATGTCTTGAAGGAGTTTAGAGTAGATCTCCATTCCTAGATGGCTAATCTTGTCCAAGAGAGGTGGCGAAAGTATGGTCATGGAAAAAGAGACCATTCGGCCAAGAGAGAGAATTTCGGTCCATGAGAGAGAGAGAGAGAGAGAGAGAGAGAAAGAAGACGAAGTCATTAGCATGATTATTTATATAGATTCTCACTAGAGATCAAGTTTGAAGAGGATGATGTTGATGGAGTGAATTTACCTTGAAGATGTTCTTGTTTAGAATTTTCTGCTTTGATCCGAAGTAGCAAGATGTTTGGAGGAGTTTGATGTTAATAATGGTGTTGATGGATTCACAGCAATGTGTAGACTAAATCTGGAGATTTTTGTGAGGGTTTGAGGTGGTTTGGAGGGGTATTAGGTGTAGAGAAGAAGTGGGTGTTCTTGGTGTAGTGTGTGTGTGTGTTTGTGTTATTGATGCTTGGAGGAAAGAAAATCGAGAGAGGGAGGAGAGGAAGCTACCGAATTTTCTGAGGAATTGGGGCTGCCGAAATTCTGTAGGGTTTAGGGAGTGATTTCTCTGATTTGGAAGGGAAATTGAAGGTTAGTTGTTACAATCCTTGAAGAATATTTTTAGGAAGAGAATTTGGAAACTAGATATTCTAAGAATATCTTGATTTTTCTAGACAGCTTTGAAGTCTCCTATGGCCGACTGGATTGTGCCGCTCTTCTGGGGAATTAAGGCTGGTTAACGGAGGCTTGTGATGGCCGAAACCAAGGTGCACAGTGGTGGAGAAGATGTCTGATCAATTGAGCAAAATTTTATGGAAAGTTGTTAAATAAGATGGCTGAAATTTTGAAAAGTATTCAAGCTAAATTGCAGGGATTTGGTTGAGGGATTTTCGGACAGCCATGGAGGGAATTTCGTGCAAAAGCTTCAGGGAATAATGAAGCTCTGTTAATGGAGGTTTAAGGGAGGTTTTGACAGAAGTAGGTTGGGGTTTTCAGTTGGAACAAAATAGGAAACAAGCTGGACAAAAATTCTACACAAAAATTTCGCTGTACAGGAATTTTCTGGCAGAATTTTTGTTTACCATTTCCAGCAGATTTGCAGCGAGTTTTGAAGGGAATTTCAGGGGTATTCAAGGCTGGTTTCTAGCCTTCTTTATGGAGGAAAAACATGGCTAAGGTGCTGCACAAAATTTGGGAGAAAACAGCTTGGTTTGGAGCTCTCAAAGTTGATTTTCGTACAGGAATTTTTCCTGTTTTGCTTCAGCTCGAGCAGTCTGAATTTGGACAAAAACTATCAGGTTTCAAACTGATCCTAAGGACCATTTTTCTGGTAGCATTTGGGAGGGAATGTGAGCTAGAATTTTCGACCTTTTGAAGGTACAACAAGTTGGAAAATTTCAGCTCATTTCATGAAGATAGATGAACTAAGATAGAAGAAAAATTTCAGCAAGCTTTCAAGAGGGATTTTCCTCTTGAATTTTCCCACAATTCATTTACATTTTCCAAACCATGAGAAGCCTTTTACTAGGACATTTTGATCCTAAAAGACCTTAGTCCTTTACTGAATTTTCTGGAAAAGGAAAAAGGATAGAATACCTTGATCAAACTAAGGAGTTGGAAATTAAGAAAAACTAAAGATCAAGGGAGAATGAATTCCCTTTAGGCATTTCGCGAAGAACAAAAGAGTGAAGTGAGAATTCTCCTAACATGTCTCTCCTAGGACATCATCACCACATTGATCTAGGCCCTCATGGCCGAAACTATCATTTTCCAAGCAAAATAAAATTTACTCAAGCTAAAGCTTCTATGATGTACTTTGAACCTTAGACCTCAATAATTTATTCCAAAGCTCTAACCACTAAACCGCAACAACTCTTGTTGATACTTTCACTAGAAAAATTATTTTCTATTCAATCCACAAGCTATCTCCCTATTTTCACATCGGGCAAAAATTACCATTTTGCCCCTCTCACACATCACTCACCACCAAGACTTCAAGATAATAAAAATCAAATTCAAAGCACATAGAAATCATATGAAAGCATATTTAATCATAAAATAAAGCATGATATGCATCCCAACCCCCTTACTCTAAGGTTGGTCTTGACTGGGGTTTCACATAAATCCATTCCCAGTCAAGTTTTAATTAAAACATTAATCTCTAAATCACATATATGAGAAAATATACTCATTATTAAGCAAAGTATAGGGAATTAACAAGTATCTATCCTAAAGAAACAATTGCCGATAATTACTTTTCATTCATTGTTTAATTGGCTAAATAAAGTGATAAAGAATAAAGGTAAAAATAAAGATAAAAATATACACAACTCTACGAGAGAAAAACATGTAATTAGATAGATACTTTTGAAGATATGACCATGAATAATTAGTAATCATCACAATTAATTATTATCTTGGTATTATGAAGGAGTAATGTAAAATCCACTCTCTCTCGAGTTATGGTTTCACTGTCTCTTTGTTAATTTAATGGACATCTCTATGTCACTAAAACAACTAAAAGATGCATAGAACATAAGCCTTTGATAATTATCCCTATCTTTAGGTGATAGCGACATGAAATTCATTAATTCCCCTATCTCTATGTGAAATCAACAACCTTTATTACTAAAATTCTTGACTTAACCTTTTTCTCAAGTTAGTTAAGAAAATAAAATTAGAAGTAATTAAAACTATCTCCTAAACTCTTTCTCAAGTTAATTAAAAGAATGGTCCAATCTCATCAATTCATCACTAAAAATAAGTAATCAAATACTAAGAATAGTGATTAATTGAACAAAAGGCTAAACTAATTCAACATCACAAATCCAAAAATAATATCCAAATAAAATAAAAACATTGATCTCATCATTGTTGAAGGAAAAAAGAAAACAAAGGTTTTAGAAAGAACTCATAGACTAGCCCTCTTCTTCCTCCATTGAAGACTTTCTTGAAACGATGCAACTTAAGTGATGAATTCCTTCTTTAATGAATGATTTTAAGTTTGATCCTTGAATTCATACATTAAACTTCAACTTTTCTTGTTTATATAAGCTCTCAGTTGCTAAAATCCATTTTCTAGAAGTTCTTGGCTAAGTACAAGTTGGAAACTCCTAATTCCCAATTTTGCTGGCAAAATAACTTCCAAACTACCTTTGAACAGATAAGGGTTAGTGCCGATTCACCTCCTCTGGGCCGACGCCGGGTCTTTATTGGAAAACTATGATTTCTTTGCATTTTTTCCCATTTTGCCCTAAAATTCCAGAGCAAGGCTAGCACTGGTTTGGCTTCTGTGTTCACTGGGATTCCACTTTTTTATCTCCATTTTCATCAATTTCTATATAAAATCACCAAAAACACATTTCACAGGTAAAATATCAAATAGGAAGAGAATTGTCTAGTTATTGAATCAAAAGTATCACAGAATAACCTCAAATAAATAGAAAAATATAGATAAATTTATGCCCTATCGAACACTCTTTGAGGTTGACATGAGCAAGGTGCTACCAACTCCACCAAAAGCTATAGCTGTCAGTGGGAACACATACGCCTCTCATATACACCCTCAGTTGTAGGACCGAACCTATACCACATAGTGGCTACCTAACATACCCTCCATTTCACGAGAAGGCTTGACCTCAAACCTTAGGCAATGTTAGCAGGAGTTCCACTAGGGAGTCGGACCTCGACCTAGCTTTGATACCAAATGATATGAGCATGGCACAAAAAACTCCACCAAGAACTATAGCTATTAGTGAGGGCGGATATCCCTCTCATATACACCCACATTGTACGTTAATATGGCAAAAATGAAGACACCGAAAGATGCTACAGAACAAAACTGAAAATAGAGCATCGCATAAAAGCTGTTTACCTTTGCGTTTCTTCACTAGTCTAGGGGTTGCCAGCGCCTCGATCTAAACCACTTCTGGTTCTGAGATCGATTCTTCAGGCTGTTATCCCGTAAGCCAATGGCTTCTTCTAGGCATCAATGCGAATCCTCTTGGCTATCGAAATATAACGCCGCCTGAAAATACCTGGTGAAAGCTATGGATGAAGGATGATCTTTCTACTCTAACTAAATGCTATTAAGCATTAATCAGGAGAGACGTGTCTCAATTCTTGTATTTTTCACAAAGAACACATGCATAAGAGAGAAGAAGAAGTCGAAAACTGCTTGAGGAAAAAAAAACATGCTTACATGAACCTCTTCTGTTGCCCTCTAAATCCCAACAACCTTAATCATAAGTTATTATCCGGGCATTCAAAAATCAAACAAAAGCCCTAAAGCCCACGTCATGTTAAACCATTAAACAAGCCTTTAGACCTATGGCCCAATTCTTTGGGTTAAGCCTTTAATTTAATTTAATAATTCCTAGACTAATACAAGCCCAATAATTAAAATTAATTAAATAACCCAATGGACCAATATAAACCTCAAGCCTTGGCCCAATTCATTGGGTTAAGACTTTAATTCAATTTAATTATTTCTGGACTAATACAAGTCTAATAATTAAATTAATTAAATAACTCAAATGGGCTAATATATAATTCTCTTTTTTTGGACCTTTTATTTTGTTCTAACCCAATAAATAAACCAGGCTATTCGAATAAAATAAAATTCATTTAACATAAGATCATTCCCTTAACCCAAAATCATCAGGACTTATAGGCTATTCCGAGGATCGAAAGAAACATCGCCTTGGGTACTAAAATGACCAAAATACCCCTGCTGTAGAAATTATTGTATTTTGCATTCTAAATATTCCCTAATATCACCATAAGAAAATATTAACCCCAAGGACAATGCTGCATTAGAAAAGTCTCCGACCTATAGGTGTAATGACTAAAATACCCCTATATGCATCGTCGTACATTTAAAGAGGAAAAATGTACTAACACCTCTCTAAAAGACATCTACCATCCTTAGACCTCTAGTCCAATAATCCATGACTCCTAGAATGTTTCCGCTTTCTAAGGGAGCTACTCTAAAGCAAACATTCAAGTCATGTTCCCTAAGGCCCTGGATATTTAGATTATTCGAACAGTCACAAGGGGCGTTATAGCGCAGAAGCTATTTTATATAAGTCTGTCTTAACTAGCTAGTCATATATACCTAACAGTATATCGGCTCTACGGTAGAACCTCAACTACAGTATATCAAAGTATATGCTTCCAACTTCGTCAGACCACCAACTCATACTCAAGCGGTAGAGTATTAGTCCATGCTATAGTAGTAACAGTCTGGGTTTATTCTAAATAGTACTTTTAGAAACCACTATTGTAGGTCTAATTTTATGTATTCAAAATATACTCATGCTACGAAATGAGTGGACTACCCAGTGGCTAAAGGTAAGCCATTCTCCATTTGGAATTCATAACACAATAACCTAAACATGATGAGATTCCCATTCTCACCAATCAATTAAGAACAAATGTTTATGTGTTAAGTAACCCGTGATCCATACCTTACTATGAAAGGCCACTATTCACATGGATCACTTACTTAAACACAATGAGTCCTTTCCAAACTTAAATCGTGCACAAATAAAATGTAAATTTACAAATAAATTTTTGAGAATAAATTATTTTATTAATAAATTCAATATTACATTAGAAACTTAGTCTAAAGGGCATACATTTCAACACAGTTGCAAGACCGGACCTGTACCACCATAGTGGCTGCCCAACATGAGATTCGAGCTAGCACCGGGTTAGCTCTGGGCAATCTCTCTTATTTTGTTGCACTCCAATCCCTACTCATTTGACCTCTATTCTTTTTCCATGTGTTCTCTTTTTCCAAATGAAATATTGGTTGTTTTGAGCTCTTCTTGTTATTCCTTTGGACATGAATCATTATTTTAATATTGGCTTGATTTTTCACAAGGATTGTTGTTCTTTTTGTGTCCCATTTATAGCTCCCTTCACAACCCATCTTTTGATAAACTTTTTGGCCCTTAGCCTGTATGCTTAGATATGTTCTCTTGATCTTCCAAATGAAATGTTGGTCGTTTTGAGCTCTTCTTGTTACTCATTTGGATATGAATCTTTGTTTTAATGTTGGCTTGATTTTTCACAAGGATTGTTGTTCTTTTTGTGTCCCATATATAGCTCTCTTCAGAACCCATCTTTTGATAAACTTTTTGGCTCTTAGCCTATATGCTTAGATGGCTTGAAAATCCTCGTGAAATATCTTGAATGTTGAATATTCCCATGGAGATTTGAAGCAAGTCTTAACTTTCCATTCCCCTTCTTTAGATGTGCCTTATTGCGTGAATAGATTCCTATTATTTTCTCCTTTTTTGGGATGATTCATCCTCGATTCAATATGGCTAGTTGCTTGCATGAATTTCCTTACAAAAGAATTCAAACAAGAGTTTGTGTGTAAAAGTAAAACTCTAGGCTTTTGCTCCACAACTTCTGCCTTATTTCCTCTCTTCTCAACCCAAATTTTCATTCTCACCTTAGTTCACAATTTTTCCTCCCTTCTGTTGTTTTCGCCTCTCCAAACCCAAGTTGGTACTCTTTTTTTACCTCTTTGCTGCCTCGTGTGTTTTCTCTCCACCCTTGTTTTTGCTTGCATTTGGAGCTCTAACCTCTCTTTTTCTTCTTTTGTTCTTCTCTCATTTTCTATCCTCTCTTGCTTTTGTTTTTCCCTCTCTAGCTTTTCCCTCTTTTTTTGTTCTTTTCTCTTTTTATCTTCCCCTCTCAAAATGTTTTGATCTTTCACAATCTCATTTAGGGACATATGGCAAAATATGAATTTCCCTCCATCCTTGCGTAAAGTGTAAGTGTTTTTCTTTCTATTTTGAACTACCTCCCTATCATATAGCCAAGGCCTTCCCAACAATATATGCCCAACATGCATGGGAAACATATCACACATCACCCCATTTTTATATCCACCCATAACAATTGTAAGCTTGACTTATTTGTTCACCTTTATTTCACCACAATTGTTCAAATTTTGAAGCTTTTAATGTTTAGGATGTTTATCTTAGGAAGCTCCAAAAATGTGGATTAATCTTAAGAACAAGAATCCTAACAAACTCACACACAAAAACACCAAAATGCAAAGAAATTAACACTCTTGTAATAATGTGAATCTATCATACTTCAAAGACACCTTAATATCCTAATCTAACTAGAGATTAGAATACCAAGGATAGGAATTTAAAGGCACCTAACTCAATTATATCAAACATACTAGGTAACCTAGCACATAGAATGGAGATGAAGTTGAGATTATCCCTTGAGATTTAGAGACAAGATCAAATGTGGGACTAAATCTTTTGATTTAATCTTGATGTTTATGGGAATTACCCAAGAGGATCACCTCTCCAAAGCTCACAAAGAGTTCTTGAACTCTTGAATATTTCATATATCTCCCAAGGTTATATTTACAATGGTTATAACAACATATTTATAGTTACCTTGCCCTAAACTATTAACCAACTAAACCTAAATATTAAATGACCTTAATACAAGTTTTGAGGCCTTCTTACATGCCCTAAAATTGGTTAAAGTGTAATAAAAGTAGTGGAAATTAAATTACAATGAAAAAAAGGCTGAAAGCAAGAAAAGTTGCAAAAGTTTGGAACGGGCCAAAATAGGGTCAACGTCGACACCGGCTCAGTTCTATCCAAGCAATAGGACCGAGCTAGATCTGGGCCGGCACTGGGTTTGTCAATCGGGGATGGCTCTGGGTCAGCTCTAGATAGCCTCTCTTATTTTGTTGCACTCCAATCCCTACTTATTTGACCTCCATTCCTTCTCCATGTGTTCCCTTGATCTTCCAAATGAAATGTTGGTCATTTTGAGCTCTTCTTATTACTCCTTTGGACATGAATCCTTATTGCAATGTTGGCATGATCCTCCACAAGGATTGTCGTTCTTTTTGTATCCCATTTACAGCTCCCATCACTGCTCATCTCTTAACATACTTTTTGGCTCTTGGCTTGTTTACTTAGATGGCTTGAAAATCCTCGTGAAACTTCTCGGATGTTGAATTTTCCGATGCAGATTTGAAGCAAGTCTTGACTTTCCGTCCTCCTTCTTTAGATATGCCTTGTTGTGTGGATTGATTCCTATAATTTCCCCTTTCTTTGGGATGATTCATCCTTGAATTGATGTGCCTTGTTGCTTGCATGAATTTCCCTGCAAAAGAATTCAAACATGAATTTGTGTGTGAAAGTAAAACTTCAGGCTTTTGCTCTACAATTCCTGCCTTGTTTCCTCTCTTCTCAACCTAAATTTTCATTCTCACCTTACTTTACTCTTTTTCCTCCCTCCTTTTGTTTTCACCTTTCTAAGCCCAAGTTGGAACTCTTGTTTTACCTCTTTGTTCCCTCGTGTGTTCTTTCTCTCCCTTTGTTTTTTCTTGTGTTTGAAGCACTAACCTCTCTTTTTCTTTTTTTGTTCTTCTCTCATTTTCTTTCCTCTCTTCCTCTTGTTTTTCCCTTTTTCGTTTTTCCTTATCTTTTTGTTCTCTTCTCTTTTTATCTTTCTCTCTAAAAATGTTTTGATCTTTTACAACCTCACTTGGGGACATAGGGCAAAGCATGAATTTTCTTTCATCCTTACGCAAAAAGTAAGCATTTTTCTTTTCACGATGAACTACCTCCCTATCATATAGCCAATGTCTTCCCAACAATATATGCCCAACATGTATAGGAAACACATCACCTCATCTTTTTATCCCCCTATGACAATTGTAATCTCGACTTGTTTGTTCATCTTTACTTCACCACAATTGTTCAACCATTGAAGCTTATAAGGTTTAGGATATTTCAAGGTCTCCATTCCCAATTCCTCTACTAATGTAGCACTAATCATATTTTTACAACTCCATCCATCAATAATCAAGCTACATGATTTTTCTTTGATTTGACACCTTAAATAGAAAATATTTTTCCTTTGTAGATTCTCTTTTCCTTCAACCACACAAGCTTCAGCATTTTCCCTCATAATACCAATTAATGCACATGGTTTCTCAAGTGTATCCCTATCTCTTCCATCTACTCTATCTCCTCCACTAGATTTGGTATTTTTTTTGTGAAGTTGTACTATATGCTTAATTCTCACTAGTTTCACCTATTTTCATTTGCTTATGCACTACCTCTAGACAACTCCTCTTTTTCTCCTCTTGTGAATATGAGCTTTCTCCCACTTCATAAGTATTTGAAGCATTTTAGAAACCTTTATCCATAGCACGCATTTACTCTTCCTCTACCTCATTCCTTGAATGCATTTACTTTTCAACAAATTCTACTCGACTAATTCTTTCTCGTTCTCCTCTAACATGCCCAATGGGTTTAACTCATCCTCTAGAAAGAATAGAATATTGTAGAATTCCTTAATCTCCCCGTTTGTTGAATTCAATAGTTCCACTCCTTCTTCTTCATCATCATTGAGCTCTTCATCAATCTCATCAACATTTTTCTCAACTTTCTCATACACTACTTTATCATTTTGATTGAGTATTCCTTGGTACTTTGCCTCATTTTCTAACTTCTCCTCCTTTTCAAAGCCATGTAATTCATCTTCTTCTACTCTCATCATCACTTTTTGTTCAACCTTCTCAATTTTTTCTCATTTTCTTGCACCTCATAAAATCTTTCATATTCTAATTTTTTTGGACAATCAATATTTGTGTGCCTTCTACTACAGCAAATCTCATAAGTCAATCCTCTTCTACTCCTTTGTTGCACTATAATTGTAGGGACTTGAAATTCTCCATTTTTCCCTTGCAACTCTTCCTTCTCATTTAGTTGAAAACTTGGGCACTTGTAGTAATAATGGCCTTCACTCCTACTATTGTAACAATTATAGCTTTTGCTCTCATACACCCCTTCTTTTGGTGTCATAAGCACTACATTCCTCCCTCTTGGTTTAACTCTTTTTGGACAATCATAGGAAGTGTGCTCAAAACTCCCACACATTGTACATTCACACTCCCTGAAGTTCTTTTGCACCCCATGCTTTGTTATTTTTTGTACTCCTTCCATATAAGCTTTCTTATTCCAGTATTGCTCACTCCCATAATTTTCTTCTTCATATTCCCAATTTTGTGCCTCAAAACTACCATATCCTTTCTCACTCAAATAAGATTTTTCATTATTTTCACTCCCCTTACTCCAATCTTCCATATGACTCAAATTCTCACATTCTTGATCACTTTCCCCTAAGTCTCCTTCATAGCTATCATACTCCCTTCCACTCATACTTGACCCCTCATCACGTTCATCCAAATATCACATGCTCTCATAATCTTTCTCCTCATATTCTTACTCATGTTCATTATACTCCCTATAATTACTCTCACTATAGCAAGATGCCTCATCATAGTCATACACTTCACTTTTACTCCAACTAGCAATTGTGAAGGTCTTTTCAGAGAAATACCCTAAAATGTAAGTAGAAAACATAAGAAAATTCTCACTTCACTCCCTCACATGTTTATACTCAATTTTATAAGTCATTTTTCTTTCATATTTACACTCTTCTTGGATTGTTAAAATGAACTCACTTTCTTACCTTTTTCTATTTCTCAATCCAACACTCAAGTTTTTTCCAACTCTTTCCCACTTCAAATGATTTAATTCTACTAGTCAAGTCAACTAAATTCCAAGGGATAAGAAAGAAAAGTGTCTTAAAGGCAATTTATCAAACACTTGGTAGGTGACACTCAATAAACACCACAAGGAGTTGAGTCGGCAAATATCCTAAGAAATAGGATTTTAACAAGTAGACAAGCTAGTATGTAATGGGATTCAAGGGTAGATGATGATCAACAAGAGATTCAAAAGAAACGGTCGCACAAACTCAAAGATTTTCCCAGTAGAATGAATATGATATCTACCAAACAACTCCACAAGGAAATAATTTAAAAGACTACAATAGTAAGAACTCTAGATGAAAACGTTCAACAATCAATCCCAACTCAAGTAGCTCAAGAAATTTGCAACTATGGGATTTCAATCCACCAACCTCAAGGAGTTATAGTATGTAAAACAATTGCAAGTGAAAAATGCAAGCCAAAAACTCATACAAGAATGTAAAGTCATTTAGGCATTTTATCAAACACTTAGTATGCAACAAGGAAGATGTATGGATTTCAAGAGTTGTTATACTTGGTGATGCTATCACAACCTCAATCACAATTTAGGAATTAAAAATTACTTAGATGCTCTCTTCTAAACAAATTTTTCATCATGCTTCATGAATGGAAGTTTTCGTAATCAAGTATAAGCAATCACAATTCTTTAGGGCAACATATCAAACACATTGAGTGCAATCTCATAGCTCAATTTGGTATAGCAAATTTCAGCTTGGTCTTGGCCCCAAATCAATAATTTTTATACTAAATGACTTCTCAAAGATCAATATACCATATAAGGTCAAATTAACCAAATTTAAGTTTTCAACCCCTAAAGATTGCAAGGAATATAGTTACAGGAATAAGAGCAATATGAGCTTCTAATCAACAATTTTCCATGCAAAAATATTCCTCAAACATTATACCACAATATAGGATCAATTTAGAATCAAGTTTATGGCATAATTTTGAGTTTCAAGCATTCCAAAATGGCAAGAGAAAGTGATGAAAATTGAAAATGCTCAACAAATCTTGAAGAAGATGGTACCTTAGCTCAAAGAAAGTTGGTTGATTAGAATCAACACAATACAACCTCTGATACCACTTAATATGATCTTGGAAAGCTCCAAAAATGTGAATTAATCTCAAGAACAAGAACCCTAACAAACTCACACACAGGAACACCAAAATGTAAAGAAATTAACACTCTTATGGTAATGTGAATCGATCCTACTTCAAAGACACCTTAACACCCTAATCTAACTAGATATTAGAACACCAAGGATAGGAATTTGAAGGCACCTAACTCAATCTTATCAAATACTATGCAACCTAACATATAGAATAGAGATGAAGTTGAGATTATCCCTCAAAATTTAGAGACAAAATCAAATGTGGGATTAAATCCTTTGATTTAGTCTATGTTTATGAGAATCACCCAAGAGGATCGCCCTTTTCAAAGCTCTTAAAAAGTTCTTGAACTATCAAATATTTTATATATCCCCCAAGGTTATGTTTATAATGGTTATAAGACCATATTTATAGTTGTCTTGCCCTAAACTATTAACCAAGTAAACCTAAATATTAAATGGCCTTAATACACCTTTTGAGGCCCTATTACATGCTTTAAAATAGGTTAAAGTATAACAAAAGTAGTGAAAATTAAATTACAATGAAAAAAGGCTGAAAACAAGAAAAATTGTAAAAGTTCAGAATTGACTAGAATAGGGTCGGTGCTGGCTCTACCACACGGAGCTAGTATTGGCTTAGTTCTGTCCAAGCAAAAAAATCAAGCCAAATCTGGGCTAGTGCTGGGTCTATCGATCTGGGATGGCACCGGGTCAGCTTTAAGCAGCTTCTCTTGTTTTGTTGCACTATAATCCCTGCTCATTTGACCTCCACTCCTTTTCCATATGTTCCCTTGATCTTCCAAATGAAATATTGGTCATTTTGAGCTGTTCTTGTTACTCATTTGGACATGAATCCTTGTTTGAATGTTGGTTTAATTCTCTATAAGGATTGTTGTTCTTTTTATATCCCATTTATAGTTCCCTTCACTACCTATCTCTTCACAAACTTTTTTGCTCTTGGCTTGTATGCTTGGATGGCTTAAAAATCCTCGTGAAACTTCTTGAATATTAAATGTTCCCATGGAGATTTGAAGTAAGTCTTGACTTTCCATCTTCATTCTTTAGATGTACCTTATTGCGTGGATAGATTCCTATCAGGGGTAATAAAGGAGATCTAGCTCCAAGGTCCACCATGCCTACTGCTTCAAATAATGAGGCCATTAGTGCCTCCAGTTGAGCAGTTCACGATTTTGTTTGATTAGCTATTACATTCCTTTGTCAAAACCTTCAGCAGCACCCACTCTAGGCACTAATATCACACACACTCCACGAACCTTTACTAGTCAGGCTCCACCAAACACTTCCTCTGATACCACAATTGTCACAAGGTTAAGTACAGTACCCGAATTTAAGAAGGCCTTCTACCCATTGCAACCTAACCCACATTAACTAGGCTATTTAGCCTCAACCCACACACAAAAGATTTAGTCAAAACACACGAAAATAAAATATACAATTAAATTACCTGCACCCAATGCCCAATTTTGACCTTTATCATTCAAGAACAACTATAATAAGAGTATAAGGTTACAATGGTCAACTCTTAGCTAGTTAAGGTCCTACAACCTAACCTAAACTATTACAAAGTCTAGCCTAAACTCTTGTGTATCTCAACCACTTCCCAAGGTGCTCCTATATTTTTTATAAATATAATGATCACTTCCTGTGATCTTTCCCCTCTCTAGACTCTCTAGAGTGTAATAAGCATTCTCTCTCACTCTTTAGGTTATGTTTCTCTCTTGGTTGTTATGTGTTGTATTAAAAATAAACGCTACATACTACTTACATAGAGCTTCCCAAAGAAGTCTAGCAATTATTAGATTGGTGATTAACTCCCACTAGGGCTCAACTACCCAAAGGCTTATCCCATAAGTCTCAAAAGGTTCTTTTACTAGTGGATCGATCTCATAAGCTACGATCTTATATCTCTTTAAATTTCATCCTCCTAAAGGATTTATCCTTATCTCGCAAGATAGGGACTAATATTTGATTACATTGTAGACTCTTGTTGGAAATAGGATACCTTAACTGTATCACGGGCCAAGCCCGTACACCGCATACTATTCACTTGCTCCATCTAGTGCATTTAGCTCGGCATGTCCCACCTTTAGTCATCGTACACTTAGCTAAGTCCAACTAGCCTATGAACCTTCGATTATCTTCCAAGTTGTAAGTTTGTAACTAGTCTCAAGCAACCATGTAACACCCTGCTAATACGAGACCCAATAGGGTCAGGAATGTCGCCTTATCTTTAGGATCGGAGGTCTTTATAACTAGGCAAAGCAAAGAAAAGAATGAACTTAACTCAAAATAAATCAAATCAAAACTTATTATAAGGTCTCAAAAGATAAAGCGTACAATACAAAATCAATGACTTAATTAAAATAATGTCTAGAAGGTAAACATTTCTTCAAATACAGATAAATAAATAGGCAATGCAATCGACCAACGTGTCTTTAATAGTGTCCCACTTTAGGTCTAGTATTCCCAGATATATTATAGAAAAATTGTGTGAGAGAGGAGTTCTTTGTAAGACCAGTGTATGCATATGGATCAACTCTGAAAAGCTTTTATGATGCATTTTCATAAACAGTTGTCATTAATCATTGTCAAGTTATTAAGCAAGTAAACACAGAGCAGTTCTCAATTTTAATAAATCCTATGCTAAACAATTTGAATCCGGATTATTGAAATTCTTAAACAACCCACTCATAACATCAAAACAACATAAATTCTTAAACAACCCTACATCATGAGTAGTCATTGTGAATTTCACCTCAACTTATTGGTCATCCATCTCCAGTCCATAGTCACATCCGGATCATAGTGCTAACACAGATTGGCCTAACTTACTAGTACTGGCATCTAATTCTGAAAGAGTTCATCTCTTGGAGGTGGCCGCCTACCGAGAGACTAGCCTTAAATATCAGAGATTAGTACTAAAAGCCTACCCTAATTGAGTACTCAACGAATCATTTACCCGATTTAGGATGTTTTCAACAAAATATTCAAGTTGTTAGATTACTCAAACATGGTAACGTATATTTAAATGAAAGATCCAAAATTTTATTGTGGTTTCAAAGGAAAACAATAATATTTTTAGAATGACATTCAGTGTCCAAAATGTGAGTTTACCATGCTTGGTTTTCAAAATAGTTGGAAGTTTTAGCATAATGACTTGCAAAGTTTTAGCATCTTTTAACAAATGGTTATGCATAGACTTACCGTATTGGAGTTTTCTGGTAAGCTTAAATCACAGTGTAGCTAGGTCAAAGATTTGACTCCGCTTCTAAATGAAATTACATATCATAATTAAAATCCTCATCTACTAACTTCCACTCATCCCCAATCGAGGCATATTAATGTACATCCACCACACACACGCGCGCGCGCACACACACAGATATATATATATATATATATATATATATATATATATATATATATATATGAGTAAGCATTTAGTCATCAAATAAATCTTTAAAAGGTATTTATTTAATTTCGTTTGGTAAGTGAATATAAACTCATGAAGTAGTATTAATATTAATTTATTAGACACATTTGGATGTTATTAGGAATTGACTAAACTAATCACTAAACATTTAAGCAATTAGCTAAGATAAATGAATAATTAGTTAGGTAAATGATTCCTTAATTCGGTAAAATATTGTTGATAATAGCTACCTAAAACTAAGGAAATAATAATAATAATAACAATAATAATAATAATAATAATAATAATAATAATAATAATAATAATAATAATAATAATAATAATAATAATAATAATAATAATTCATAAGCAGTTGCTAAACGAACAATAATTATTAATAAATGTTTAATAAGTAACTCATAAATAACAACTAATAAATATTAAATAATGGATAAAAATTCCGGCAAAAAATAATATTGAATAAACAGTAGTGATATTAAGATTAAATTATTGAATAATAATAAGTTTACATTCCAAAATTATGAAGAGGATTATAATATATTAACTAGGGTGCATTTATATTAATACAATTCCTTAGAATAATATTTTATGAGAAGACAGAAAATTATATTATTTAGACATTTTAGTAAAATATAGGATCATGAATAAGTCTAAATAATTATTAGCAGCCAAATATATATATATATATATTATTAGCAGCCAAATATATATATATATATATATATATATAGTTTTTAGCAATTAACAAAATTAATTAATCCAAGCCTCTATCAAATTAGCAACTAATATTTAATAGGCAAATAGTTAATAATTAAAAAAAACACATGATTATATAGCAAATAACATTAAAAAAAAATAAGATTTTTAATAAATAATTCAGACTAATTTAATATCTTATTTGTCATTTAACGTGCAATAGTTAAATAAATGTAGCTAATAATCAAATAGTTTACCATTCGATAACAATTGGTATTTAGCTACCAATATACTAATAAATTAATAGTGGTCAACAATTTTACCATGGAAAAAAAATAAACATTTCAAGAAATCAATTAATGAATGTATAATCATTACTTAACTAACTGAAAAAAATTCCTACTCAGTTCGTTATGGATAAATAAATTAGGAACAAAATTACACACCATGAATCATATATTATACTCTAGCAAATCAGGCTATCATTGGCCAAAACTCATGTTCCTTATTCCATTTGATCATAACAGTAGACGCAAAACCATACACAACACGCCACAGTCGACCGTCATCTTCCATTTGAACATGCCACCCACAGAATCCTAACTTTCCTTACATCGTCAATACCAACAACCTATTCGTCCCTCGATATTCAAGCATATAAAGATTAAAAAGGGTGATACCGAGAGTGCCTAGTCGTGAGAGGGACAATGATGCTGCTGCTCAAACTTGCTTGGGTGAAGATAAGATTACAAATGATGTTGATGCTTGATGTTTGCTTTGGGTGAGTGGTGTGCAAGGCGGTTTCGGTTGCGTTGAGTAAACCGAGCAGCTTTACTGGGGTTTTGGATCAGAATGGCCCCATTTGGAGCCATTCGTCCTCACGTGGTCCCTCCTCAAAAAGGTGGCCTAAAATGGCATTGACGCATTAGCCGATAGCGTCCTAATTAAATGAGGACACTATCGACAAATACGTCCTTATTTACCAAAAGTGCTATTCTTCAATGCATCCTTATTAAGTTAGGACGCTATTCGTGTATGCGTCCTAGATATCCTACCTCACATTTTAGTGATTCTGTTGTACAATTTCTTATCCTTTACGTTAGAATAAATTATCTGTATTAACTATTGAAATTATATTAACTTTAAAAAATATAACAAAAATGTGTGTAGTTAATGGATAAATCAAAAAATGGGACAAAGTCAATTGCAGAATGAATTTTAGTATCATTAAATAAATTTGTTACAATACAACTGAATGCAGTCTCATTTATTCTCCAGGTTCAAAACTAGCGCTGTTGCAATATCGCATGTTATGTCCCGTTTGGTAGCAATTTCCACATCTTGGTGGAGACCATTCATTTCGATAATCCATCTTTCCTCGAAAACATGCAGTACGCCTCCATCCCGGTCTATTACCTTTAAGGGCTGGTGTGTAGCCCTCCAACGAAAAGTCAGTATTACGCCATAAATTTTCATTGTTGACTGGTTAGAAGTTATTGTTGTAAGCCGCAATATATTTGTCCAAGAAGTAAATAGGCAGTACAAAATCAGAAGGTTGCCAGCCACGGTGTTGACAGACAGCGAATACATGCGTGCACGACAAGCAAAAAATATTCTATTTCGTACAGCTGCAGTCCCGTGAAGACATTTTTACTGTATACACATTGTTTCCTTTCCCTCCAACTTTTGCAAGTGTCCTATCACTGAAAATTCCAACTCATTCATTATATTGCACAACCTTATAACTTCTTGCCTTCTGCGATGCTTCTTGGAATGTATTCCATATCAACGAAGGAAATGGTTTGTTACAGTGTGTGGCCTCGGATCGATGCAGATTAAAATATTCGACAATTTTCGAAAATGTTGCATCGACAAGGGCTATGATTGGTAATGCTCTTGTATTTTTTTTAGAACACTATTTAACGATTCTGATAAATTTGACGTCATGCATCTGTATCGATTTCCCCCATCATGTGAAAGTGACCATTTTTCCGGGCCAATACGCATCAACCAGTTGTATGCCTCCTTATTGTATTCTCTTATTTCGTTCATTACTGATTCAAACTTAGATTTCTTCTGGGCCAATACGCATCAACCAGTGCCGGCTTTGTACATGAATCGCTTCAACTAGGTGTTCTTGAACTGTTTGTTAAAATTGGCACAAATATAGCGTAGACAGTACCTGTGAACTCCCATTGGCTCCGCCCATTCAGCCGTGTCCTCATAGTTGACAAGATTCCAGTGTGCCTATCGTGCACAATACAAACATGTCTTTCGCACACCACACGTCTCTGGAAAAAGTCTAAGAAACCATCCCCAACTCTCATTTGATTCAGCATCGACAACAGCAAAAGCTAGGGGAAAAACATGATTGTTAGCATCCCAAGTGCTTGCAATCAACATGACACTCTTATATGCCCCTCTTAAATGGTCCGTCGATTGAAATCACAGGACGACAATGCCTAAATTCGATGATCGATGGTTTGAAAACCCAAAGTACGAACTTGAAAATCTTTGTATCTCCGGCATTGATGTTGTGGTGTTTCCAGTGTACTATTGTACTGGGATTTGAATCTTGTAACGCCAACATACACACTGGTAGTACTCTGAAAGTAGAGGACCATGTGCCATATAAAAACTCAACAGCAGCATTCCTAGAATACCATCCTTTTCTATATGAACATCCAACTTAGAATTTGTCATGTACAACCCTTAATATGGTACTAACACTTGTCTCGGGGTCATCTCTGATAAGGTGTAATATGTGTTATGCAATAAATTTATGGGACAAATTTCGATTATTGTTGTTTATGACCCTTTGGAGACATTTTCGCCATTCCAAACCGAAATTTCCTATCGTCCAGTATTAGCTTTCTTAATGATTTGAATGTACCAAGCACATGGATTCTGTTCAGTGTTATTCCTGCAAGAGGCTGTCCAAATTGTACTCTTACTTTTATTAACGGTGAACTCGTAGCCCTTCTTTATATGCCATAATCTCACAACATGTACTGCTTCTGACTTATCTCGAAACCGCATTTTATGCCTTAACTCCCAATTTTCTGGTGTCCATTCATCAACACGTAAGTCATCACCGACATAGAAAAAGTCACCTTTAGGTGCCCCCGAGCCTATATCCTGGAAACTGCTGTACGTATGCAGATTTCTTACCTGGACTGGTATCTGCTGTGCTGGTTCTGGTGGAGCATGCATTGATATGTGTCGAGGTAGCCTGTCATCCTAGTCACTGTGGCTACTGCTGCCGGTGTCACTATAGCCCACGTCATCGGTGTTGATTCCATATTCTCCATCTAAGATTGGTGGTCCGTCGATGTCGGATGTTGGTCCTAATGAGTCCATGGCTGCAGCCCCATTAATTATTGGTTGCTCATTAGCTTGCATTGTTTCTGGCTCATTTAGAGGATCAGCATTTGGGTAACTCTGTAGTTGTGGCAACTGATTCTGAACGGTTGTTATTTTCAACCCTTCGTGTTGGAGTAGCAAATCTGTGTAGGAAATGGTATGAGGCACTTGTTGGGCGGGAAATGATGTTGACGGTATGGAAATGCCAGTATCAACTTCAGGAACTGTTTGCACGTTGTGTGGTGCATCTAAAATGGGTTCTGTCTTTACATAAATATGTACTCCACCCTCCTTGAAAATGGAATGCAAAGTCCAAATGTTATCCATATCGCTATCATTCTGTAATGTAAGCAACCCCTATTGAACACGATCTCCATATATCCAAGGATATCTCATGGATATATCCAATACAAATAACGTCCTATCAATCCGCATGTATGCATAGATTTTGTCAACAAGCATGTGCAATGATATTTTACGCTATAAGACTAGCCTCTTTCTACACGGACCTACAAAGATGATTGAACCGCCTGCTTTGTATGAGAGCGTGCAATCCCAGAAAAAGCTAAGAGATAGTGGTGTTTCAAGTGACATAATGGTTGTACTTGGAAAAAAATAACTTCCTATGCGAGAATGAAGTAGTTTGGCACCGAGTCTGGTTTTTTTTTTTTTTTTGCATGCATTGAATGAAGTGGTTGCGAGATTGCATGAAGCTATATAGGCATATTAGAATGCTATTGCTAGTAGCATCCTTATCAAGGACGCTATTGATAATAGCGTCTTATACTGTACTTTAACTCTAAAATACGCTCAAATCCCGGGTATCTTATTCCAAAGCGAGAATGTTTTGTCGGTTGCAAATAGGACGCTATTTACAGTAGTGTCCTACTGTTACAAAAAACAAGAGAATCTTTGCAAAAGTAAATGTGCTCAGAAAAATTTCAGAAAGGTTGTCATAGGACGCATATGATGGTAGCGTTCAACGTCACTTCGGGATCAACTGAAGATCTCCATTCGGCAAAATGGCCGACCGACGGTTTAGGACACTACTATTAGAAGCGTCCTCAAGAAGGACGCTATTGGTAGTAGCGTCCTTAGTATAGGACAACATATACTGGACAGCGTTATACTATACCTATAAAATGACGCTATTTTACATTCTAATGTTCTAGCATTCTCATATTTCAACCTTCTAACTCTTGATAATTTATCTTTGATGCACGCGTTTGACATCTCTATTTTGTTTTCTTAAAACCACACGAGAGGCGCAAATGCGTGCGTCAAAGGCAGATTATCAAGACATGCTTACAATATTACTCCACTAATTATTGTTTGGCGTCTAGGATACTAGAAAATGGTAAGTATATTTATCACTATCTGCATCCAACATTTCTGCTCTTTTGTAATGTCATATCTTGCTTGCTTCCCCGAGATCCTAATGCTTATTATCAGCCAAGAGTTATTGGAAAAAGTAGTATGATAGCAAGATAATTAAAGAAGGAATATAGAGAAAGGAAAAAATAATACTTTCCAGGTGTGTTGGAGCTCAAATTGCCAAACTGTAAATAGCATAAGACATTAAGCAACTGTAAAAGATAAGCAAAAACCTACTATGTAAAAAAAATTGCCAAAAATCAAAAATAGAAAAGAGTCGGGTTAGAGAATTCCTCAAGTAATTGTCGCTTTTTACAATAGAATATCACTTAGCAAGTAAATCATCAATACAATAAGGGATAGGACGCTACTGAAGTAAGTGTCCTACTTCCTACAGGACGCTATTCTGAATTGCGTCCCAGCTACGACAATAATAAAAAAATTATTATTATTTTAAAAAAAATAACAAGACACTAGTAAAGATAGCGTCCTTAGAGTCCTACAAGTCTCTTGCTCCTATTAAGCTCAGCCTTAGTAAAAGTGGGTAGCGGAACTGGGTGGACGGTCTATCCGCCCTTAAGTGGTAACGATTGTTTAAAAATAGAAAAAAAAAACAGTGATTAAAAAGCCCACAACGATCGTTTGGGAAAAAAAAAATGATATTATGCTAAATATAAATACAACAGTGCAAGTATTTTAAGTCAAAGTACATAATGATAGCAAAACGATAGTAACTGTACGTAGAATGAATGATAAACAGAATAATAAGAATGTTTGAGGACTGAGTCTACGTACCGCATGGTCGGGGTCGAATAACACGTCTGGGCCTCGTATGTATGTTTGCTGCAACATGTGCATCCTCGACGGGTACAGTGGGATCTCCCTGCTCTGGTACTGCCAGATGATAATAACATGGTCGCCGCCACTGCCACTAAACTCTAAGTCCTGCTCTTTTATCGTCATCGACGACCGCGGTCGATAGTATGGAATCTGTAGGTGGAACATGCGCAGACGCTTGCGTGACTGCCCCAGTTCCATATCAGATGCCTACGTTGTTGTGTCAGGCCCTGCTCTGTAATATCATCCACCTCGTCTTCAATCGACAGTGAAAGGCAAGTAGTGCTAAAGATCAAGGCATCTGGAGTCTGCACGACTGGCTCCCCAGATGGTCCCGCCTCAAACTCCCCAGATCGTCCCACCTTGAACTCTCCAGTCGGACCAACTAGCAGTAATACGAGATCTGGTGCAATCTCGGGTGAAACTGATGCAACTGGGGCTGCACGGGTTAGCCTACCATCTCGACGCTGACCCAAAATGGCCCAACCCTCAACCCGTGCCCAAGGCCCTCTAGTGGCTGCCTGCTCCAGAATTGCAGGTACACCTGCTTCTGGAATGGGACGTCTGCCATAACTACTAGGATCAAACCTGGCCGCGGTAAGAGAAAGAGTGCACGTGTCCCTAATATGCTTGAAAGCTACCCTCGAATATAAGTCAGCTGTAGCTAAAGCCTTCGTAGCAATGGATATAGCTTTGTAAAGCTTGTCTGACTGTAACAGCCATAAAAAAAGCACCCATGTCATCATGAATCGAGTACGAACAATAATACATTATTGAGAGAAAAAACAGAACACTGAATAATATACTTACCATAACTGTGTGTCCTGAACTAGTCCCCTGGTAGCTGGTGACCTCACCTCCTGGTGGGGACGGATTACCAATCCGCTACCTAGTCCTCAGTCGGTACCAAGATGGATAGTCCGGTTCCACCCCAATCCCGAGAGCGCCATGCACGACTATTTGATGTCACGAACCCCGCAGTGCTATGAACGCTGAATGGTGATGAGACCAGTTGGTCGTGTGATTCGCCCAAGTACCAATCGCGTGTAACTCAGCATCATACTTCAACTCTGTGGAATGAGCTGTAACATACCAAACTGTCAAAGCACACGGTCGGGGTAGTGGAACTCTACGACGTCCCAACATATGAGTGGAGTCCGTGACCGCCAGATGTCTGAACCCTCCATGTATCTAGCTGACATGAACTCTAGGTCTATGGCATCATACAGACACCAAATAAACTGACATAATTTGAAAACCTTTAATTGAAACAGTAAAATGACAATAAAGTAATAAAAAAAATTTTGTCAAAAAAGTTTAAATACTTATATGATGATCCTGCATCAATTCCAACTGATCTTTGTATATAACTAGAACGCGCATTGGCGTCTGATATAGCCGTAGCCTCACGTTCCACCTGGCACCATACGGTGCAAGTGGAGGTCTATGGCCTGGCTCAACCCTGTCAGAGCATAGGACAGGGATATGCTCCCAAACCCATAACTACACAATAAAATAATACAGGTTCATCAATTTTTATTACTATTTTGCTAGACTCTAAAACATCTAAAGTAGTTGGAAAAGAAAGAATAAAAAGAAAAATTTAACTTGAAGTAGAACCATAGGACCACATATCTCCCTTGCAGCAGGGTCAGTTGCCTCGCAGAGGCATCTATACATCCACGCTAGAGCCGCACTACCCTAACTAAGCTGACCATAATAATATAAGTCCGCAAGGAAAGGTAGAAAACGAAGGGGTAGTAGATGTCCTAATTTGTCAGATAGAATCATGCTACTAATGAGAAGAAAAATGAATCCTCGTGCCCTTTGCTGCACTACTGCATCGGAAGCATCATCTGAAAGAGGAAGTAACAAGTGAGCCTCAAGGGCCGACTTCTCCAGCCTATTACCCCTGAACTGGGTAGTCAGAGGTCGAAAGCTAAGAAGCGTATGTATCAAATCCATCCACGCTGTCCGAGAGCACCCATAAACCTCTCCAATGATCAGGTCACCGTCAATTTTAAGACCCCACAAAATCGCAACATCCTCTAGTGTGACGGTGGCCTCTCCTACCTATAGATGGAACATATATGTCTCAGGACTCCACCTCTCAACTAATGCAGTCACAAGAGTATGATCTATATGAAGATGCCCAACTCTACAGACTTCCCGGAAACCAGCCAGATCGATATAATCCATTACCCGAGGAGGGAATGGAAATAGCTTCCAAAAACGAGAATCGCAACCTCTAAAGGCTAATAGGATCTCGCAACTCTCAGAATGCCGTGACCAAATCAATGAAGATCGATGCTTATCCTACCTAAATATCAAACCCCTCGTAAATAGGTTTGGGGATAGTATCGCCACTTACTCGATCCATCCTAAAAGATATTGTGAGATGTCAATTTCTTTTAATGAATACAAGTATTAGTACGAATTTCTACATCCAAACACTAATTGCTTTAATTAAATAGCGTAAGATAATAATTTAATAATACAAATATTCCTATCTAGTTTTAATAATAATAATAATAATAATAATAATAATAATAATAATAATCATATATTTAAAAAATAAAATAATAATAGTATATTAAAAATAATCGTATATTAAAAAATAAAATAATAACAATAGTATAATAATAGTATATTAAAAATAAAAAAATAATAATAGTACATTAATAATAATAATAGTATATTAAAAATAATAATAGTATATTAAAAAAATAATAATAATAGTATATTAAAAGTAATAATAATAATAATAATAATAATAATAATAATAATAATAATAATAATAATAATAATAATAATAGTATATTAATAATAATAGTAGTAGTATGTTAAAATAATAATAATAATAATAATAGTAGTAGTAGTAGTAGTAGTAGTAGTAGTAGTAGTATATTAACTATTCTAACTCCGTTGCCACCTTTTCATGGAGGGACCACGTGAGGACGAATGGCCCTGAATGGGGCCATTCTGATCAAAAAGCCGCTTTGCTGCTGCTGTTGTGTGTGTGTGTGTGTGTGTGTGTGTGTGTGTGTGTGTGTGTGTGTGTGTGAGTCAGATGGTGTTGGGGAAAAGAAAGGAAAGAAGGGTTTTTGCTGTAACTAAAGAGCCGAATTGCCTGGGTTTGCTGTCTCGGTTTTGAGAGGGAAAAGAGGTGAGGATTTACTTTTGGTTTGGTGCTGTACTGGTTCTGTTTTGTAGGTGCTACTGTGCGTGTGTGTGAAAGAGAGGGGAAGTTGGTGGTTTGTTCAGTGTTGGAGTCGAGCAGCTTGAAGTTGTGAGTTCCCAAGTTGTTTTGATTCGTTTGTGCTAGAGAGAATGGCGACTGAAATCCCTGACTTGGTTGGAGGGAGTAATTCGGGCAAGAGATGAAGGGAATTGACATAGATTGCTAGAATTTTTGGAAGAAGTAATGCATGATAGCTTTCTTTATTTGAAAAAGGAAAAAGAATCACTTGTCCTACCTTTCTATAGGAATTTTCCATCATTAGTTTTGATCTTTATTTTGGGTCTATTTTAACCAAGGAAAATAGAGCTGGGTGCAGTTAGAAACAGTTCGAAATCAAGGATATTCAGCTATATTCTTGGCTGAATTTCGTGAGCTGCAATAGGGGATGATTCCATGTAAATATACATATATATATATATATATGTATATATGTACATATATATACACACATATATGTATATATACATGTGTGTGTGTGTGTGTGTGTGTGTGTGTGTGTGTATTTGAATTCAAATCCTTAGGGAAAAAAAGGAAAGTTGCGGCTGTTTGGGACAAAAGAAAATTCCAGTTTTGTAGTGAAATAATCCTCGGCTGATTTGGTCCCAAATTTTAGATGATTGAAGAAAAATTAGGAAGGAAAGGGATAAAATTCGGTTATAGTAAATAGAAGTACACTATACTTTTTTGTTACCAAAAGAGTTAATGGCAAGCTTCCAAATTTGCAAAACCAGACATTAGGTTGTGATAGGAGGAATTTGGCAACTCAATCCAGGGAATATATATATATATATATATATATATATATATATATATATAGAGAGAGAGAGAGAGAGAGAGAGAGAGAGAGAGACATACACACACACGGTGGGCTTTTTAAAATAATATGCTTAGGGGCTTTCCTTAATTTCGGACACATAAAGAGTGAATAACTCCAACCTTAGAAAGAAATAATTATAATGTAGTTACCAAAGTAAGATACATAATATATGGAATTAAGGAAATAAAATTATCTTACAAGGTGATTTAGATTTGGAAACAACTTCCAAAATTGGTAATGAAAAATAGCTAAGGTTGGACGGTCAAGGAGATTTGAGTAAGGAAAAAATGAATAAATTTCATATAGTTAGAAGTATTCAAACCTTTAATCATCCAACTAAAATCTCACATTATTTCCGTTAACACACCACAACTTTTATGCCTTAAAGAAGCTAATTTCCTATAGAACTTATACGAAGAAAATAAGTGTATATATTGATATAATAAAGACCCCTTGTCTGAGGAGTTGGACGGGACGACCCCCAAGCTTGTCACATGCTTCCAACATTATTTATAGCAGGGGTGTTACAAAAAAACCCCACATTTCCATACTGTAGCGGGCTTCATTTTGTGGGATGTCACCCCATCCAATTGCCAAGGGGTCTTTACAATAAACTTCATCTACTATGCAACAAGAATTTTTCCAAAAAACTTTTATTAAACATATGAAGTACATAGTGTTTGACATCATACACTCAAGGACACGATAGGTCCAATACATAGCATGAGCTTTTGGGAGTCTACTGCATTTCCATTGTGCCCTTGATCCTAAAATTTTAAAAATGAAATAACACATGTGCAGGTGCAAGGCTCAGTGGGTCCCGTGTATGCTAGTATTTTTCCATTGAAAATAACTCATGAAGAGTAATCTTTAACATAGACAAGCTAGTCCAGAAATTCTCGTGTGAAAACATTCTAAAACAGATATTTAGCGGTTCTGAGTTAAAATATGTTGATTTAGGGATTCAAGAATTCTAGTTTAAAATATTCTGATTCAGGTATTCGAGGATTCAAGTATTCAAGTATAGTCAGTGCTTACGTTAAGTATTCAAGTCAGTGCTTATGGCAAGTAGTTAAGTTAGTGCATACGCTAAGTATTGTGTTTACGCCAAGTATTTAAGTTAGTGCATATGATAAGTATTCATATTAGTGTTTATACCAAGTATTCAAGTTAGTACATACGTCAAGTATTCAAGTTAGTGCACACACCAAGTGTAACACCCCAGTACCTACGTACCCTAATAGGGTTGGGGATGTCATTACATCTTTAGGACAAGGAGTTTTTATAACTAGGACTCACAGAAGAAATGAAAGAACGATTCAAATTTAAACTTATTATAAATTAAAAAAATATATGAATAAGTCTCAAAATAGCAAATGTTAACTAGAGTCTCTCAAAATGAGATACATTTAGAATAAGTCTTCAATGATAGGCAATATTAATCAATCAACCTTCACAACAGGATTAACCTGAAAATATAATATAATAATATGGTGAGAAATAATTCTCACTAAGCCTATGTATGCTTAAGGTGTTTCAAAAAAACCAGTTCATGTATGCAAATTGAGAAATGTGATAGAAGTGAAGTGCTGGTAAGTCTCAAATAAATTTCACAAAGTCAAGAGTAGTGTTTTCCTTTTGAATGCCATATATTGTATAAAATAAAAGCAACTACTCAAAAGAAATAGGCATGGCACCACACTTTATGCACCATAACAAAAGAATGTTCAGGATGCCACACTTTGTGCATTCTGACACAATGTAGGTGTATGACCTATCATGTGAGATACTCCTCCATCTCTACACCCAAACTTACTGGTTGTCCATTCCAGAAATACACAGTCCCCTTGAACTGTAATTGCTAGTTTAAACCGGTATGATCTATAGAATTGGCATCCTATCCGGGAAGGTCTCACTCCTCAGATGTGGCCACCTATTGAGAGACTTATCCTAACCCTTCAAAGACTAGTCCTAATAGTCTACCCTTATTGAGTACTTAACGTTGTATTTGTCTTTTTTGGGAAAAGAAGAATCATCCAATCTATTTTCTTTGAAATAGCAATTATGGTTTCCAAAATTCCTGTCAAAGTTGGTTTTTAGAAAAAAATTAGCAT
Source organism: Voacanga thouarsii (assembly GCA_026120185.1). Classification (NCBI taxonomy): domain Eukaryota; kingdom Viridiplantae; phylum Streptophyta; class Magnoliopsida; order Gentianales; family Apocynaceae; genus Voacanga; species Voacanga thouarsii. The sequence goes on along the minus strand of JANUWF010002187.1, from coordinate 178,250 downwards.
TTTGATTACAATTGCAAACTTAATTTGAAATTGATTGATTGAATGCAAAAGGAAAAGAAAATTGTCCATAATTACAACCAAAGTACATTTCCATATACACAGTATCTTTTGACTTACCGAAGTGATTTTGACCTTCAAACAACATTATGTAAGGACTTACCTGATCTCTTACTTTCCCTTGACACAATAGTCTTCCACGTTGGCTCAAGGTAATCTAGCCCTGCCTGGGGGTAAATATAAGGTATAAGTCCCAATATCCAAACAATACTTGTTCAAATAAATAACTCTCAATCTAACATGCTTAATCTCAATTAGTTACAACAACATCCAATTATGAGTGATGGCCAAATGGTTGAAGATATTGTCGTGTCCAATAAAGACCCTTGAGTGGTTGAAGAGTCCTTTATTGATTGAAGTTGTTCAAGAATGGCCACCAATGGATCGGCCAAGAGAGGGAGAGAGAGAGTGATTAAGCTGGTGAAGAAAAGAAGATGAAAAAGTGAAGAGGATTAAGATGTTTGAAGTTACTTTTTGATATTCATCTTGTCTTGAACAAAAAAGGCACGTTTGATCAGAAAGAGAGATCAACTTCGATTGTTTTAGTGTTATTGAGAGTACTACAGATGAGAATAGGTTGAATCCTAATTGATTTGAGAGCTTTTGGAGTGATTTTGGATGAGTAGAAGTGACTAAAGGTTGAAGAATTTTAGTGTGTGTTCTTGCCATTCTTGAGAACACAAGAGAAAATTGAAAGAAAAAAATAAGTGTGTGCTTGGTGAGTGATGGCCAAATGGCCTTGCTAGAGAGGGGTTTCGGTTATCCTAGGGAGGGAGAGAGACTTGAGTTAGTTTGAATTTCAAAATGAGGGAAAAAAAAATGGAGGTTTTTGAGGTAGAAGATTTGTTAATGGTGTTTTCTTTTTGAAGGTTTCTAGTCCTTTAATGGTGGGTTGCTAGTCTAGCCATGTCTTGGTTGTGAAATAGAGGATTATCCCAGCTTTAATGCTGGCCAAAAATGGTTGTACAAGGGAGGAAGAAATTCTGATTTATTAGCCTAGCTAGATGAGAGTTTAAGGGAGTAAAAACTGGAATTTAATTTTCAAGTTTGAAAAGTTTTGAATGGAGTGAAGTTAGGAGAGGTCTAAGGTAGTTTAATGGAGCTATAATGGTCATGGTAGATGAAGATGACAAGATGTTCAGCCATGGCTTCAACATAGCTGAAATGATGAAGGGAATTGAGGAAGGAATCGGTTCTTGTCTTTGCTATGCAAGCTGGAAAAATTTTGAAATTTAGCTACAAGAATTCTTAGAATATGAAAAGATTTGTTAGCAAAAATTTTGAATTATTTGAAATAGTTTTGTAGCAGAAACTCAGGAATATTTGAAAGTCCATTAATGGTGGTTTTTCAGCCACCATCTTGGAGAAGAAAGAGGAGAATTTCAGGTGATCTTATTCTTGGGATGATTGCTCAATCTCCATGACTAAACACTTGGTAGTTTGCTGAAAAATTTCTGGTTTGGTGAGGTTACATAAGCTGTGAAATTCCAAGGTATTTTCAGCCTCTTGCTCACACGAAATTGATTGCATGTTAGCAAGAATAGAATGGCAATTGTGCTGCATTTTTTGGACATTCCAGCCAAGAGGAAATGCTAGAAAAAAATTCTAGATTTATACTAAAATAAGAGGAAGCAAAGCATGGTTCTTTGAAGAAGAAACTATGGTGATTTAATTGAAAACCAACTAGCTATTCTTCCTCCTAGATTTCGGTCATCTTTTCGAAAATTCAAGTCCAAGATTATCCAAGATATTTCATAAAGAAATTAGGAGAATTAAAAAAATAAAAATATTTTGAATTTAAATAGGTTGGGACACAGATTGCTAAAATAATGGAGGTTAGAGTTCATCTAGATTTTCTTTTAGGACAATACTTAGATGATGGGATTTGAATTCGAGACCTTAGAGATTAACCACAAAGCTCTAACCACTTAACCACATTAGCTCTTGTTCTTATTTTCCCAACTAAATTCTCTTCCTTTATAAATCTCAAACCTTCTTCCTAATTTGACCTCAAGTAAAATTCCCTAATTACCCTTACTAATCAACAAGCATAAATAAGCCATATAACTCATATATTTCAATTCTAAGGCACACGAATTCATCCAAGAAATACATTTTTATGCAATATGATATGATATGCATCCCATCCTTCTAATTCTAAGGTTAGTTTAGGTGGGGTTTTACACCAAGTATTCAAGTCAGTACTTACGCCAAGTATTCAAATTAATGCCTATGCCAAGTATTCAAGTTAGTCAAGTATTGGATAAAAGAATTGTCATACTTAGGAACTCAAAATTCATGATGCTCCCAAGAATTCAAGGTCTATGATACTTTTAGTGTTTTCCAAATTCATGTAGAAAAGTCGTATTTGAGAATTTCATGAAAACATTTTTCATATAAAAAAAACACTTTACCAAAACCAGGATTTGGAAACCAAAGATATCACACGAGATATTTCATATCTATGATGTTCAAGAAAACAAGTGATTGATAATGCTCTCGATTCAAATATAAGATTTATGTCATGATATTAGGAAAGCACTTGATTATATCAGAAAAACACTTTAGCAAATCGGGAGTTTAAAATTTAAGGGACTCACCTCATATCTTACGTTATGCTATATTCGTAATCCTTAAACCCTTGCAAGACCTTTATGGTAGAAACCTACATCGATTACTATTTCATACTTCCTTTAGTATTCTAGAATTTACAACCAACACATATCCCCAATTACATGTTAGTGAGATGATGAATAAATGAGGTTGAACACTTAAAGGCCTTGTATATATAGCGCGAATTATGTAGATAAGGATATTGACATTTGTGTAATACTTTGGTATTATATTTGAGTGCTAAACGTCCTCTTTTATCATAATGTGTTAAATGATATGATTGTATCAACACTAATGTATTAGGAATCATTAGACATTTGAAGTTAAGCGTGTTTAGGTTAGAGAAATCTTAGGATGGGTAACCCCTGGGAAGTACCCATGAAGGTTGAAAGGAAGTGATTTTTAGGGCAGTTTAAAGAGACGAGAGCATGATCTATATGAAAAATGATATAAATATATGAGATTTAACTGCAAATCATACGAGAACGATATATGTGAAAGTATATTATTAGGCTGAGAGAATATGAGAATTTTTTAAGAGATACATGTTTACATGTGCAAAATAGAATCTTTCTTTTATTTCATGTCATATGAATGGGAAGTATTGAGATGTATATATATTTACTTGGAATTTCATGAAGCAAATTTAAAGAGAAGAAGATATGCCGCGAAAATTTACTCGTGGTAGCACTAGAGATCAAGCTGAAGGAAACACGGCTGATATTACTGGAAACATTGCCCCAAGAATGGACAACCTCAAGGAAATGAGATAGTGCAAGTATTACAAAACATTACCTCAGTACTTTAGTATGTAATCGGAGCTCCAACCCAAGGAGGACAGTATTCTGAGAAGGAAATGGATAGAGTATTAGAACGATTTCTAAAGTTTAATCCCTTCAATTTTATGGACAAGGAGACTTGGGACAAGAGGCAGAGTCCTAAACAGAACTAATGGATGGCATATTTGTAGTTTTATACTATTATGAGTAGAGAAAAATCCAATTTGTTGCATTTATTGATAGTTAAGGAAGAAAGAGGTGCGAGAACAAGAACAAATGGTATCAGAGTATAGTGGAAACCATAATAGAGCTTCTGATGGAATATTACAGAGCCTCTAACGAGACATTAGGGAGTTTATCATAGTATATGGAGATATGAATTTATAGAGATAGAAGATAGTGAATTTTACGGAATCGAATATTGGAATAGATGTGACATATGACTTTAAGGTATTTAAATTGGACATAATTTCTTCTGATGAGCTAGAAGAAAAGTGGTTTGAGACAACTCTGATATCTTTGAAAAAGGGTTTATGACCCCAAACTTGGACAATGGTAAAGGGATTGAGGTCACGGAGACTTCATATTTGATCTATTTAAAGAAGTATTTACTAAAAAAAAATACCGCATGCTCACCACTGATAGTGGCATATGCCATTTTTTGGATAAGCCCAACTATTAGATCAAAATTCCGTGTTTTTCACACCTTGGTACACCTTAATATTCTTGTCACATGCTGAAGTGTCGCGGTAATATTTTGTAATAATGTGTCATTTCATTCCCTTGAGGTTGTGTTTCTATTTTGGAAGTAGTATTTCCAATACTATCAAATAAGCATATATATATATATATATATATATATATATATATATATATATATATATATATATATATTCTACTTTACACATGTAAACATACATCATTCTCAATTTTTCTCTATTCGCAGTTAAAATTACAACAATATTCCCGAAAACTCAATTTATACCAAAACATCATTCTCATTGCACTGATCAACTTTTGTTCTGAGTTTGCACCCAATTTCTTACTCTACAAAGTAGTCATCAATTGAAGTGTAAAAGTACTGGTAAAAATCTCAAAATTTCAATGATGTTCTTGAAATTTTTTTTTGCACTAAAATGTTCATCTCATTATATTGATACTGGTCACTTATATAAATTCTTATTCTATACATAGTACTAGCTAGTCAAAGTACAAAAAGGAGAGATATTACAAAAGATAATAATTACTCAATCAAATCACTATAACCACATTCACACAGAGATAATGAAATACATGCTCCCGAGCATTTTAGAGTAGGGTTGTACATACCACCCTTAACTTTTTACTCTATACCCAATACTTGTGCATTCTAACATGAACATGAACTAACATGTCCCTGACATGTCCATGGGTTCATTCATTAAAGTATCTGTCACCAAGTCCTGTTTAATCACCTCCGATCTCGACTACCTTTATCTATCGGTTTCAGTCTTTCACCGTGCAGGTGATCCAGATAGCATCCACTCTCAAACCTAAGGTTTTGACACTACCACATAATAGGAATCTAAGAAAGAGGGATGTTCATTGGCTCAACGCATCTTGGACCTTGTTCTTCTACGGTTTGATTCAAGATCTTTTGAAGGCTGTAGCTTTAGGAAGTGGATTGATCATTAATTAACAGTCTGTTCCCAGATCTGAGTTTTGGAGGAGTTGCTATTTAGTTCATTTGTTATGTTTATTGTAGGGACTAGATAGGTATTAATCTTATTAGAAAACTGTTGATAAAATTTAGATCGACCAGACTACATGAACGCTGACCATTGATGGAGAGGCTGTAAATGAAGATTCCGATTGTCTGATAGCGGTTGTATATTTATAGAAGAATCACTCATAAAGAGATGAAGGTATGATTGACCTAGCGAAAAGATTAGTAGAAAGGTAACTATTTTCATAATTTTCTTCTATAAATTAAAGGTTGCCTGTAATTGCCATGGCTGTAGCAGTTTTAAAGTTGCAACTCGATTTTGTGATTGCCATTGTAAATGACGTTTACAACATAATTTTTATGGGACCCACCTGATTTAATATAATAAAGTAATATTTTAGTTAATGAGACTGTAACTAATAGTTACCATTTTTAAATTTTTAGGCGATAAAAGTTATAGTATTTTTATAATTTGATTAAAATATTAAAATATTATAATTTAACAAACTCTCTAAAACACAAAACTCCTTTGTGACTACATATTTTTGCATAAATGTGCAACGAGATTTTCAAATTTCACGGTCTTATTTTTTTAATCGAAAAGGTGAAATTTTTTTATTGCTGTTTTTCTCATAATTGTTACTAAATTCCAATATTTTTGAACTAAAAGTTTCCGACAAATATATCTCTAAATTGCCAAAAAAGGCTAAGGCATTCCTTTGCTTAATGCGCATCTAATGTATTTCTTTGCACACATTGAAATGTCAAGTTTGGAATAATATCTGTCAACAAGCTTTCAGATGTGGAGATATTTCAATCCTATACTTTCCCTAGTCGTATTATTCCTTTGCTTAATCCACATCTTTGACCATGAATTTTAAAATATTCTTGATGGAGTAGTTTTCTAACCGTGGATTATCCCTTCACTCAAATTGGAAACTTGAGGGGGAAAAAAGAAAGATATTCACTTAGAATTTGGATAAGTTTTTCACTTTGACAGCTGTACCACCTTTTTTATAAGAAGGGTAAGAAAGAATAATAATAATGTAGATGCTCTGAGCAGACAGGAATACTAATATAAAAACTAGACATTTTTTTTTTTGGTATAATATATTGCAAGAACGTAATATAGGTTGAACCCGAAATATTTCACCTATCATGAGTGTCTTATTAACTAAAAATTTGCCTCCGAAAAAATATAGGGCAATTTGATTCTTTTTTAATTTTTACTTTTCAAGACTAAAAAGAAAATAACATTATGATGCATCTTGATGCCTTCTTCCAATCATAACGATGGGGCTGGCAGCGAGGGGGGATATGGCCGCCCAAAATTTTTAAAAAATTGATTTTTTAATAAAATTAATTTTTTAAAAATATTCTTTTAAAATTTACCTTTTATCCCTCAATTTAAAAAAAAAAAATTCTCTCATATATCTTTTGTTGGTATTATGCCCTAAAATCAATTATTTGTATAATGTTTTTTGCACATTCATTAATTAAAAGGCATTCTTTATCTTTTAGTTTGTTTGATTATTTCGTAAGTGTGTGTATAAAACTGATAGATAAAATCTCAAGCACAATATACAGTGTTAAGAAAATCATGATAGAGATCATGATGTGAAATTTCCATTACGCTATATAGTATTTGTGATAAAATTATCCCTAATTATAATATTAATGAGATAGAGTATTATTAATGAGCAAAGATTAGCACATGAGATAGAGTATTATTAATGCACAAAGATTAGCACATGCTATACTCCTTAATTGGATCAAGTGGTAGTTCTCACATCTGTGAGTATTAGGATACTCATGGTTAACATATGGATGCTTGTTGGATGAACAAGTTTATTAGATGATCTAACTATGAAATAATCACATGGAAAACTATTTAGTATTAGTGATAGAATCTCATTATAGTAGATGTGCAAGTATCCTTAGATTTGAAATCTTCGAGGTACTTTGTTTACCAAGTGTTGTGTTTTGATGCCAATCCTGGGGATTTCCTATATAAAATGGATACTTAATGCAATATAAAGTAAACAAAAGTAGTCAAGAAGGTCAACAATAGGATTCATCGCTCCTAATATTAGGAGAGTATATCTCACGACAACTTATAGTGAATTATTTCTCTAGAAATCCTTGGCCAAGTTAATTATGTATTGGAAACAGTTCAAACTGATGCACCAGTTGAGTAATGGGTTTTAGGAACAAGTACTAAAGTAGTCGGGTTAGAATTAATAATATTCTAGAGAGAGTTATCATTAATTCCATATTCTAGACCAAATGAGATACAGAATGATGAAAAATTGTTTTTTGCACTGATATTTACTATTGAAAGGTTCAAGTTAATCCACTTGACTTTTTGAACTTTTGAATGGTTATAATGCATTGCTTGATGCTACTCTTGATTTGCTAAATATGAATTTATTAATTAGAGAATTAATAAATTAATCATAATTATTGAGGACTACAAATCCTACGTTTGGTAGGACTAATTCATATTTTGATGCCAATTGATCATAAAACCTAATAGGTCACACATAATAGAGGATTTATTATCTAAGATATTGTTTGATAATATTATGGGATTATTTGTGAGAAGAAAATAATATTGTAGTCAAATTATATGCTGATTATAATTCAAGGGTCTAATTGCAATTATTGTTAATTAAATCATAATCCTATAAGAGTCTGGGTATGTTTTTTTATGGGAAGTCGTAAGATTATAATAACAGATATAGATGTGTTTCTATGGGTGATCCTAATATTATTCTTCTTCTCTTTAAAACCCTAATTGTCTCTACTAAAATCTGTTGGCCAAAATTGACAAAATTTTTCCTGGAATACTAGACTTGTGTGGATTTTGTTAGAGGCACCCCTCTTGGGACGCAATGGTTCCTTGCAATTGAAGGAACAAAGAGAACGCCATTGGTGTTCGTGACTTGAGTGATTCGTGATGTTGTTGCTTGGACGCAAGAGTCTGAAATTTTGCTGGAATTCCAAAAAGTTTTGAAAGACTGTAGAATTCTTGAAGGCAATCCTTCACCCCTTTTAACTTGTTTTGTTTACATAAAAGTGATCCATGGATGGGTTTCATGTTTTAATTCTTCTGCTTTTGAAACCCAATAGTGGTATTAGAGCTTACTCATATATGAACTTATAGGTTTTATTTAAGTGATGTTTGATCGGTTCAAATGGACTTTTTCGATTTTATGTTTTTATGTGATCATTAAATATACATAAGATTGTCTTACAATAGATTTAATGATATATAGAATCATTTTCTGTCAGTTTCTTTCGCACAAAAGGGTTTTTGAAACTTTGTACTATAAAGGATTTTTGAAGTCCAAGTGTTCTAACATTATAGTATGTTGTTTTAGAAGAATTATCATGATACTGATTATAACCTTGTGTAAATATATATAAACATGTATCTCTAACTTACAATGATAAAGAATCAGGTTTGTAAAATATAAGGAATGAAAAATTTGCAGGTTTGAAGGCCAAGCAACAGGTTGAAGAAGTTTAAGCTGGTGACCAGCTTTACATAACCACAGGCTGAATAGATTTTCATCCAGCTGGTGACTGGTTTTGCAAAGCTTGTGGCCGGCTCGAAGAGTTCAAGTTGACAATCGGCTTTAATTGCCATGCCCTAGCTTGAAGCTGCTTAAACCGTCATAAGGCTTTAGTTGGTTCCGTTTGAAGTAGTTCAAACTAGTATAGGCACTGGTTATATTTTACTACGTAATAATATTTTTTAAAAAATTGCAATTGGTTTTGGATCACACATTTATGCTTTGTATTTATTTTTTTTCCAAGTTATTTTGGCATGTGGCTGGTTATGGACTAAGAACCAATTTATTTATTTTAATCATGTTTACTATTTTGGTTTTAAATAAATAGGACATGCGTGTCATGTCTTCTCTATAATTCTTGCATGCTTCTCTTCTCATCTAGAATTTCTCTCAAATATAACTTGAGATTTCTCCATTAGGAATTTATATAATTAGATTATGTAGGCTAGATATGATTAGAAATAATTTTACAGGAATACGGAGATGGCGACCAAGAACAAGTAAGAGGATATCGGACCAAAAGCTACGGAACTTGGGTGTGGGTCTTTTGTCGAATGATAAGATCTTCTTCCTAACATGCATGAACATATAGGTTTGACCAAATTTATTTCCTATTTGGCTTAAAGAAATTACTCTAGTAAGGTCCATAACTAGGCTACGTAATTGTATTTATTACCATTTTATCCATATGTTGTTTACTGATAATTATGCATGCCAAATGATATGACCATTAATAAAGAAATTAAATCCCTCAAATAATATTAAATCTAAAAGCCTTTTATTAATATAGTAAAAACAAGAGTTGTTCTTCAAAACCATGTTATTGGGCATATCTAAACCTACTTGACGTTGAGTATATTTGAGCTATGAAATTCGATTCTAGATTAATGGGTTATATTTAACTAATATTTTTTTCTCGGTTGGGTATACCCCATGTATTAGACATATTGGAGGCAAAGTTAGGGTAGCACTAAATCTTTAATATTAAAATATGTTAATCACTAAATGATTTGGTAGTTGCATTGAATGCAATTGATATTAGATATCTACCACTAAACCTAAGAGTGGTTTGCGGGACATACCCAAGATCATTCTTAAGGAATTTGGATATCGATTCATCAGGGAAACTTCCAATGGGCTTTCTAGAATCGATAGTGTGGGTTATTGGTTTAAGTAAAATGGTAGAGTAAATATACACATAATTAAAGACCTAGTTAATTGCATCTTATTTGCATATACATTAACTGATATCTCTTATCTTTTATCTAGGTTATTTGCATCATGACAACCAATTTGAACTTACGTAGCATCTTGGAAACAAATAAACTTATCAAGTCTAACTTCTTAAACTGGTATGGAAATTTGAGAATTGTTCTCAAGTTTGAAAGGTTACTTTACATGCTTGATACTCCTATTTTAGCAACTCTAGCTATTGATGCTCCTGTTGATAAGTATGATGTCCATAAGAAGCATAAGGAAAACAATGAAACAACATCTTGCATCTTGCTGGCGTCAATGAACTTTGAGCTTCAAAATTAGCATAAGTGTATAGATGCTTATTCTATCATCTTCTATTTGAAGGAATTGTTCAATGAACAAGCCAGAATGGAAAGATAAGAGATCTCAAAGCAATTATTCTATTCTAAGATGGCAGAGGGTACTTCAATGGCAATACATGGACTTAAGATATTGGGATTGATTGAGAAGCTTGGATCACTTAGGTTTGTAATGAACCACAAGTTAAGTATTGACTTAATTCTTCAATTTTTGTCAAATAGTTTGTCAAAATTCATGATGGATTGCTAGAAGAATAAGATTAGTCCATTTTTCCTGAGTTGATTAAGCTTCTTAAGACTGCAAAAAGTTATATTACGAAACAGAACAATGCAGCAATGTTGGTTAATTCTTCAACTCCTTCTAAGTAGATGAAAGTTCTTAAGAAGAAGATGAAGAATCTAATCAAGCCTAAATGTGGAACAAAGAAGAAGGAGATTGCAACCAAAGGACCATATCACCATTATGGTAAGATGGGCCATTGGACACGCAACTACAAGAGTTACCTGGAGAACATGAAGGAGAAAAAGGAGAAGGAAAAATTTGTTGGCACTTCTACTTTTACTCCTGCTATATTTATGATTGAGATTAATACTATTTTTAAAAATAGGATATGGGTAGGTACTAGTTGTAGATATCATTTATGCACTAATATGCAGAGATTAAAGAGTAATAGGAGGCTAGAGAATGGTGATGTAGATCTATGAGCTAGAAATGGAGCAAAGATTACTATTCTTGGAGTGGGGGACTTATTATCTGCATTTACCTTTTGGATTAATTCTAGAACTATCAAACTGTTATTATGTTCTAATTTTATTAAAAAACATTATTTCAATTGCTTATTTAGATATAGATGGTTTTCATTTGATTTTTAAGAATAAAAGTTATTTTTTTTCATTAAATGATATCTATTATAGTACTGCAACTTTGATAAATAGTTTATATGTTCTAGACATGGATAATTAAATTCTCAACATAAACTAAAAGAAACAAAAAAAGTTAACACAATCTCATCTTACTTATGGCATTATCATTTAGGCTATGTAAACAAGAATCACATTTCTAATTTACATAAGTTTGGTGACTTAGGATTATTTGATTATGAATCATGTAGTACACGTGAATCTTGTTTATTTCATAAACTGACTAAACCCTTTATTTTTTTTTCTAGAAAAGAGAATACGACTAAGTAGTTGTTGGAACTAATACATACCAATATATTGTTAATGTTATACCATAGGAATAATCATTTGTATATTGTATATGGCATATTTATATAATAAAGATATTCTTTATCTTATTAGTTTGTTTCATTTATACTTCATGTGCATGTAACTGTTAGATAAAGTCTCAAGTGCAACACTGTATTAAGAAAACTGATAGGGCCTAAATTGTCATATATTTTCCTAATTATTTAAGTATATTTTGTGATACTTTTAATACAATAACTAGTTATATTTCTTTTTATTTATATTTCACTTATAAAAATATTTTTTTGTGATTTTATGCAAAAATAGGTTAATTTAGAGTTAGTTGGAGAACTTCACAGTAATGACCTAGGACCAGGCCAAGAAAACAGACCTAGTGCCAATCCTAGACTGGGAAAATAGAACAAAAGAGAAAAAAATAGATGCAATGGAGGAGCTATATTGGAAATTAATTAAAAGAAAAGAAAGAACAAGGAAATCCTGGGAAGGATGAAAAACATCCGTGGGAGGATTGAATAAATTGAAGCCGCAACTCAATAAAAAGACAAATAAAAGGAAGAAAAGACGGTGGCTCATGGTTACTGAACTGAACAAACAAACAAAGCTAAAAGGAAAAAAAGTATAATAAACATCCTTGGGAGGATGTTGAACATCCTTAGGAGATCGCAAGAACAGAGAATGGCTTGAGGTGGTTGGCGGCTCATTAGCTTGGCAAAGAACAAAGAAATGACATCGGCTCAGTTGTGGCTCGGTTAGGTGCTTGCGGCTAGAGTGAACCGACGACAAAAAGAAAATGCAGTCCAGTGGCTTGGCTTCAGCGAATTTAAAGGAAATTATCGCGGCTCGTCATCAGCTTTTGTTCAATCTAACTTCCGCAATAATGTCTCTTTAGTGCAAAATGACAACAAAACAAAGTTGCCAATTCTTTCACAATTTAAGTCGGTGGCCTTCTTTATTTTTATTTTAAATTCTATTAGGAAATTACTCCTTCTTGGTGTAGGATTTTAGAATGTTCTTGTGCCTCTAAATTGGCCATTCATGTATGTAATCAAAGGGTGCACTATATAGAGACTTAGACATCTTTTAGAGTGCACCAAATTACTGTTTTCTCGAGTGAAGTTTGTCATTCAAGGAGCATTCGTTTTGAAGAAGTTTTCATTGGAAATTGAAAGGCTTGTGTATGAGTATTTATCTTTTTCCTTTGTTTTCTTTTTCTTGAACAATGATGAATTTAATTCTTTAATTGTATTTAGATATTATTTTTAGATTTATGATTTTGAGTTAATTTAGTTCTTTGATCAATTTATTATTTATCTTGGGATTTGATTACTTATTTTTGTTATGCAGTAGTTTAATTAATTCTTATTGTTAACTTACTTGAAAAAGGGGTTGATAATGACTTCAACTAATTAATTTCATATTTGTTATTTCTTAACTTGCTTAAAAAATGGGTTAATTGTCAAGAACTTAGGTAATTAAAGGTTAGTTGATAATTGTTAGAATATAGATTCATTGACTAAGTTCAAGCTTTAAATCACCTATAATATAGGAATTTATATGAAGATTGATTTAAATGCATCTTTTGAGTAACTCTAGTAAGATAGAATATATCTATTAAGCTACTTAGAGGATAGGGAATCATGAATTGCAAACGAAGTGGTTCTAATTTATTCCTTCATGAGACTAAGATGATAATTGATTGTGACATTTGCTAAGTGATTCATTGTTATGTTTTCAAAAGTATTTGTCTAAATTGCATATTTTTACATCATTGAGTTGTATATATATATTTTATTTTCTTTTTATCATTTTATCATTTTATTGGGTCGGTTAAACAATGAATGAAAAGTGATTAGTGTGTACTTGTTCCTTTGGGGCTCGATACTCGTTAATTCCCTATACTATGCTTGCGATGAGTATACTTACCCGTATGTCTATTTTAGGATTAATATTTTAATTAAAACTTGGCTAAGGGATGGATTTAACTTTAATAATTTTTATACATCTAAAATTTACGCATAAAAAACTATCATAAAGATCATGATGTGAGATTCCTACTATGCTTGATTGTGTTTGTGCTTAAATTATCATTAGTAATAGTTTTAATGAGATAAGACATTAGTAATACGCAAAGATTAGCATATGGTATATCCCTTAATTAGATCAAGAGGCAGTTCTCATTTTTGTGAGTAATGGGATACTCAAGATTAATATGTAGATGCTTGTTATTTGAACAAGTTCATCAGATGACCTACTTATGAGATATCACATGGATAACTATCTAGTACTAGCAATAGAATCTCATTATAGTAAACGTATAAGTATCATTAGACTTGAAATCTCAAAGGTACTTTATTTACTAAGCATTGTACTTTGATTCCAATCTCTATAGTCCTTACAAGACTACCTATGGGATAGATATTGGGTACAACGTGAAGTAAACAAAAGTAGTTGTGAGGGTTAATAAAGGATTCACCACTCCTAATCAGGAAGTATATCTCAAGACTACTTGCAAAAATCATTACCCGAGAAGTCCTTAGCTAAGGCAACTATGTGTTGGAAATAGTTCCAATTCATATACATATTAAGTAATGGATTCTGGGAACAAGTACTAAAATATTAGGACCAAAATTAATTAATATTTTGGAGGAAGTTGGCTCTAATTTTATACTCTAAATCGAATGAGATACTGTACGGTCAATAAGTGTATTGCACTGTCTTTTTGCTATTGAAAGGTTCATGTTAAGCCACTTAACTTTTTGGACTATTAGATGGTCATCAAGTATTCCTAGATGCCGCTCATGACAAGCTAAATAAGGATTTATTAATTAAAAAATTAGTAAATTAATTCTAATTAGAATTAATAAGTTAATTCTAATTATTAAGGATTATTAATCCTAAAGATTTTGGGATTAATTCGTATTTCACTACAAATGGAAAAAGAAATCTAATAGTTCATACACAATAGAGAATTAGTAATCGAGATGTCATTTGATAACATTAGAGGATTTAATTGTGAATATAAGAAGTTGTTGTGGTCGAATTATAATTAGTTATAATTCGTGGGTCAAATTTTAAAAGGCAAAAGTTTATCGCTCCAATTGCAATTAAGGAATACTTTTCCTTAAGGTATTGAAAACAATATGAACATATGAAGTCTATATATGTGCATGCTTTCGACTTTTTATATATAATGTTTGGTCGCCACACAAAACAAACATAATAAGAAGAAAATTATTTTCCTTTCAAAGAATTTTCTTTTCTCACAAATTAAAACCCTAGCTACCTAAACTTCTTTGCTAGCACAACGACATAGTGATCTCAAAAGCTTCCCTCATATGGACTATGTTGGAGATGATTCTATACTTGAATCGTAATGGGTCGATCAAACAAAGGCAAAAAAACTAAGAATTACAAAGGTACCAAGAAAGGTAATCTTCCTTCTTTTGTTTGATCTGTTCTTCACATATAAGTTGATCTATCACGTTGTTTCTCATTTTTTCTTCCACTGTTTTCCTATCTTTGCATGGGCAAGAAAACCAACACGTATATGAGCCAATTACATTGCAAGTAAGATGGGGTTATTAATACTTCATAATCTTTATCGATGATTATTCATGAATTGGGTATTTGTATTTAATAAAATATAAATATGAAGTATTTGACAAGTTTAAAGAATTTAGAAATACAGTAGAGAAAGAACTTAGTAAAAATATTAAAACCCTAAGATTCGATCGAAGAGGTGAATATTTAAGCTAAGACTTTTAAAGTTGTCTTAGAGATTATAGAATATTATCTTAATGGACTCCTCTGTATACACCTTAGCATAATGGTGTATCTCAAAAAAGGAATCGAACCCTACTAGAAATCGTTCGAACTATAATAGCTTTTGTAGAATTACCTAAATTGTTTTGTGGATCTGCACTGAAAACTATTGTTTATATTTTAAACAGAGTTTCATAAAAAATAGTTGATACTACCCCTTATCAGTTATTCTTCAGTAAGAGAGTAAAATTAGGTCAATTAAGAATTTTGGGATATCCTGCTTACATTAAGAGGACAAAATCAGATAAACTTAAAAATAAGTCCGATAAATATTTATTTGTTGGATATCCAAAAGAGTTATATGGATATTATTTCTATCTTGTTTTTGGAAACAAAGTATTTATTTCAAAGTATGCTATCTTTTTGGGAAAGGAATTCATACTTAAAGGAGATAGTGGGAGTAAAATTGAACTTAGTAAAGTTTAAGAAAAACAAATAAATATTGATCAATCAAATGATCTCATATCTATTAAAAAAATAGATGAACCTTTATATACACAAGAACCTAGAAGATTAAGTAGGGTACGTGTGGTACTTGAGAGATATGAATTTCCTATTAATAATCACAATGACATATAATTCATAGAGGAAGACAAGCTTACTACTTATAAGGAAGTTGTGAAAAGTTCAGAATCTGATAATGGCTGGAAGCCATGAAATCAGAAATAGATTCTATGTATGATAGTTGAGTTTAGACTTTGGTTGATTCATCTAATAGAATTAAACTTATAGGGTATAAGTGGGTTTTTAAGAAGAAAACTAATATGGGTGGTAAAGTGGTTACCTATAAGGCATGATTGGCTGCTAAAAGATATTGTCAACAATTTAAGTATCAATTATGACGAAATTTTCACTTGTAGCAATGCTAAAATCTATAAGAAAACTCCTTGTACTTGTTGCTCACTATGATTATGAAATTTGGCAAATGGATGTGAAAAACTTTTCTTAATAGGAATCTGAATGAGAAAGTATATATGACACAGTTTAAAGGTTTCACGTCTAAAAATGATGCACATATATGCAAGTTGCAAAAGTCCATTTATGGACTAAAACAAGCTTCTAAGAGTTGGAATATTTGTTTTGATAAAACAGTTAAATAATTTGATTTCATAATAAAATATTGATTAACCTTGTATATATAAGAAGGTTAGTGGGAATGCAATTATTTTCCTATTATTACATGGAGATAACATATCGCTAATAGGAAGGGATGTCTCAGCTTTTCAATCAGTAAAAATATGGTTATTGAAGAATTTCTCTATGAAAGACCTTAGAGATGCAACCTATATTCTGGGGTTAAGGATCTAAAGATCTATAGAGATAGATCAAAGAGGTTTCTCGGTCTTTCATAGTCTATATACATAGACAAAATGCTAAAAATGTTCAATATGGATCAATTCAAAAGAAGTTTTTTACCCATGACCCCATAGGGTAAGCCTTTCAAAATTTATGTATTCTCAAACATACGGTAAAGAGGATCACATGAATAGAATACCATATGCTTCGACAATTAGATCTATCACATCTGCTTTGAGAAATACTAGGCTTGATGTATTATGTTCTTTTAGTTTAACGAACAGATACCAATCTGATCCTAAAGAAGGTCATTGGGCAGCTGAACATTCTTAAGTATCTAAGGAGGACAAATGATGTATTCTTGATAAATAGAAAAGGTGACTTAGAGGTCAAATAATATACTGATGTCAGTTTCCAATCTAATAAGGATGATTACAAATTATAATCAACCTACGTATTCATTTTAGGTGGAGGAACAATTAGTTGGCAAAGTTCCAAACAAGACACTACTATCGATTCAACCACAAAAGTTGAGTACATAATGGCTTCTGAAGCAACTAAAAAGGCAGTTTGGATTAGGAAATTCATAACTAAATTAGGAGTTATACCAAGCATTGTTGATCTAATACATTTGTATTGTGAGAATAATAAAGCCATTGCACAAGTAAAGAAACCATGGTCTCATCAACGATCTAAGCATGTACTTTGGTGCTATCACTTAATATGAGAGATCATTGATAAGAAAGATGTAAATATAGAGAGAGTTCCAACTAATTAGAACATAGCTAATCCATTCACAAAAGCAGTACCCCAGAAGGAACATGATGTCATGTTTAATCATTTGGTATTCGATCCACGAATGATTAACTCTAGTGAAAGTGCGAGATTGTTCATATAATGCCCTAAAATCAATTATTTGTATAATGTATTTTACACATTTATTAATTAAAATACATTTTTTTATCTTTCAACTTGTTTGATTATTTCATATGTGTGTGTATAAAGTTGATACATAAAGTCTCAAACACAGTACACAATATTAAGAAAATCATAAAAGAGATCCTGATGTGAAATTCATATTATGCTATATAGTGTTTGCGCTAAAATTATCCCTGGTCATATTGTAAAACTCCACCCTAAAATTCCCTGGGAGCATGCATTGCATCATTTATGCATGAACGTAATCATACCTAATTTTTATCTTATGTTACTCGAGTAATTTAATTTGGAAGTAATCATTTTGTGAGGCTTTATTTAGCTTACGTGACTATTAGAGCAAAGTGAAATTTTTTTGGGTAGATGATTTATCATAAGGAGGGTTTAGGTTCAAAACTTGGATTTATAAAAATATTCATATGCTTATAAGGCGTAACACATGGTAGCAGTTTATTAGCAAGGGTGTTTGGATTTTAATATTGATTGGTTGAGGGATCGATGGTTAATGCTTATTTGGACATCCTTTATTTTTCTTTTCCTTCCTCCTCCCTTAGTTACCCTGGCCGGTCAGTTTTGGGTGATTGGTTACCATATTTAGAGGGCTTGGTTCCATGATTTGAGGAACAAATTTACCCAAAGAGATTGATTTCCAAATTTGTTTCACCCTATAAAACAATTCAATTTCGTTATCTTCTCCTTATACCTATGATTCATATGCTTTGATTTGGCAACTATAATATACTTATTCCCTTTTTGCTCCAAGAATATTATTCGTAGATTGAGTGGGACTCCTTTAATTATTAATTACAATCTAGCCGCCACCTTCTATTTTAGTGGAGGGATATTACACCAACTATACATAATGAATTCAATTTCCTTTTTCATTACCAATCTTTATTATGTGTGTGTATACACACACCCACATATACTCAAAAGCTAGAAATTTGTTTCCTTAACATTTAAGTATTTTGGGTTTTCCAAATTCCTAAAATTCCTCCTTCATATATATCTAGTTTCCTTCTATAAACACTTTCCATTCCTCCATCCCCCTTTATAGAAAACGGACCCTGGATATGCTTTGAGAAAACTGTTGCACTGTCAAATTCCTGCCATTAGCATTGTTGGAACCTTGCTTCCTTACAAGCTGTCGTAACTTCCCATTTTTTGGCAAGAATTTAAATTCAAAATTGCTTCCATTAGAGCCTCGAATTTAGCACTTTTGCTTCTTAACTCCAGCTAAGCACCGAGTTTTTAATCCTTATTTCGGCCAGCAAAGGGAGTTATTCTTTCCTTTAGTGAGTCAACCAAGACTGGAAGCTAAGAGAAGAATTTCCCTATCGATACAAACTAAATAATTCTTTTCTTTTCCAAATAGGAAAGCTACCTTATATTCTATCCCTTAAAAATCCCAGCAAGACAAATGATTTCTCTTTTTCTATTGCACGAGATCCTACTCCAATTCAGCCAAGAAGAGCTGAACACTTTCTACTCTAGTAAAAACAAAGCTAGGGTAGAAGGGATTGGTCTTTTTTCTCTCAAGCAGTACACACAATAAGTTGTGACTTCAGTCCCGAAAACGCACTAAGCAGACCTTTAACTTCTGCAGGACCCTTAGCCGACTCGCCTACGCTCAAAGGCATTCAGCCTTACCTAATTACGGTAACAAAATTGAACTAGCATAGCACACAAATAATAATAAAGAAAATCCTTCACCTCTCCCATTTGCAAAACCGAGACAGCAATACCCAAGCTATTTGGCTCTCCAATCATAGTAAAATCGGAACAGCAACTTCTTATTTCTCGTGTTTAATTCTTCTCCTCAAGCGAAGTAGTCTAGCGCACAGCAAGGCTTCTGCTGTCTTTTCTCTTCCTCACGAAAGACTGAGAGCCCCCTCTATTTTCCTCAATTTTTGCACACTTTCCTTTTTTGATTCTATCAATCATCTAATAATCCTCCACCATTACTCCACCTAAGAACCGAAACGCTCTAAGCCTAATTAAACCCTGGTTCTCTTCAGCCGAAAATAACCCCAACTTACACAAGATAATTCTCTTGGCCTCCGTACGTATTCCCTTTTTGCTTCTTCACCAAGACAAGATACTAACACATCCATGAATCCTCTCGGCCTCCATCAAGACAAGGAAAGGACATTCTCTACCTGAGAATCACATCCACAGACTACACAAATTAAACTAAGGTACCTTCTTCTCATGAGTAAGTTTTCAGCCTTGTTGTCTTTGTTCTAGAATTGCTAATAATGGGGTAGGGTTTCAAGCCCTTGAAAGAGTGAGACATGCTTTATTTTAACCTTACTCGCTATTATCTTAGAGGAAACTTACGGATTCGATATTGATGTTATCATAATATTCTTTGATAATGATATTCTATGTAAAAAGGAAAAACTTACTTGAATAATTATTCATATGTTCATTAATTGATTTCTTAGAACAATTATTTTCTATGAGTTAGTGTTTTAAAAATTATTATTTGCTATTAATTCATCATTATATTAATCACTAAATATTAATTGCTATTGACTTATAAATAACCTAATTATCATCTATTTTTATGTAACTTATGCATACCGAATGCTAAATATAAAATGCTAAACTTTATTTGCTATCAATTAATTGATCAAGGTTCATCATCAAACTCCTATATCTTTTACTTGATTGTTAATTGCCTTATAATTATGAATTCATTTAATTACTATCTATTTACCTATTAAATAATAGTTGTTATTTTAATAGAGGCTTGATTAAATAATCGAGACGATTTCAAATAATTATTATAATTAGTCGTAATTTGTATTTATTTGTGAACTTATAATTACTTACAAATTGATATTAAATAAATGTCCAATTGATTGTTAGTATCTGTATGATACATACATACATACATACATACATACATACATACATACATACATACATACATACATACATACATACATACTTTTGCTTGCATAAATGAATATTATTCAAATATGCAATGTTCTGTTTAGATTGCGAGAGTGTGTAGAAGTTTAGGACAAGATTTCTATTTGTGAATTATAATTTCAAGAGTTGGGGTCAAAATCTCGAATCTAACTATACTGAGAGATTTATGTTTATTAGAAGACTCCAATTCGGTACGTCCTTGCATAATTATTTGACAAAATAGTGCACAGTACTTTAAGTCATTATGTTTGAATATTTATTTTCTATCTTGATGATCGAACATGGGAAAAATTACACATTGGCACAACACGTTATTTTGATCAAAATATTACTTGTACAAATATAAGACAATCATTTTGGATATCTTTTTAAAAATCATCAAATTTTCATGTTTGATTGATTTAATAGTTTGTGTATTTTGATGAGAATATCCTAAATCAGATATGATTCTTTGAATACTCAATTAGGACATGCTTCTAGTACTAGTCTCTCAGAGTTTGAGCTAATCTCCCAATAGACGACCACTTCTGGGAGATAAACTCTATCAGGATGAGATGCCTATATTAGTAAGTCTAGCTAATCTGCTAGCAATATGGTCCAATTGGGACTATTGACTGGATATGGATGATCGGTAAGTTTGAGGTAGAAGATGGAGGAGTATTCTCTCTAATGGGGAGATCACTCACTTCACTATGATACAGGATTTCACATTGGCTAATCATGTTGCAATGTTTCTAAAGGTGTGGAAAGCGGAAAAACACGGAGCATGCAGCGAAAGTGAACATAAAAAAAACTGAAAAAAACAAGAACAGGGGAACTCCAGGACAGAGTCAGCGCTGGCTTTGGCAGCCCTAGCCGACGCCGGTTGCGCTCTATCTAGATTCTGAGGTTAAATTTTTTTTACCTATTTTTCTCGTTCTAAGTGTTGGCTGTACTGGAATGTGTGCAACCGGTGTAGGTGTGCTGGTAGAAGCCTCTAGTGTGATTCCTGCAAGCCTCCTACTCCGCTTTTGCATGTATGTGAACGTCAAACTCTCGGTCTTCCAGTATATGGCCTGCCTAACTACCGTTTGGTGAACAACTAACGAGTTAGGAAATTTTCTGGAGAGAGAGAAAGAGAGAGATAGACGTCTGGCTTCCACAGAGAAGAAGTCATCTCTCTTGTGTGTCGATTTTCAATAACGTTGTTTCCAATCCTTCTATTTAACCTAAATAAAAAACCCTAGGTTAAACTAGATTGAGCCATTGGACTCTTGGTTTAACTTATTGGACTTAATTAATTATTCTAGTTAGAACCAACTCAATGGCCTAACAAATAATTAATTTTCCAACCCAAATAAACCAATCCAATTAAATAAGTCTAAATCAGTTTAGTCTCAGGTTAATCCCTAATTATTCAAATTGGCCTAAAACCCTGAATAATTAATTAACCCACCAAACCAATTTAATTAATTCTCTCTCCATAGACTTTTATTTTATTCTAGCCTAATAATTAAATTAGGCTACTTAAATAAAATAATTCTATTTAATTTAAGATCAATTCCTTAGCCTGTATTTAATTAGGGCTCACAGTCTATACTGGGGACCAAAAGTCACACCGCCTTGACTACTAAAATGACCAAAATACCATTGCCATATAAATAGTTGTATTTTTCATTTTAAATATTTTCTAATATTACCATAAGAAAATATTGACCCTAAGGATAGTACTGCGTTAGCAAAGTCTCTGACCTATAGGTGTAATGACTAAAATACCCCTCTATACATCGCTGTACATTTAGAGAGGAAAAAATGTACTAACACCTCTCTAAATGACATCTAGCATCCTTAGACCTCTAGTCCAATGATCCACGACTTCTTGGATTGTTTCCGCTTTCTAAGGGAGCTACCCTAAAGCAAACATCCAAGTCATGTTTTTCAGGGCCTTGGATATTAGATCATTTAAACAAACACAAGGGGCGATATAGTATAGAAACTATCTTGTACAAGTCTGTCTTAACCAACTAGTCACACATACCCAACATACAAGTATATTGGCCCTACGATAGAACCTCAACTATAGCATATCAAAGTATATGCTTCTAGCTTCGTTAGACCACCAACTCATACTCAAGTCGTAGAGTACTAGTCCACGCTGTAGCGGTAGTAGTCTAGGTTTCTACCATATAGTACTTTTAAGAAACCACCACTAGAGGTCCTGTTCTAGGTATTCGAAATACGCTTATGTCATGAAGTAAGTGGACTACTCACTGGCTAAAGGTAAGCTATTCCCCATTTAGAATTCACAATATAATAACCTAAACATGATGAGATTCCCATTCTCATCAATCGGTTAAGAATAAAAGTTTATGTGCTAAGTAACCTGTGATCCATACCTTACTGTGAAAGACCTCCATTCACATGGACTACTTACTTAAACACAATGGGCTTTTTTCAAACGTAATTATGCACACATAAAATTGTAAATTCACAAACAATTTCTAAGAATAATTTTTTTTATTAAAACATTCGATTTTTACATCAGAAATCTAGTCTAAGATGGCATACATCCCAACAGTTTCATGACTTCTCGATTATAAATTATATTGATATAATGCTATTTAGTTCGGTTATTGAAATATTCTTATTTTGTTATTTGGATTCAAATTAAATTTCCTATGTTTGAATATAAAACTTAGAACCACTTCGTGTTTATTGGATGACTTGTGAACATTTTTTGTCAAATATTTATGAAAATTACACAATGAAAATATTTCTAAATTGTTCCATATGCATGCACAGGACTTTCTGAGAAATTCATTTCTCACATAATTTTTTCGATCATATTTCAGGAAGTACTAGACCTAAGGTGGGCATTTATTAGAGAAAGTGTTGTCCAAATTTCAATGCTTATTTATGTGTTCGTGTGTGAGAAGACATTTGGCATTTTAAACATTATTTCATTTAAGTCTTGGATTTGGTTTGTACATTTTGAATTTGTTTTCCGAGACACTGTATTAAGTTTAGATATGATGTAATTCTTTTGAGTTTATTTTCATACTCTTTTCATGTCACCTAGTTACAAAGACCCCTGGTTCTCAAGATAGGATGGCATCCTCGACCCTATCAGGTCTCGTATCAGTGGGGTGTTACGAGTAGTACTAGAGACTAGCTTTAGGCTTTATCTTTCGTCCACGAGGATTTATTTCTTTCAGCTTTTCTGATCTGGTAGTGGTTGTTGTGTCTTTTGTACAAAATGGTTAAAAGATACATAGTAGCGGTAAAACTATGGCCTTCTATGCGCAGACCTATTGCACCACCACCTCCATCTAATCCCCTTCCTCCTTTCTTTATGTTGGAGTCAGAGTCGAAGTCTGACCTAGACATACCCAAGGCTGAGAGTAATGATGAGGAAGTAGAAGTGACAAAGCTTGTACCTGCCCAACATGGGCTAGATATTGACTTGATGCCTAATAATGACAACTTGGTAGAGCTAGACTTTGAGGAACCTAAGAGCGACTGCGAGGACTTCATGGCTAGATGCATTAAGTGGGCCAAGTAGGCAGAGCTCAAAGGGAAACTCAAAGTAGGGGAGAGTTCGATGGGTATGGAGTGAATAGGGAAATTCTCAATGGATCCAATGAGGAGGGTGAGTATTTGAGATTTGTAGATAGGAAGGATAAAGACATCTCAAAAAACACTGGAGGTTGGTTATACGAACCTTGAGATGAGGAGTCGGTCGATGAGTGACCTTGGGAAGATTACCCTGAGATGTAATACCCTTATTAAAGATAACAACGGACGCATATCAACACCGGGTGTCACCCTATCCAGTTTTCAGGACAAGAGGTCTTTATAATAGAAACAACAAGGTAAATACATATATAAGGTCCAAACTCAATAGAATCTCACACTGAGGGCCATATATATACAAATATTAGAGAATCTCATATATGCTATCTCTATCTATAACAGAATACAGTACATGATAAAAAAGAAAGCCATCCAGGCCTAAAGAGTTGACTCTATGGTATATCCTTCTATCTGTATGTTCGCTCAGCTTTAGATCCTACAAAAGGTAATATAAAAGATACGTGTGAATGACGAATCACCCAGTGAGTCCTGTGTGTGCTAGTGCTTTATCAAAGAATAGAGTACATAAAACTTTTATGGAATAGCATATCATTTGTTCACTGGAAATAATTCCAAAACTCTCTAAAGAAGAGTTTATTTAGAACTTAATCATTTTTGAAAAATTTTATTTCAGATTTCAAATTATTACCTCAATTTTCAAATCACAGGCACTTCTCCAATAGAAGGTCAGCCTGTATGCAAGTCCCACGGTCCTTGCAATCGGCGCTATGTATTATTGTAGTAAGACTACAACCTCTAGTGATCAACCGTGCGTCGCTGGAATAAGTACACCACAATGTACTTTTGCTCAGATATACTACAACATACCTAGTGTACTGCAATACAGTCTTGCCATCATAAGATAGGGGTCTCAATCTTAACTTCAATCACCATCGAGGCGGCAAGGAGTCAAACGTGCTGAGTGTCCTCGCCCAACATCTAGTGGCTAGACAGGACGACTTATCTCAAGTCCTGTCACCCCATTTGGAGCAAGACAATAGAATTAGGCCAGTTGCTAGGGCTGTCTAACTCTAATGTAGGTCAGTACAAAAATCAAAGTCTTTGTTGAGTACTCAATGTCACCACTACTAGCCTTTTCTGACTGATCAGGCCAGAGGGTTATCTAATCCCGTAGGATTTTCAATCAAAGCATTTTTGAGGCAAATAACACTTTCCAGAATTCGATTTCACTGACTCACAAGTTAGATAATCATTCACATAGGCTTCGTAGGGCCAATTAATTCATTTCATAGGCGCATCAGGACAATAAAACAATTTCATGGATCAAAATGTCATTTTCCAAAAGTCAATCTCATATTGAGAGATCATTTTCCAAAACCATGTCAAAATAGATTAAAGAGTTCATTTATACATCAAAACAAGTTTCCAGGAGTATTTGAGTCATTTTTCTCGTACTCGATCAGTAAAGTCATTTCCAAGGATATTCGGGTCATTTTACCCATACCCGATTTTCAAAAGACTTTTCGAGGGTATTCGAGTCATTTTACTCTTATCTGATTTGAAAAGTATTCACAAAAGTTTCAATAAGGGTATTTTGGTCATTTATCGAACACCCAATTCCAAAGGTGTCCATAAAATATTCCAATAAGGACATTTGGATCATTTTCCAAATATCCGATTTCAAAAGGAATTCATTTCAAGAAATCTAGAATTCTAATCCCAAAAGAGAATTAAATTCAAAGTTTCAAAACACGTTTCGATAAAATATTTCAATAAAGGCATGTAGTCAATTTATGAATATCCGATTCCAAAATTCACCAATTTTTGAAAATCCCAAGTATTTTATCCCAAAAGAACTAAATTCACATATTCATGCTTTAATTATCTAGAAAGGTTTCCAAGCCAATTATGAACTTCATTCAAGCCCAAAATGGCATAAAATAAATCTTGCTCAAATAAACCTTAAACATATTTAGGGATTTCCAAAACGGTATAAAATGTAGCATTTCATGGAAAAATAAAGTACACTAGCTTTCAAAAGGGTATTAGAAATCCAAGGGATTAACCTCATACCCTAAGTAACTATTCCTGTTCACAGCCGTTTAGTCACCATCTCTACCATTTTCGACGTTTCGTTGACCATTTACCACTAAACCTACACCAAACATCGTTTTTGAGTTAATTCGTGTTAGGCTGAAAAATAGCCGACGTCCTGCTAATGTGCCCGATGTGTAGCCGACGTCCAACCGGCGTTTAGCCGACAGGGCCGACGGTTAAGGAAAACGTTCAATTTCCGTTCTCGTTGTTTTTTTTATTCTTTCGCTTTCCTTTTTCCACATCCTTTCTCTTTTCATAAACAAGGGGTTCACTTCATATTTCCCAATTATTTCATCCAAGATCATACAATTAATCACCCTTAAGTTCATCCAATTTCTATGCAAAAATCTGAAATTTTGCTGCTTTGGCACATGATTTTGTTTTGGACATAACTTTCAACCCACAACTCCGATTTGGCTCTAGGATATATTAAAATGACCATATGACTCTTAACTTTAATTTTTCATTGGCGTTTTTCAGATTTCTAGTCCTCGTGACTTGTTATTGGGCAAAAACAGCCCCAATAGTTTTTTGGTTTTTAATCCATTTTCACAAAACAACTTCACCTACTTGCTTCTTAATTCATAACACCTATATAACCCTTTGTCCACTTCAGTACCCTTCAAACAACCTTAATTCTTCCAATTTTCAGGTTTAAGAAAACCACTAAGTTCTTATGCAAATTGTTGGAATGTATGCCCTCTAGACTAGGTTTCTGATGTAATTATTGAATTTATTAATAAAAGAATTTATTCTAAAAAATTTGTTTGTGAATTTACATTTTATTTGTGCATGATTTACGTTTAGAAAAGACCCATTTTTTTTTTTAAGTAAGTGATTCATGTGAATGGTGGTATTTCACAGTAATGTATGGATCATGGGTTACTTAACACATAAATGTTTGCTCTTAACCAATTGGTGAGAATGGAAATCTCATCATGTTTAGGTTATTGTGTTATGAATTTCAAATAGGGAATAGCTTACCTTTAGTCATGGGTAGTCCACACACTTCATAGTATAAGCGTATTTCGAATACGTAGAACATGACCTGTAATAGTGGTTTCTAAAAGTACTATTTAGAAGAAACCCAGACTATAACTGCTACAACATAGACTAATACTCTACCGCTTGAGTATGAGATGGTGGTCTGACGAAGCTAGAAGCATATACTTTGATATGTTGTAGTTGAGGTTCTATTGTAGAGCCGATATAATTGTATGTTGGGTATATGTGACTAGTTAGTTAAGACAGACTTGTACAAGATAACTTCTGCATTATATTGCCCTTTGTGACTGTTCGAATGTTCTAAATATCAAGGGCCCTGGGGAACATGACCTGGGTGTTTGTTTTAGGGTAGCTCCCTTGGAAAACGAAAACATTCCAGGAGTCATGGATTATTAGACTAGAGGTCTAAGGATGCTAGATGTCTTTTAAAGATGTATTAGTACACTCTTCCTCTCTAAATGTACAGCAATGCGTAGAGGGGTATTTTAATCATAATACCTGTAGGTCAGAGACTTTGCTAACGCAGCATTGTCCTTGGGGTCAAAATTTCCTTATGGTGATATTAGGAAATATTTAAAATGCAAAATACAGCAATTTCTATAGCAAGGGTATTTTGGTCATTTTAGTAGCCAAGGCGATGTGTCTCTTGGTCCTCGGAATAGTCTATAAGTCCTGATGGTTTTGGGTTGAGGGATTGGTCTTGTATTAAATGGATTTTATTTTATTCAAGTAGCCTAGTTTATTTATTGGGTTAGAATAAAATAAAAGGTCCAAAAAGGGAGAATTATATTTGGCCCATTTGGGTTATTTAATTAATTTAATTATTGGGCTTGTATTAGTTTAGGAATAATTAAATTGAATTAAAGGCTTAACCCAATGAATTGAGTTATTTAATTAATTTAATTATTAGGTTTGTATTAGTCCAAGAATAATTACATTAAATTAAAGGCTTAACCCAATAAACTGGGCCATAGGTCCATAGGCTTGTTTAATGGCTTAACATGACATGGGCCTTAGGACTTCTTTGATTTTTGGAATGCCTAGATAATAGTTTATTATCAAGGCTGTTGGGATTCAATCAAAAAGAGGAGTCTGTCACAGAGGCACTGTTGTTTTTTCCTCAAGCCTCACATATTCTCTCTCGTGTGTGTTCTCTGTGCTTTGTAAAGAGCAAGAACAGACACCCGAAACCTACCTGATTAATGCTTGATAACATTTAGTCGGAATAGGAAGATCATACTCTTCATGCATAGCCTTCACTAGGCTTTTAGGCGCGGTTATATTCCGAAAGACAAGAAGGTTGCATTGATGCCCAGAAGAAACCGTCGGCTTGCGGGACAACAGCTTGAAGAATTGATCTCAGAACTAGAAGCGGTTCAGACCGAAGTGCTAGCACCCCCTAGACTTGTGAAAGCATGCAGAGGCATAAAGATTTTCTTTCACTGCCCTTCTTCACGTGCTCTATTTTTCCTAACATGCTGCTGTGCATTTTTCGTTTTGCCATATTTACATTCACAAATAACATATAATTAACATCACGTTAAAAAACAATTATAATCTATATTCTTTAACGTTTGACCCCGTTTTTATCTCAACTCTATCATCTTTCTTCTCAATTATGAACCCCCTTTAAATCACCATTCAAATACCCTTATTCACCATACAAAACATAGCCTATGAATCATGCATCCAACTAGTACACACACTCGCACACATAAAGTCTCACATAGTGCACAATAATCATTTTAAGCATCACAAATCTCACATTTTCATGTTATAATTCATATCAAAATGATTGCCGTAATAAAATCTACAATTTTAATTCTTGAAGCATAAGATTTTACCCTGTGTATGAGGTGTTCTAGCTTGAATTTACTTCAAGAATCTCCAACTTCTTCAAGAATAATAGTTTCTCTCTTTTTCCAATTTTTCCTTGATTTTCTCAACTTTTTCTTCCTTATTTCCTATCAACTCTTCTCTTCTTTTTATGATGCTAGTTTCCCCCCCAAATCCACCGCCATTCTTGGTCAAAATAATGACCAATAGAATTTTGCTCAATTAAATGAATGGTTGCTACTTTACACGTGTCACGATCTCCTTTTTTTTCACATTTTTCTAATTATTTTGCAAAGCTTATTTAAGAAGTCTTGCATGCATAAATATTTCATGCATCCTCTTATTATTTGACATTTGTCCTTGCCCACCAATCACAAGAAGCCACGCATCCCATTTTCAACCACATTTTCCTATTTTCTTCAAAAATACCAAAAATCAGATCCATAATGGAAAAATATTTTATTTTACCACACAACTGCAAAAATTTCATTGAATCCATTGGTAACACTTAAAGTCTTCAATTCCTTCTCTATTTGGCCAAATTTGCGGTCAAAGTCGTATGCACGATCATAATGACGAAAATGCCCTCGATACCCGGGTAGCATAATTCACACCAAAACGTGCGTCTCATCGCACTGATCAATTTCTCTTGTCAGATTATCCTAAAATTCTTATTTTGTTAATAGTAATGCCTTTTGAAAATTTAGGGTACCTGTAGAACAAATCCAACAATTAATTACATTCAGGTCCCAACAAAATTTTATTTCACCAAAGTATTCATCTTATTACATCGATCAACTTTTGGTCTAGACATCAATACAAATTCTTATCCTATTATAAATAGTAGCCAATTGAAAGTAAAAAGGTAGGTGTTACCTTCTCCCCACCTTACAAAAATTTCATCCTCGAAATTTGGTCTATACTTAGAATATTTCTGGGTATTTCTTCAACATCTTTGCCTCTATTTCCCAAGTTGCATTTTGTACAGGATGTTGGTTTCACAACTGTAACACCCTATACCCTAAGTACCTAGATAGGGCAGGATGTCGCTTCATCCAAAGGACTAGGGGTCTTTATAACGCGGTACAAATAAAAAAAATCACTAAATAAAATTAAAGGAATAATTTCATTACATTCGGAAGCAAAACTTATACAAGTCTGAAAAATCAAAACTAACAAACATCTCTTGAAATAAATTCAAATCATAAATAAATAAATAACTGGAGTTCATCTTATAACGCTTCACCCTACTTAGTATAAGCAATCCCCTGAAATCATGATATAAAAGGTGTGAGATTGACATCTCAATAAGTCCCATGTGTGCAAGTGTCAATTGAAACCATTTCGTGTATGCAGGTTTATCCAAATTATAAAATCATGTTTGCAAGTCAATTTCATCAAAAACAGTTATACAAAGGAGCATTACTCAATAAATCCAAAACAGTTCACAATAAATAACTGTTTCATCACATTCATAATTCTTTAAGTAGGGAATAGTAAATGATTCAACAATACAGTAACACAATCCATATCATGGTTACCATAATGATAACTTTCCAATATATTCTTTCAACAATGGGCAGTAGGGGATCCACCCACTAGGTGAGACACTCCTCTATCTCTACACCTAATATTTCGGTTGTCCAATCTAGATCAACAATGTCCATATGGACCAATATGCCAGTGCGGACGACCTGATTAAGTAGTACTGTTGCCTCTCTAAGTTGAGTTTCTCTTCTAGAGGTGGCCTCCTACCGGAAAACTCACTCTTGCTCTTTGAGACTAGTACCACTAGCCTACCATTGCTGAGTACTCAACGTTTCCCGGTTAGGGGCAGAATCATTTTCCCTTTTTTAGAAAGTCTTGATTAGTTTGATTGCAAAACGTGGTTTTTTGTAATAGCATTTTCAAATCATTTGACAATAGTTTAAGAAATCATTTTTGAGGTTGAATAATTAAAATTTAGCAAATTCGTTTTGAAAATCAAACTTCCACGTTTCCAATCCAAGTATCACAATAATCCAGTATAACTCATCATTTTAGTTAAGGCTTAATCCTTGTGTCAAAATATCATGTTGACATCAATCCTTAATAATCTTGCAAAAATTGCTTACAAACATATAACTTGTATCAAAATGGTTATGCAGGGACTTACCTAGATAGTCTCAATAATCAACCAAAGTGATACTTGATATCTTTTTCACTTTCTTCCTTATCTGGAATCAATGATTCTATAATTAGAACCCAAATATACATCCACTTATCTTTTTGTGCATCATGAATGCATATGATCATACTAATCATCTAGTTCATCCATAACACTTAGGTGGATTAATTCATTAAATCACCTCCATTCTTTCCATAGTCATATATCTCACCCATGCATGCTTACACTTAGTTCACATCAACTTATATAATGACCCCCTTTAATCAACTATCATCAATTCCATATATTAACCCTAACTGCACCAAAAGATCGCATCTTTATTCAACATACAATAGTTCTAGCTCATCATAGCAATGTTTAACCATGCTTTACTCCCTATACACCTAGTTCACAATATTGCACCATCAAACCTCATCAATTCTATCTATTCATGCTTTTCATGAAAGACTTCATGCATATTAGCATCACTATAAGGTCAACCTTATTTAAATCAGTAAAGTTAATCCTTAAATACCTCTTTGACGGCACAACAAGAGCAAATATGGCGCCTTTGGTGCTTGATGGAGTTTACTTTGGAAAAAAGAGTCAAGTGGTGGCTCTTGGTTTCCTTGATTTGAAGATCACGAGATGATAAGGGTAAATTAGTCCCATTTGGTTCGAAATTTAGGAGAAAAGAAGAAGAGTAATTGAATAAAAGTTGAAGGGGTTTGAAGAGTTGCTTACCTTGCTCTTAGGGTTCGATTTTGGTGGAGATTGGTGCTGTTTTGGCCGAGTTATTGGTGGGGGTTGGTGGCTGGAATTTCTGGGTAGAAAAGGGTGTTTAAGGTTTAATAGAGTTTGATCTTGCTTCAGTCTCTTGATCACAAGAAGGAAAAGATGATAGCTTTTGTCCCTATTGCTGTAGCCGAATTCCAGCAAGGTTTAAGGGGGTTTAGGGCTGGTTTTTTGTGGCTGTTTTCTGGTTGTTATTGTGGCCACAATAAGGGAGGAAAAAGAGATGAAAGAAGCTGGTTTTCTACCTTCCTCTTGGACGAAATTGGGAGGTGGAAAGAATAGGGTTTTGCGTGTAGCTTTTGCCTAAGATAAGAGGGAAGTTGAGAGTAAGGAAAAGCTGAAATTTTCATTAGAGAGAGAGAGAGAGAGAGAGAGAGAGAGAGAGAGAGAGAGAGAGAGAGAGAGAGAGAGAGAGAGAGTGTGTGTGTGTGTGTGTGTGTGTGTGTATGTGAACAGTGACGAAAATTGGTGGGAAGGAGAGGAAATTTCTGGTTTTTGATTAGCTTAAAAGAACGTTGATTGATTAGGGTTACTTAGGGAAGTCCTCTCCTTTATTTAGGGAACTTGAAAGGAAATAAAACTTATCAAGGTGGTAGCTAGGGTTGGTTTTATTCCAAAAATTTAGTTAATAAAAATGGTATGTTGATTCAAGAATTAATTTAAGTAATGCCCTAATTTATTTTAGGCAAAAACAATTAATTGAGGAATAATTATATTAGGTGATAAAATCTAGATTCTTGGAATAAAGTTGCAATTTCCTTTCCTTAAACACTAGCTTTCGAAAATACCATAAATCTTGGGAGAATATTTATTTCCTTTAAAGCTTTGGACAAGATCCTTTTATTTCCAAGTAAACTCTTTTAGAGGGAATAGCTTTGGGAAAGTTTCCTTCTTTTGAAAGTAGTAGCTATAATGTGGTTTCCAAAAGAAACATTCCTATAATTTTCTTTCCATAATGAAACCCTTGAGTAAAGATCCTTGGAAAATTCTAGATGATAAAATAATTAAACTTCCTAAAAGTTTGAAATAAAATATTAATTAGAGAATATTAGGAATTTAATTTATATTAAATTCTTGTTAATAAAACCCAAAATAATCAAAAACCCCTATTTTAGGATATTGGAAAATAAGAAAGTAGTAGCCCCTAGGATTTTCAGCCAAGGGAAGGGAAAATAAGGGAAAAAGGGTTTATCAAATGTGAAAAGGGAAAGGGTTTGCAAGAGTTGGGATTCGAACTCAAGTCACCAAAGAACACACACCAAGCTCTAGCCACTATTCCACAATAATTCTTGGTAAATATTATCTTAATAAATTTTTTTGATTCCTACTCACTTGTTCCATCCTCTTTCTAATAAATTCTCCTCAATAAAATAAAACTCAACTAACTTAAATAACACGACAATTAGTTCATGCAACAATAAACTAATATTTTCATGAAAATAGTTCAAATCATTAGTATAAAACAATGTGACATGCATGACTTTTCCCCACATACTAAAGGTGGTCTAATACGGGGTATTACAACAACACTTTTACAAGTAGGATTGTCTTATTCCGCAGTTCTTTTTCAGCATACTCCAAGATCTTAATAGGCTTTTCCTCATACTTCAAGCTTGGAGTCATCTCAATGGGTACTTCATTTAAGATGTGGGTAGGGTCAGCTGCATATTTTCAAAGTTGGGAGATATGGAATACGTCGTGAATTCTTTGAAGCTCTTTAGGTAACTTCAACCGGCAAGTTACTTTACCAATCTTCTCAATAATAGGAAATGGTCCTACGTACCTAGGTGCGAATTTCTACCCTTGTCCATAAATCCCCAATTGTCGTCGTGGAGTCAACTCCAAGAA
This sequence comes from Voacanga thouarsii, assembly GCA_026120185.1. Taxonomy (NCBI): domain Eukaryota; kingdom Viridiplantae; phylum Streptophyta; class Magnoliopsida; order Gentianales; family Apocynaceae; genus Voacanga; species Voacanga thouarsii. The sequence goes on along the minus strand of JANUWF010002187.1, from coordinate 144,459 downwards.
TACACACTTGATATGTCTGGACTTGGATATAAAAATCATACAAAAACAAAGCACATTCCAAATTAAGTTTAAATTAAAATGTTAAACCCAAATCACACATATGAGTAAGCGTACTCATCATTAACTGAGCATAGGGTTCAAACGAGTGTTGATCCTCAATGAACAAGTAGACATTAATTACATTTCTTTCATTGTTTAACCGACTCGACAAAACAAAATCGAAATAAAATAAAACAAAAGAAAATAAAAACCAAAATATATACATGTCAAGGATGTAGATTTATGTAATTCAAACCATTGATTAGACAACCATGATCTTAAAGTATCCAACCTCTATCATAACTAATTATTCCCTTGGCATCATGAAAAATTAAAATAGACTCACTTCTTTCTCAATCCATGAATCCTTATCTTCTAGATAATTTAGTATCACATATTCTGTCTCAACCAGTCTTATCCAAAAGATGCATTAAGCACAGTTCTTTCGATTAAGTCCCATTCTCAGGCAAACTTAACCCATGAAATTAACCAATTGAATCCATATTCTGGCAGACATCAATTAACCTTTAATTACTCTGTTCTTGCTATTAACCCCATTTTTAGGCAAGTTAAAAGGTAACAAATATGAAATCAATCAATTTAAACCATCAACCCTATTCTCAAGCAAGTTAACGACACAATCAATTAATCTCGCAATCAACCCAAGTAATCAAATACCAAGAATAACAAGCAGTTGATCAAAAGATCAAATAACTCTAAATATTATGAATATCTACAACAATGTCAAATTATAATAAAACAATTAACATATCATTGTTCAAGAAAAAGAAAATAAAGGAAAGAAATAGATACTCATAGACAAGCCTTCTTTTTCTTCCTTCATAGACCTTCTTATACAATCCTCCTTGAACTTTTCATCTCGAGAAAATATTGGTGATGCACTTAAAAATAAATCTAAGTCCCTACATTGTGCACCCCCTTTTCTAGGGTAAATTGGCCTTTATTTATAGGCTTACAAAGTTCCTAAAAGAATCCTATGTAAAGAAGAAGAAATTACCTAAATATAATCCAAAACCAAAAAGAATAATAAAAGGTTTAAATAAAAGTCTAAATAAAACTAAGGGAAAAAAATCAAATAGTCCACTGCTTGTTGACTTTGTAGAATTGGAAATTGATTTGGACTTTTGTCTTCTTGTGCTAGAGATTTTGATGTCCGAATTGGAATTGTGGAATCTGCTTAAATTAACTCCAATTGTAGCCGTGCGGAAACCTGCTTAAGCCACCGAAAAATCCTTCTCTCGTTGGGTCGGCTCACGTGAGCCAGATCCAAATTGTTTCCTTTGATTCCTTTAAACCGGCTTTAATTGAAGCCACATCCAAGCTACTGAAATTTGCTGTTTCTTTCTTTGTTGTCACAGCGGCTCAATTGAGCCGCAAATCACCAAATTCCATCGAAAGTCTTTCTTGCTGATTTCCATTTCCTTTTGTAGCCGCAATTGTTGACTTTCTTCTTTGCATTTAGGCCCACCGAAATTCATGCCTTTTCTTTTGCTAATTGCTGACTGAATCCATTCTTTCTTTTCTTTCCTTTGGTCTTTGTTTATTTGCTGACCGAAATTCAATTTCCCTTTTGTCCTTTTCTCAATTACAATTCATTCCTCCAATTGTTCTGCACTTCTCTGTTTTTCCAGTGGAAAACCGGCGCTGGCTGTCCTTCTCGGAACTAGCGCCGCCTATATTCTGCTTTGTGATGATTTTGCTTTACTTTATTCCTAAATCCTGAAATAATGCACAAAATACCTTTCCAAGGGTAACATCTCAAATATGAAGGAATATGACTAGTTATTTCACAAAATGTATCACAAAATAATATCAAATAACTAGGAAAAATATGACTAATTTAGGCCCTAGCATACTCCCCCACACTTGAATCTTTACTTTTCCTCAAGTAAACACTTAACCAAAGCACTCAAAACAATTTATTTCTTTTCATATTCATCCATAATAAAGCCATAATTTCTTTCCAACCTTAGACACAAAATTGTCATCCATTCACCCTTTAAAAACCTTTGGAAACTCATATATTAAATCAAACAATCCCAAGGCCATCAAAGTTAAGTTAAACAAGCTTATATCTAGTATATGAAAATTATTCCACTCCTCAAACAAAAACATAGATAACAGAAATCATACAAGTCAAGTCATTTAACCAATTCAAGCATTATAAAATCAAATTTACCACACTCGAGTTAGTGAAATAAGAAAAACACTACACTTTTGTTTTTTTTCTATGATTTTGGGAATTAATAGCCTCAAGTGTATGTATTTCTCTTCACACACCGTATTGGCCCCCTTTACAATCATCACTCATCATTTTTTTTTTCTCAACATTTTTTTTCTAGCCTTTCAACCTTCGGGATAGCCTCAAGAGAGTGCACCGAATACACTTGCTATTTCTCTCCATATTGACCCCCTTTTCAGCAAAAGGTCTTCAAAAAATAAAAAAACTTTTTTTTTCTCAATTCTTTCATCTCACATATTTTTTTGTATATTTTATCAACTTAATTGTTTTTCTCTCACATTCCTTATTCAAACTCAAAGTTAAGTAAATTTTAAATCCATAATACAAGAACTAATCAACAACTCTTCTCAAATTTCATCATATCATCCATATTCAAACTCAAAGAATAAAATAAAACTCAAATACCAAATATAACCAAGGTTAACTTAAATTCTCAAGACTTAGCAAAATCTAACTTAATAAACAAGTTTACCTTTTTAATAAAATATTACCATACTGAATGACAAATCCATATCCAACGTTAAAAGGGAAATCATATCTTCATTATAAACAAATAAAATCCATTTAGCTCCTCAAACGTTTTTTTTTTCTTTTGTTTTTTTGTTTTTGTTTTTTTTAATTTCAACAATTCACAACAATTCAAACATATATCATTGAAAATCCCTTAAATATATATAATTGGAAATCCATTGAAAATCACAAAGATGCACTTGAGAAAATAGTAAATCTCTCCCCCACACTTAAATTGGACATTGTCCTCAATAGGCTAAAATAGCACACTAAAGCATAACCAAGGGACCACGAATGTACAAAGGGAAAAGACAATAATATTCCCCAAGGTAGATTGGCTTCATGAAAAGTCCAAATTTCAAATTCCAAAGTAACTCAACGACCAGAAAAATCATCCAGATAATTAATAAAAACTTGGACCAAGAATATCACCAAACCTCTCCCCCACACTTAAACTGGACCATGTTCTCATGGGCAAAAAATAAACACAATAATGCATCTTAAATGGGACCAAAATTGAAAAGGGGTAGAAAGTTTAAGTAATACTCCCAAAGTGTAGATTAGTTCCACGATATGTGAAGTTCGTGCTTCATGAAGTTTGGAAGAATTGTTCCAGCAAAATTCAACCTACAAATAGAAAGATTAACACACAAGTAAAAGTATAAAGAGTAATTGAAACAAAATAAAATCAAGGGAGAAGAAAAATAGAAAGTTAAAGCCTTTATGTTCCCCTCGAAGTAGATTCTTCCTTGTCTCCAAATCATCCAATAGGGACCAAATAGACCATCATGACCTTCAAGTAGATCACAAGATTCTCCTTGTCTCAAACAAATCCACTTTGCAATTGGTTCGCTTTTCAGTGAAGAATTTCCTAGACTTTTGATGCTCAAGAAAAATAAGAATAATATCCAAAGTAGATAGCACAAGTACCATGGCAGTCAATCTTCCATCAATAAACAAAGTGTTGTAGCACAAGGATGCTCAATTGTCGAAGTTCTCCATATATGCAAAAATTCCAGAAAAATACATAGTAAATGCTTAGAAGTAATCACAAGACTTAAAATTCATTCTATGCATTTTTGTCCACCAAATAAACTCAACAATGATTTGTCCATGTCCAGTAAATGTTTCCTAAAAAATACATATACACAATGTCAAGAAAGTTTAGAGGATGAAATCTAGCTTAACATGAAGAGAATTTTTCCACCAGTGTATTCCCTCAACGTATAAGCTTTAAAAAATTTTGAATCCATGGGAGATACTTAGAAGGAGAAAAGTAATGTGAAGAAGAAGAAGGGGAAGACGAAAAAGGATCATTCTAGGGGAATAGGGAGAAAATAAATAAATAAATAAATAAAAGAAAAAAGATAAGAGAAGAACAAGATAAATAAGAAAAACAAACAAGAAAATCAAAGAAAAATAGAACAAGAAGAAAAGACAAAATAAGAAAAATTTGGGAAGAAAAGAAAGAGGGTAAGGGAACAAACGAAAAAAAATAAAAAAAATAATATATATATATTTTTTGGTGGTTAATAGCCTTCCAAACCGGAGCCGGCGCCGGTTCTGGGCACGAGGCGGCGCCGGTTGCATTCTGTCAGGGTTCCGATTTTATTTTATTTTTAAACTAAAAACCATCCTAATTGACTACTTGACCCCCAATACATTTAAAACAAGAATTCCAAGACTAAACTAAAATTAAAAATTGTAAAGGAAGAAACAAATAATACAATAATCCTTCTCCAATATCGTGTTAGCTAAAGTCCAAACTTGAAAATAAAAAGAGTTAGTAGTGACTCAAAATTATAGATGTAAAAATCAACAAATTAAAAATACTATTATTACACATAGTCCACATTAACATTAGGTTAGAAAAATAACTAATTATACAATATATACAAACATACAATGACAAGTTAGTTATTATGAACATGTATATACCTATTTATATATTTATAACATATATCGAAATTAAGATATAAGTATACAAACAACAAAATATGACACCTTTTTTGTGAAAAGAACAATTGTACAAATTTACATATTTACATCTTTACATATTTATATATTCACATGGTTAAATTAATAAAATCCAAGCTTTCATGCTATTATTTCCCCGACAACGGCGCCAAAAACTTGATGTGTCTGGACTTGGATATAAAAATCATACAAAAACAAAGCACATTCCAAATCAAGTTTAAATTAAAAATGTTAAACCCAAATCACACATATGAGTAAGCGTAATCATCATTAACTGAGCATAGGGTTCAAACGAGTGTTGATTCTCAAGGAATAAGTAGACATTAATTACATTTCTTTCATTGTTTAACCGACTCGATAAAACAAAATCGAAATAAAATAAAACAAAAGAAAATAAAAACCAAAATATATGCATGTCAAGGATGTAGATTTATGTAATTCAAACCATTGATTAGACAACCATGATCTTAAAGTATCCAACCTCTATCATAATTAATTATTCCCTTGGCATCATGAAAAATTAAAATAGACTCACTTCTTTCTCAATCCATGAATCCTTATCTTCTAGATAATTTAGTATCACATATTCTGTCTCAACCAGTCTTATCCAAAAGATGCATTAAGCACAGTTCTTTCGATTAAGTCCCATTCTCAGGCAAACTTAACCCATGAAATTAACCAATTGAATCCATATTCTGGTAGACATCAATTAACCTTTAATTACTCTGTTCTTGCTATTAACCCCATTTTCAGGGAAGTTAAAAGGCAACAAATATGAAACCAATCAATTTAAACCATCAACCCTATTCTCAAGAAAGTTAACGGCACAATCAATTAATCTCGCAATCAACCCAAGTAATTAAATAATAAGAATAACAATCAATTAATCAAAAGATCAAATAACTCTAAATATTATGAATATCTACAACAATGTCAAATTACAATAAAACAATTAACATATCATTGTTCAAGAAAAAGAAAACAAAGGAAAGAAATAGATACTCATAGACAAGCCTTCTTTTTCTTCCTTCATAGACCTTCTTGTACAATCCTCCTTGAACTTTTCATCTCGAGAAAATATTGGTGATGCATTTAAAAATAAATCTAAATCCCTACATTGTGCACCCCACTTTCTAGGGTAAATTGGCCTTTATTTATAGGCTTACAAAGTTCCTAAAAGAATCCTAAGTAAAGAAGAAGAAATTACCTAAATATAATCCAAAACCAAAAAGAATAATAAAAGGTCTAAATAAAACTAAGGAAAAAAAATCAAATAGTCCACCGCCTGTTGACTTTGTAGAATTGGAAATTGATTTGGACTTTTGTCTTCTTGTGTTGGAGATTTTGATGTCCGAATTGGAATTGTGGAATCTGCTTAAATTAACTCCAATTGGAGCCGTGCGGAAGCCTGCTTAAGCCACCGAAAAATCATTCTCTCGTTGTGTCAGCTCGCGTGAGCCACATCCAAATTGTTTCATTTGATTCCTTTAAACCAGCTTTAATTGAAGCCACATCCAAGCAATTGAAATTTGCTGTTTCTTTCTTTGTTGTCGCAGCGGCTCAATTGAGCCGTTTCCCTTGCTTCGGCTCAATTAAGTCGCAAATCACCAAATTCCATCGAAAGTCTTTCTTGCTGATTTCAATTTCCTTTTGTAGCCGCAATTGTTGACTTCCTTCTTTGCATTTGGGCCCACCGAAATTCATGCCTTTTCTTTTTCTAATTGCTGACCGAATCCATTCTTTCTTTTCTTTCCTTTGGTCTTTGTTTATTTTCTGACCGAAATTCAATTTCCCTTTTGTCCTTTTCTCAATTGCAATTCATTCCTCCAATTGTTCTGCATTTCTTTGTATTTCCAGTGGAAAACTGGCGCCGGTTGTCGTTATCGGAACCGATGCCAGCTATATTCTGCTTTGTGACGATTTTGCTTTACTTTATCCCTAAAATCTAAAATAATGCACAAAATACCTTTCAAATGTGAAGGAATATGGCTAGTTATTTCACAAAATGTATCACAAAATAATATCAAATAACTAGGAAAAATATGACTAATTTACGCCCTATCAACACTCCCCTTCAGTAAATTCCAAAGCTTTTCTACGTCAATCTGCATAACTTTTCTGTCTACTCTACACTGCCTTCATCTTGGTTTTGATCAGCTCCATAGCCTGCCAAACCTTTTTGAGATCAAAAGCATCATGTTCACCTATTTTCTATCCTAAACTTTCCCAATATAATGGGGGTTGACATTTCCTTCCATATAAAGCTTCAAGCGGGGCTATTTCGATAGTTGATTGATAACTATTGTTGTAGGCAAATTCTAGATATGCTAAATTGTCAATCCACTTAGTTCCAAAATCTAAAGCGCGAGCTCGCAACATATCTTCTAAAATCCTATTTACTTGTTCAATTTGTCCATCCGTTTGTGGGTGTGCTGCTGTACTAAACTTTAAGGTTGTTTCGTATCTGTTACAACTTAGTCCAAAACTTTGAAGTAAATCTGGGATCTCGATCCGATACAATGCTAGAGGGTACTCTGTGGAGTCTGATTACTTCCTCTATATAGATTTTGCTCAACTTCTCTAAACAATCCTGTTGATTGATAGGGATGAAATGAGCGGTCTTAGTCAGCCAATCTACTATTGCCCATATGGTATCTCACTGTCCTACCGCCATAGGCAATCCTGTAATAAAGTCCATAGTAATTTCATCCCATTTTCATGTTAGAGTTGGTAACGACTACAACGATCCTTCAGGCCGTTGCTGATCGACTTTCACTTGGTGACAATTTAAGCATCGAGCTACAAAATCTAAGATATCTTTTTTCATACCAATCCACCAATAATATCATTTCAAGTCCTAATATATCTTTACGGCTCCTGGATGGATAGTATATTTATTTTGATGTGCTTCTGTTAAAATGTCTTTCCTTATCGCAGACTGTTTCAAGATACAATACCGACCTCAATAATAAATCATTCCATCAATATCCATTCGAAACTCATCTCCTCCTTTATTTACCTCCTTTTGTACCAACCTTTGCAACTCTTCATCTTTATCTTGCTCTTCCTTCAACTGCTGTAGGAAGGTAGGTTGAATGGAAATATTACTCAGCCTTATTTCTCCATCTACGACAAATGTTTCCAGTTCTGGAATTTGTAACATTCGAATAGTTGATAAATTCGCTTTCCTACTAAGGGCATCTGCTACGATGTTCGCCTTCCCATGATGATATTTGATTGGACATCAAAATTCTTCTAGGAACTCCATCCATCGACATTGTCTCATATTCAAAATTTTCTGAGTAAAAATATACTTCAAACTTTTTTGATCGGTGAGAACTTTAAACTGAGCTCCATACAAATAATGCCTCCACTTCTTAAGAGCAAATACAATAGCTACCAACTCTAGGTCTTGCATAGGATAATTCTGCTCATGGGGTTTTAATTTCCTAGACATATGGGCTATCACCTTTCTCTTCTATATTAATACTCCTCCCAATCCTTTCTTTGACGCACCCATGTACACGTCATAAAGTTTACCCATCTTTAGCAATGCCAAAATAGGAGCAGAGCTTAACTTCTTTTTTAGTTCCTGAAAACTTTTCTCACACTTCTCGGTCCACACATAGGAAACTTTCTTTTAGGTGAGTCGAGTCAAAGGTAATGCTTTCTTAGAGAATCCCTCAATAAATCTCTGATAATACCCTACTCATCCTAGGAAACTTTTAATTTTAGTTGGCATCTCGGGACATTTCCAATTTGTCACCGCCTCGACTTTTGCAGGATCTACTGTAATCCCGTCCTTAGACATCACATGTCCCAAGAATGCTACTTCCTACAACTAAAACTCACACTTACTGAATTTTGCATACAATCTAGCCTCCCTTAACTTTCCCAATACTTTTTAAAGGCGTTGTTCATATTCTTGGGAATATTTAGAGTATACCAGAATGTCATCTATGAATATAACCACAAAATTATCTAAGTACGGCTGGAATGTTCGGTGCCTCAAGTCTATAAAAATAACAGGGGCATTAGTTACACTAAAGGGTGCTATTACAAACTTAAAATACCCATATTGAGTGTTAAATATAGTTTTTAGTATATCTTATTCCTAAACCTGAACTTGGTAGTATACTTGCCTCAAGTCTAATTTCGAAAAACATCCAACTTCTTACTGCTAGTCAAACAATCCATCAACCATAGGCAATGGATATTTATTCTTTATTGTTACTGCATTCAACCCTTGATAATCTATACATATTCGCAATGACCTATCTTTCTTCTTGACAAGCAATACAGGTGTTCCCCACAGTGAAGTACTTGGTCGAATAAACTCTTACTCCATTAATCCCCATAGTTATTTCTTGATCTCCTGTACTTCTGTAGGTGCCATTCTATAAGGGGTCCTTGAAATGGATTATGCCGATGGAACTAGGTTAATGGAAAACTCTACTTCTCTCTCCGGCGATAACTCCTTCAATTTCGCTAGAAAAAAAAAATCTAAATATTCATTTACAACAGGCACATCCTCAGGCTTCTTAATATCTCCTGACTTGTTAATTACATAAGCCAAGTATCCTGTGCACCATTTCTTAATCATCTTTTGGGCCTTGAGCCCCGATATAAAAGCATTACTTTTCCTTCTTGCCTCACCTACAAATTCCAATATTGGTTTCCTAGGTCAATGGAAACGTACTACCTTATGTCTATAGTCAATTTGAGCATGATGGTGGGATAGACAATCCATGCCCAAGATAGCATCATAATCCTCTATAGGGAAACATATCAAATCTCCTCCTAATAATTCATCTCCTACCAAAATCTTATAATCCCTATGTATTTTCTCACTATTTATTTGCTTTCCTAATGGAGTACTGAAAATTATTTTATATGAAATTTCTTTCCCTTTTATCCCCATAGAATAAAGAAATGAATTGGCAACAAAAGAATCTGTGGAACTGGGATCTACCAATACTTTAGCAATATGATAAAAAAACAAGGAGCGTACCTTCCACCACTGTAGCCTGATTGTCCGCCTTCTCTAATGCCACCACCAGAGCATGTACTTGAGGTTTAGGAGGTCCAGTTCGGGAGGTAGAAGCTTACCCTGGGTTTCCTCCTCCAAATCCTAACCTCTGTCATTGGCTGTTGCTTTCAGGTCAACTCCATCCTTTGATCCTCCGTGGATAAGGGCATTGAAAACTATTGTGGCCTAACTCTTCAAAATTAAAGCATTTAAAGGTAGGCAATCCTCTAATCAGGCTAGTCGGGCCTCCCCTCATTTGCATCTTTCCTTTCTTCTACCATTGGGAACCTCCAGATCTCTTCTGATTCATGCTCCAAAATTTGCCTCGGTCACATACCTTCCCAATATAAGCTATTTTCGTTCTAGAGGCTATCTCTACTACAACTTTGTAACTTGTGGGAGCCATACGAGCTAATACTCTCTTTAGCTTTGGCCGTAAATTTTTCACAAAACTTCTAACCTTATCTGCTTCTAAATGGACTAAAAGTGGGTAATATTTTGATAGTCCAGTGAATTTAGTAGTATATTGCCCCACCGTACGACCTTCTTGCCGAATAGCATGAAATTCATCATCCTTTCTTTCTACCACCCAAATGTGAATAAACTCCTTCTTAAAACTGTCCTTAAAATCTGTCCATTCCCATTCTCGTTGATTCATCTCCCTTGTCCACCAATCTTGGGTAGGTCCTGCACCAATCTTAGATAATTCAGGCCTGCAAAAATCTTTTCCATCTGTTCAATCCAATTTTTTGCCTCCTATTCTAAATTAGGTCACCCTTGAAATTGCAGAGGATGAAATTTCAAAAAGCGCTCAAGAGCTCAATCCGATTCGACTTCACTTTGGTGACTTTCCCTACTGATACCATTATTCACCCTAACATTCTCATTTACTCTAGTAGTAGTCTCAGTCAACTATTGGATCGTATCAACCATCTTTTGAAAAGTCTGAAACATAGGGTGGTCCAAAGTTGTAAGATAGGGACCTTCTGCCTGTGGTTCCTCCACCATTGGCTCAGGGTTATTTCGAGTAATCTACGATGATCGTCCAGAGGTCCGTTTAGAAGGCCTCTGTATAGTTCATAAGATATAACAATATAATATGGCTCAAAAGTAATCATAAACATAGGCTTAGTGCATATAGCAAAACATAACATATATTTATTCTCATTTATCACAAAGTTAATACAAAATGTGTGTGCCACGCATACAATTATATACACTAGTCAAACAATACATAACATATTATGTATCTACATCTCATCCTCCTATTCGTTATCATCATTGTTCGATACGGGAGGTCCTGAGTCAGTTGAAACTGTGTAAGACTCCTCCGATGCATCAAACTCATCTACATTCATATTTGCCTGTAGCCAAGCTAATCGCTCTAGGTCCATCTCTAAATCCTCCTCGGGCTCCTCAGCTACAATTGCCTCTACCTCAGGTATCTCTTAGTCTGCTATTGCATCAACAACCTCTAAATCTAGTATCTCCTCTTCAAGTACCTCGGGTACATCCCCACCAAACACCTCCTCATCATCCTAAAATAATACTGCACCATTAGGGATACTATCCTCCTCATCATGATCATCCTGATGGCATGGCTTACCACCATCATCAATCTCATCAGAATCACTACCTTCCTTCTCATGTGGTGATAATGTCCCATCGGGAGTAGATGTCCCCTTCACACTAAGGTCTCATGCAAACGGAGTAATGACAAGTAGCACTGGGTCAAACTTACTCCTGGAGAGACGAAGTGCATGACGGCGGCCAAGTCTAGGTCTAGGTCCTATCACAAGAAAATATCCCGACATACCCACTCGAAAGATCTTCCTGATCTTTCCTGATTTCTTCACACTTGAACTTTCACCTATCTCTTTCTTTCCTTCATCATTGCGCTTGTCCAATAGGCATTTGCCCTTATCACTCATATTCACCATACCTACACAATAAAAGAGTTCTATCAATTCCTATGACGATACCACAGTTTGATAACACTAGACACTGATACCAATTGTAACACCCTACTAAAAACAACTGCGAAAGTATATTAACACTGGTTGTTGTGTGAAACCCCACCTAAAGCCAACCCTAGAGTAAGGGGGTCGGGATGCAAATCATATTATTTTGCATGAATATATATATTTTTGAATGATTTTATGTGCTTTAGAGTTGTGGATTATAGGTTAAAATGCTTAGTTATGCCTATCGAGTAGGAGGGGTAAAATGGTAATTTTGCTTGAGGTCAAATTAGGAAGATAGCTTGAGGATTGAATAAGAAGAATATGTGGGTGAGAAAATAAGAGCAGGAGTTATTGTGGTTTAGTGGTTAGAGCTTTGGAATTAATCTCTAAGGTCATGAGTTCAAATCCCACCATTTAAGCTTTTGTCATGATTATCTTAACTAAGTTTGAATTTTTGTTTTCTTGCATTTCATGAAAATGGAATGTTGTCTTAGGGGAGACATGAAGAGAATGTCCTAATCTTATTCTCATATCCTAAAAAGAATTCTAGAGGAATTCTTGTCCTTTTATTACCTCTAGCTTGTCCTAACGTCTTTATAATTTAAAACCATTAAATCATTTCTTTTAAATTCCAAAAAAATTCTGTGATAATCCCTCCACCTTGAATTTCAAAAATCAGCTTTGGAGGATAGGAAGTTGGCCGAAAATAGGAGGAGAAATAGGAAGGGTTTCCAAGAGAAAATCAATCACCATGATAGCACCTTCAAACTCACCTTCATGTTGTTCATATTCTAGTGAAGGAAAATCTGGAAATTTTCCAGAATGTTTGCAGACCATTTATTCGAAAATTCAGCCAGCAAACCCACTCATTTTCTGCTAGAAAAATGGTCATTTTATGTGGCTTGAAGGTTGGAAAATCTGTGCAATTTTCGGACTGCACAAAACCAGGAAAAATTCTAGTCATTTTCACAGCTTTCAACCAAGTAAATGAAGCTGTTTTGATTCATCTTCAAGCCAGCAAAACTCCTCTATATTTCTCCAGGAAGAAGGCTGGGAAACCACCTTAGAAAGAACTTCAAACTCCCTCAAGAATCAGCTGCAAATCGGGTTGAAGGTGTGCAGAAATTCTGCACAGCCCTTCGAAACTCTTGAACTATGAAACCAGAATTTTTTCCAGTTTTGCTTTCTTCAAGCCTAGGCTGAAAATCACCCTTCAACTTCTGTAGAATTGGTCCTTGTTCAGACACAAACTGAACACCATTAACCCCACACTTACCTTGAGCATATGGACTCCATAGCCACACCTCAAAACACTCCTAGGATCACTCCATTCAAACTCTTTTTGAAACTTCAAATAATTCCAGCATTTTACTCCATTAGAACACTCTTGAATTAAGCAAATAAACCAGAATTTCCTCTACCCTTTAAGACTGAATTTCGGCCAGCCTTGGAGCAACATTAACCCTCAATCATTTCAGCAAGACCACCTTGTTCAGCCGACACCACTAGAGAGCATAGAAACCTTCATTGATCAAACACTATTGGCTAATCTCTTACCTTAAACATCTCCTCCACCATTTCCTCCATTTAAATTTCAAATGAAATCTGATCATTCTCTCTCCTTCTTGCTGAAAACCGAAACTCTCATTCACTCTAGACCATTCGGCCAGCCTTCTACCAGAATTTGTGCAGCATTTTCTCAAACTCTGTCCATTTTCACCTAGAACACCAAGAACACACACTAACCTTCTTCAAGCCTAACCCTACTCTAAACACCTCCAATCACTCTCAAATACTCAAAATCACTTCCATTTAATCTCTAAACTTCATCTCTAGTATTTATAACACAAAACCTCGCAAACAAGAATTTTCGAGCGGATCAAAATTAACTTTTCTTTGAAGGTCTCAAGAACATCAACAAGGTAAGTCAAGAACAACCTTCTTGTTCATCTTCTTCCATTCGATTGTACTGTTCTAATGCTCTCTCTCTCTCTTCCAACCGAAATGGTTGATCAACCATCAACCATGGCTGTTTTTCCTTTGGATCATTCAAGGCTCTCAATCGCGTGGACCTTCTTAATTCTTTATCGAAGTGTTCATCGAATCAAGTATTTTCCTTTAATCCTTCTTTTAATTCAGCATTAATGTCTCTTAGATATTGATAGGAAGAATGAAATATGGATAAGGGATTGAGTATATGCATTTGGATTAAGGAGATGGAGTTAAGGCATGATGATTGTTGTATAGGACTAAGTTGTATGAATTTTCTTTTGAATCAATGTATGTTCTTCGTGCTTAATGAAATTTATGGATGTTTGAAGCATGTTAGAGACCATGACACCAAAGGTGATTAGGTTTTTATGTTCTTATTTTGTTTTCATTGAAGCCATGATTGATGATTATGTCTAGGAGGAAGTTAGCCTTGTGATAGTATGTGATAAGTCAAGCATGTGTTCTTGAATGGATTGGTTTATTATTTGATGTTGGAGAATGTGTTCATGAATCCTTTCTGGCAATAGGAAAATTATGGTGAAAGAGTATTTTCTTGTTAAGTCTAGGTTATCTTTACTAACAAATTTTATTACCTTGAATAGAATACTACTATATTTTTCTCTATAAAATTCGAAACTCTAGGGAGATTTGGAATGGTTTATTAATTAAAATATTAATATTTTCTTTATCAAATAAATGAGATCTTTTATTAAAAATAATATATATAGTAATAGATCCTTTATAATAAATAAAATATTATTTATATTAAAATCTATTTGTTATTTATTAATTAAAATTTAAAATAATTCATTCATTATTAATTTTATTTATTACTAATTATTTATTATCTATTTAAAAATTAATTAAAGGTTATTTGTAATTTATTATTTATTTATAATAAATCTATTTTTAAATCACCATTTATTAATATTATTTAGGACTTAATATTCAAACCTTAGTTTATTTATTAAAAATAACGCTCAAGAATTATTAATTGGGTCTATAATTTATTAGCAATTATTTTAGAACCCCAAGTTATTTTAACTTATCAATTAAAACTTATTTTATAAAACTCTTTATCACCTAGCCTTAAAGCTTAGGACATTAGGGTCATGGCTAGTCATGGTTGTAACTAGTTGAGTTAAGAAATTATTTATGTAAGGCAGGTATAGCTCGAATGTAACCTTATGTTTTGTGTTTACCCCAGGCAGGGTTAGGACAGCCTTGGAAGATGTTTGAGTTGAGCAAGCAAAGAATCAGGTAAGCTCCAGCATGGAATTTTGTGAAGACCAAAAAGTTGTTGTGGCAAGCCAAACACGATGTATATGGACATTTATTTTGTAAAGGCAATTAAGGACTGTTTTTCCTTTTTATTTCAGTCAAGCAAATCATTTGAAAGTTAAACAAGTAGTTTTACACAAAAATGCTAAACTTTTTCTAAAACCTAACTTTGACAAGACTTTTAGAAACCCTTTATTGCTATTTCCAAATGAAGCAAAGTATGATCAATTTTCTCCCAAGTGGAACAATCAACGTTGAGTACTCAATAAGAGTAGACCACCAGGACTAGTCTTTGAAGGGTTATGGTAAGTCTCTCAGTAGATGGCCACCTCTGAGGGGTGAGTCCTTCCTGGATAGGATGCCAATCTGGTAGGTCATACCGGTCCGAGCTAGCAAGTTTCAGTCATGTGGACTGTATGTTCCGGAGTGGACAACCGATATGTTTGGGTGTAGAGATGGAGGAGTATCTCACCCGGTAGGCTGTACACCTACCTTTTGTCAACTTGCGCAAAGTGTGGCATTCTGACTGTTATTTAGTCATGGGGCCCAACGTGTGGTAACCCATGGCTACCCGTTTGAGTAGTTGTATTTATGGTACACATGTATGGTTTGAAAAGTGAAACGCCACTCTTTATTTTCAACATTTATTTATTGCTTGCCAGCACCTTTTCCTTATGAAACTTTTACAACTTGCATACATAAATTATTTTACCTGAAACACTCAAAGCACACACGGGCTTATTGAGATTCTTATCTCACCACCTTTTACGCCATGTTTTCAGGAAGATCCTGCTGTGAAGGTCATTAGCTAGATTGTTGCCTATGCTTTGAAAACTCATGTTATTTACTTTATGTGATGTTTTGAGAGATTGTTGCAAACAATTTATTTGGAGTTGTTCCAGTACTTATCTTTTGTGTTGTAATAAGTTTAATTTTAAAGTTTTTATTTTATTTTATTTTTATGTAACCTGGTTATAAAGATCCCTTGTCCTCTGGACGGGGCGACATCCCCGGCCCTGATGGGCCTAGGTAGTGGGGTGTTACATGTTGTCCCATCTAGTTTCCCATACAAAGGGTCTTTATAGCAGAAACAACAGAGTAAATATATATATAAGGTCCAAACTCAATAGAATCGCATACTGATAGCCACACATATACAAATACAAGAGAATCTCATACATGCCATCTCTATTTATAATAGAATACAGTACATGATCAAAAGGGAGCTGTCCAGACCTAAACCACCGACTCTGTGGTATCATCCTTCTATCTGTAGGTCCGCTCAGCTCTGGATCCTACAAATGGTAAGATAAAGATACGTGTGAGTGACGAATCACCAGTGAGTCTCGTGTGTACTAGTGTTGTACGAAATAATAGGGTACATAAAACTTTGTGGAATAGCATATCATTTGTTCATTAGAAACAATTCCAAAACTCTCTAAAGAAGAGCTTATTCAGAATTCAATCATTTTTGTAAAACTTTATTTTAGATTTCAAATCATTGCCCTAGTTTTCAAATCACTGGTACTTCTCCAACTTTTTCAAGAACAATACTTTCTCTCTATTTTTCTAATTTTCCTTGATTTTCTCAACTTTTTCTTCCTTATTTCTTCTCTTTTTTTTTTCTCTCTTCTCTTCTTCTTATGGTGCCAGTTCGCCCCCTAAATCCTCCACCATTCTTGGTGAAAATAATGACCAATAGGATTTTGCTCAATTAAATGAATGGTGGCTACTTGACACATGTTGCGATCTTGTTTTTTTTTTACATTTTTCTTAATTATTTTGCAAAGCTTATTTAAGAAGTCTTGCATGCATGAATACCTTTATTATTTGACACTTTTCCTTGGCCACCAATCACAAGAAGCCACACATCCCATTTTCAACTGCATTTTCCTATTTTCTTCAGAAATAACCAAAATCGGGCCCGTAACGGAAAAATATTTTATTTCACCATTCAACTCCAAAAATTCCACTGAATCCATTGGTAACACTTAAATTCTTCAATTACTTCACTACTTGGTCAAATTTGTGGTCAAAATTACGGGTGTGGTCAAAATGACAAAAATGCCCCCGATACCCGGGTAGCATAATTCACACCAAACTGTGCGTTTCATTGCACTGATCAATTTCTCTTTTTAGAGTACCCTAAAATTCTTATTTTTTTAATAATAATAACCTTCCAAAAATTTAGGGTACAAGTAGAACAAATCCAATAATTACATCCTGGTCCCGACAAAATTTTATTTCACCAAAGTATTCATCTCATTACACCAATCAACTTTTGTTCTAGATATCAATACAAATTCTCATCCTATTACAAATAGTAGCCAATTGAAAGTAAAAAGCTGGGGTGTTACATGAGAGCTAGGACAGTGAGGACCCTTAGTGGTTTTCCTTTAATTACTTTTTTAGTAAGTCTGGCATGAGAACTATCTCGTTTTCATTATTTGATTACTTTCCTGTATTATTTAATTTCAATAAGTATGACTTAAAAATTTGATTCTTTCAGGTAAAATCATACTTTAAATGAATTCATACATGAGTGAATTTGCTTATTGTATCTCTTTCTGCATATTAGTTGATATCTTCTGCATTTACTTTAATATTCTATCGCTTAAGGCAAGATACCTACCTACCCTTTGTTTAACCCTTCTGATGAGTCCTTTGCTTCTTTAACATGAAGATGGGACCAAGATATAGAGTGACCATTCGTGGTAGAGGAGCACATACAGTTGAGCCAACGGCCCCAAGGCGTGGAATGACTACCCCCTAGAAGGGGAAAGCATGCGACAAGGTGTCTGTACATGAAACTACACCACCCTTTGTGCCCAAAGAAGAAGTAGAAGGAAACTAAAGGCAGAAAGCAGGGTCAAAAGGACCAAAAAAAGTCTCAATAAGATAAGTGTTCAGCAAAATGACAGAGTTGCTACACACTCTATCAGAACGGAGGACATCTTATGGAGAAGACTAGGCACTAGAACAGTTCCTAAAATTCAAACCACACTATTCTTTGGAGAGGTAGAACAGGATCAGAAAGCAAGACAATCGATAGAATAGATAAAGGACATCTTTTCTACCCTACAGTATATGGAACAAAGAATGGTGATGTTTGTGGCCTTCAAACTGAGGGGCCTCTTACGTGATTGGCTGTAGTGAATTCAGGAAGACTAGGAAAAAATGGGTTAAGACTGGACTTGGGGAAGATTTTTTAAGGCATTCCGGGTAGAATACGTTCTTCAATGGATTGTGGAGAAATGAGAGGACGAGTTCTAGAATCTAAGGTAGAACATGTCAGTTGCTCAATACGCTACCCAATTTAACAAGATATCGAAGTATTGTAGGTGACTGGTGGACATGGAGAATAATAGGACCTGACAATTTGTCAAAGGACTCAAACAAGGACTATAGAGAGCTCTAGCACCATTTTCTCTTACTACATATGCTGTCGAAGTGCCACTAGAACCGAAAACAAGGATAAGAGTTGAATGACACATTGACCATTGTTTTCTCTAAAATAAAATAACCTAAATGAACCCCAAACCAGTAGTGGAATAATAAAGGGAAGCAAGCTCAGACCACACGAAATCTATACCAAATCTTCCCATGTGCTGATTTTATAGTAAGCAGGGGCATGTGAAAAAGAATTGTTAGCCTAAGAATCCAACCAGAAAGTTCTACAACTAGAGAGATCCCAACCATAAAAAGAGCAACTACCCCCAGCTTTTAAGAGTTGGTCTAACGAATTCTGCTTAAGCATCAGCCAATAGGGGAAGTAATAGCAGAGTAGCAAGAAGCGAGGGAAAAAACCCTAGGTGAAAGCTAAGTTTTTTGCATTGAATTAAGAAGTGGTCAATATGGATGTAGCCATGGTAGAAGGTAAACATTTTATCCAAGGTTATCTTATGAATATTTTGATTGACCCTGGCTTAACGCACTCTTATATTAATGAAATCCATGCATCTCATATGGGTTTATGTTTTATTGGTAAGCACACCATTGGGAAAGTCGATGGAAGCCTATAAGTACATACCAAAATTTTATGTTCATGTTGGGAATGAGAACTTGAAAGCTAACCTCATTGTTATAACATTTGAGGATTATAACTTGATTTTAGCAATGGACTTATTGTAGAAGCATGGTACTTGAGTGGATTGTAAGGGCAAAATAGTTCAATATATTCGATTGGGATGAAACATACTAGAATTCAAGAGAAGTCATGTGAAAGCACTAAAGTTTCTGATAGTAGAGACCAAGGCACAAAAATTATTAGGGCAAGGATGCAAAGGGCATTTAGCCTACATAATAAATAAACCTAAGAGTCAATGCACGCTGGAGGATATCGCAATCATAAAGGAGTGTCAGGATGCAGTTCTAGCAGAACTAGACTTGCTGCCTCCACATCGAGAAGTAGAGTTCATAATTGACATCATACCTGGAGCCATGCCGGTATTGATATCTCCATATCGAATGGCCCTAACAAGCTAAATAAGTTAAAAGAATAGCGAGAAGAGTAATTACAACAAGGGTATATTCGACCGAGCATATCTCTATGGAGAGTCCCATATTATCTGTGAAGAATAATAATGAAACTTTGAGGTTATGTATTGATTGCCAGGACTAAACAACCGAATAATCAAGAATAAATATCTTTTACCAATAATAGATGAGTTGTTTGATCAGCTTCAGGGATCAAGCTGTTACTCGAAGTTGGACCTTAGGTAAGGATACTATCAAGTTCGAATCATAGAGAAGGATACTCCTAAAATAGCCTTTAACATGAGGTATGGCCACTATGAGTTCGTATTAATGTCCTTTGGGGTGACTAACTGATAGGGGCTAAATTAGTCATTTTTTTTCTAGTTATTCGAGGCTCTTTTATGATACATTTTGTTCAATAACTAGTCATATTCCTTCATATTTGAGATTTTATCCTTGCAAAGGTATTTTGTATATTATTTTAGATTTTTGGAGTAAAACGAAGCAAAAACGTCGCAAAACATATTAGAGGCGGCGCCGACTAGGATAGAAGAACCAGCGTTCGACATGCACTATTTGCACGAACTTTGAGATGACAAAAAATTGGTGAAATAGGATGGAACAAAGTGGAATCAGCACTGGATCCAGTAGCCAAGGCGGCACCGGCTGTGCCCTGAAGTTAAGGCGGTGCTTGATTTTTTCTACGCGATTTTTGGTAATCTATGGAGTTTTAGTACTTTCCAACTTCAACTCGGCCAAGAACATTACACCAACAAGTTTAGGCACTTCCCAAGCCTATAAATAGATAGAAAACACAATGGAAAGGGAGAGAATTCATTGATCATCATAGAAACTTTCTCAAATCAAAGGAGGAATTCTTCAATTCAATGAGGGTTGTGCAAGAAGGTCTTCAAAGGGAGAAGAATGAGGCTTGTCTATGAGTGCTTTCTTTTACTTTGTTTTCTTTTTCTTGAACAATGATATGTTAATTATTTTATTTTAATTTGACATTATTTTAGATATTCATAACTTTTAGAGTTATTTGATCTTTTGATTAATTGGTTATTTTTCTTGGTATTTAATTACTTGGGCATATTACGAGATTGATTGATTGTTTCTTTCTATTGACTTACTTGGAAAAGGGGTTGATGGAGGTTTCAATTTGATTAATTTCATATTTGTTGTCTCTTAACTTGCTTGGATAAGAGGTTAATTGCTAAGAACAAGGTAGTTAAAAGTTAATTGATGTCTGTCAGGAATGGATTCATTGGTTAATTTCATATTTTAAGTTTGCCAGGAATGGAAATTGAATCAAAGGATTGTGTTTAATACATCTTTTGGGTAAGACTAGTTGAGACAAGAATGTGATGCTAAGTTATCAAGAAGATAGGAATTCATAGATTGGAAAAGAAGCGAGTCTGCTTTAATCCTTCATGATGTCAAAAGAATGATTAGTTATGATAATGATTAGGTACTTTAAGATTATGTTTGTCGGAACAATGGTTTGAGTTGCATACTTTTCCATCATTGACATATATATATATTTATTTTATTTTATTTCTTTTTCACTTTATCGAATCAGTTAAACAATGAAAGAAAGGTGATTAGTGTATATTTGTTCTTTGAGGATCGATACTCGTTTGAACCCTATGCTACGTTAATGATTAGTACGCTTGCTCATATGTGTAATTTGGGATTAATGTTTTAATGTAAACTTGATTGTGAATATGCTTATTTTTATATTATTTTTATACCCATATCCATACGCATCACTCACATCCCATCAGTATTTATGGATCTCATGCACTGGATTTTCCAACCATATTTAGACTAATTTGTAGTGGTATTCATCGACAATATCCTGATCTACTCAAAGAGTCAGGAAAAGTATGTAGAATACTTTAGACAAGTATTGGAGAAATTAAGGGAACATAAGTTATATGCAAAGTTTAGCAAGTGCGAGTTTAGGTTAGATGCTATAGCTTTTCTTGGTCATGCGATGCCGAAAGATGGCATTAAAATGGACCGTACTAATGCGGAAGCCATCTTGAACTGGAAGCAATGCTACAAAAAGGGGGGGGGGGGGGGGAAATACGACAAGTAACTATTATGACGGTCATAAAATCGTTGTATTTGTGAATTTATATGACGGTTATATAACTGTGTTATTAGGTAGGCTTTATACGACGGTTTACTCAAAATTGTCGTTTTAGTTTACCAAATACGATGGCTCAACTAAACTGTCGTAATATATTCGAACAAATACGACGGTTTATGTAAACCATCGTATTAGGGTAATATATTACAATGGTTTTTCTAGACCGTCGTAATTAGTTGGAATAATAGTATTTTAAATTTAAATTCTCTTTTTCACAAATACTACACTTTTCAATTACGATGGCTTAGGCCGTTGTTTGTTTTCAAATTATAACAAAATCAATCAAATATAGTTTGAATATTTATCTGATTGTTTTTAATTTTGGTTACAATATTTTTGGTAATGATTTTAACAAATCTAACAGTTAAATCATTAATTTGATATCCGTATATTTGAAAATATACTAATGGTTAGATCATTAATTTTTCAAATGATTTTTTTTTACACCTTAAGTTTCAGTATATTTGTATTATAGAGTTTGAATTTTATTTTATTAGTTATTCTATTGTATATGTATTTGTTTGTATGTGTGTGTGTGTATACACATGTGTTTGTGTGTTAATATGTAGTATAACATATCCTTATTAATTAGTGAATATTAGATTAATATGTTACATAACATAAAAAAATTTAATTACAAACTTACATATATATGTGTGTCTGCATATCTATGTGTATATGTGTGTGTGTGTGTGTGTGTGTGTGTGTAGTATATTATTTTGATTATTACATTCATTCATACATATAAAATCTATGTATAATTATTATTGTGAAAGTACAATTTTTGTAATTTTATGTAACACATAAAATAAAATTCATTTGTTAAATAATTGTTATTGTCAAATTCATTTTTTAAAATTATTTAAATTTGTAACTATATACGATAGTTGACAACCATTGTATTTATTGCATTTAACACGATAGTTGACAACATAACCATCGTATCTATTTGATTTAATATGACGATTTGTAGTTAACCATGGTATTTAGCTGGTTGTATGTTGCTTTCATATGACGTTTTGTAGTTAACAGTCGTATGCATGTAATTTAATACGACGGTTATTGCGAAACCGTCGTAATCATTTGTACTGAATATGATGGCTCTTTCCAACTGTCGTATATGGTCTTTTTACTCCATCATCTTTGAATTTTGCCTCATTTTTCAGTATTCTTCTTCTGCATCGCATTTCATCTCTAGTGCTCGCTGGTCTTTCTTCTCCGGCATATTTTGGCAAAGAACTCTAGCGGTCGCTGGTTTTTCTTCTCCAGTAGGGTTTCTTCCTTCTCTCACACAAGTGGTGCTCATACCTTTCCTATTCATCTCCGGTGAACACTCTTCTGCGTCACATGCAAAGCTGCATCATCGGTGCCAACTTTGACTTAGCTTTTGGGCCACGTGAATTTCATCTCTTCTCCATTGAATTTCATCGTGGTGAATTAAGGTATGAATTTTGGAATTTTAGCTTATGAATATGGATTTGTGATTTATATTAGGAATTAAGGTGATATTATTGTTGCTGAGTACTGATTTGTAAATATTACTTTTTTCTGTGGAGTTAAAAGTTGCGATTGATTTGTTGCAATTGGAAGATGTATGAAGTTAAGTTAACTTATTGTTGAAAATTTGAATTTGGAATTGAGAAATATGTGTTGAATGCTATGGCAAAATTGTTTGTGGTATTAGATATTGAAAATTCTTTTTGGGCTTATGATCACATTCTGGTGGAATTGTTGCATATATATTCTTGTGCTTGATTATGTGGTGGAAGAAGTTGAGGATATTAAGGTGATATGCAATTATAGGAGTAGAAAATTGCTCAGCTTGTGAAGGGTTTAACAACTGAAGGGGATTGTGTTCTGTAAAGTTTTGTATGGCATTGAAAACTTAAATTGTGTTTATTGGAGCATACTTTGAGGACAGGGGTATTTCTGCTGAAGTTGGATTGGATTAGTAGTTGGAGTTGATTTACTGTGTTATGGATTGGAGTTATTTTGTTTTGTTGTGTCAGGGCTAGATTATTGTTAATTGACAGGAGGACCTTTTTCTTTTCTACCATTTTTATATCTTCACTATGCCACCACACAACCAAGCTTCCCCCAAGAGGAAGAAGGGTGACACTTCTTCTTCTTAGCCTCCTCCCACTACTGACCTTACCAACCATTCTGGACATTTTGTAGATGTTGATTGTGAGGAGTGGTACAACACAGGATCTACATTAAGATACTGGTAGAGAAAACTGTAGACCTTGAGCTAGATAGGAACCAATACTTGGTGGCCCTATATAGGTAGATAGGTTAGGCTTCCGTTTTGGGATTGACTAGGGTTTATTATCCTACATTTGCCAATATTTCTGATAAGAGACATAGCATTTTGATGACTGTAGATACTAAAGTTAGGAGATACCTATTCACTTGACTGAGAGGCAAGAGATATGTGATATAAAAGCATCCTCAGGGGCAACTACAGCCACCATAGCCACTGTAACACCCCGCTACCTAGGCCCGCCAAGGCCGGGGATGTCGCCCCGTCTGAAGGACAAGACGTCTTTATAACTAGGTCACACAAATAAAATAGAGGAATAAAAATAATACTTTAACTTAAAATTTATTACAACCCAAGAATAAATCCAAGAATACCATAGACAAATCCATAATAAAATTTATCCACTCTCATCTCCCCAAAGCATTACACAAAATAAATTTATCAGAAAGTCTTCCAAGGCAAGAAATATCTAGCTACTCATCCCTACAGTAGGATCCACCTGAAATCATGGTAAAAATGGTGGTGAGATAGAAATCTCAATAAGTCCGTGTGTGCTTTGAGTGTCCAGTGGAAATAGTTCGTGAATGCAAAGTATAAAACCTTTATAAGAGAACACTAGCAAGCAATAAACATTAGTCAAAATCAAAAGTGGTGTTTTGGCTTTTCCAACCATACACAATCAATAAAATCAATCACTCAAAAAGGTGGTCATAGGTTACCACACGTTGGGCCCCATAACCGGTCAAAATGCCGATACTTTATGCAGACTGATAAAAGATAGGTAATCGGCCTACCGGGCAAGATACTCCTCCTTTTCTATACCCAAACAACAACCGGGTGTCCATTTCGGCAAAACACAGTCACTTAACTGAAAAATAAACTGCTTGCTCAGACCGGCACGACCTACTGGACTGACATCTTATCCAGGAAGGACTCACCCCTCAGTGGTGGCCACTTACTAAGAGACTTACCCTAACCCTTCAAAGACTAGCCCTAGCAGTCCATCCTTATTGAGTACTCAACAACGTTTTCCACTTGGGAGAAAATGAACAAAACACCGTTCCACATGAAAACGGCAATTAAGGGTTTCCAAAGTTTTGTCAAAATCAGTTTTGGAAACAGTTTTGAGTTTGAGTAAATCTGCTTATTGATTTTCAAATAGTTTGTTTGTCTGACATAAGAAAGAAGTTAATCCTCAATTGCCTTTGCAGAACTGAGTGTCCATGCACTCTACATTTGGCTTGCCATAATAAACATTTTACATCAATCGGGTTTTATGCAGGGGCTTACCTGATCCTTAGCTTGAATAAAGTAAAGGTCTTCAACAGTTATTTTTAAATATAAACCGCAATCAATCTCAAGCCAAAATTCACTTTCACAAATAAGACTAGTTCAATTGACTACTACCGTGATCCTAGTGTCCCAAGCTTTAAGGCCAAATAATAAATAAAATGGGTTTATAAGCTAAGTCTAGTTGGATATTTAAATAATTAGTGTTTTAGAAAATAGGTACTAATAAGTTAAAGGTTTAAATCTTGCTAAAAAAAATTTAGAGTTTATTTGATGAAGAGTCCTAGGTGGTATTAGGTAAAATAATGATTTATTAATAATTTAGTCGTTAGAAAATAATTGATAACTAAAATTAGTTGAAAAAAAAATTTAATAAGTCTTGCTTGAAAAATAATAAATAAATTTTAATAGGTTTTGATTAAAAGATAATAATTAAATTTTAATAATAAATATTTTACTTATTATGATTATTTCCATAAAAGGCTTTATTTGATCATATAATTCCTATATACTTTATTTCTTTCAAAACTACTATTTAATTGACTAAAATATCATTATTATATATATAATAGTCCAAATCTACCTTCCTAGGGTTTTTCCGAATTTACTAGAAAAATTATAATATTAAATATTTTATTGGTGAAATAAAATTAGTTTTGGGACAACTAGATCATGATCATATTTCTATTGCTAACTACAATCATGAACATATGCATCCTTTCCATTCATCAAATCATCCAAATCATGCATAATAGCATAGATCTAAATTTATCAAGACATAATCTAACCTTTACTAGCATAAATATAATCATGGCTTCAATAATCCAACATGAATATAAATCCTATTCACCAAAGGTGACATAATCTCTAGCATACTTGATCACAAATACTACCTAAAAACACCATAGAATCAACCAAGACAATCAATTCATGCATAGATCCCATCTCTGTCATAAATACACATTTATTAATGCTTCAATCTCAACACATCACAACAATACATGCTCAAGCCCTATTCATAATCCATCTTCTACTAATATCATCTTAGAGACATTAATCTAGCATTTAAAAGGAGGGTTAAAAAGGCTTACTTGATTAGTGAATACCTTGAAGAAGTTTTGAATGTATCTCAACTCCTAGATGTCTAAATCTGTCCAAGGAAGATGAAGAAAGCATGGCCATGGTTGATGAAATTATTCGGCCAAGAGGGAGAGTGGTTCGGCCAGAGAGAGAGAGAGAGAGAGAGAGAGAGAGAGAGAGAGAGAGAGAGAGAGAGAGAGAGAGAGAGAGAGAAGAGAAGGAGAGGGTCCATTAGCATGCTTATTCATATGTATATTCATTAGAGATCAAAGATTAGAGAAGATGAAGTTGTTTGAACAAACCTACCTTGAAGGTGTTCTTGAACCTTCACAAAATTTCTGATTTTTTTTTTCCAAAAGAGCAAGTTGGATTTTGGAGTGTGATGTTAAAACTGGTATTGATGGACTCCCGATAGTGTATAGATGAAATTTGGAATTTTTAGAAGAAGTTTGAAGTGATTTTGAGAGGTATTAGGCAAAAGGAAGGAGTAGGTGTTCTTGGTGTGCTATGTATTCTTGAAGGTTGAAGAGAGTAGAGAGGTTTTGTTCAAGGCTAGCCGAATTTCTGAAGGGATTAGGGTTGGCCGACTGCTTGTAGGGTTTTGGTAGATGATTTTCTGGTTTGGAAGGGAAAAGGAAAGGCTAGTTGTTGAAATCCTTAAAGAATATTTTTTGGAAAACAAATTTGAAAACTAAATATAACAAGAATATCTTTGATTATTGGAGAGCTTTTGGGAAGCTGCCATGGCCGACTACTTGTGTAGTATTTCAGCTGGATGTAAGCTGGTTGAAGAAGGCTAAGGGTGGCCGAAAATAAGGAGTATAATGGTGAAGGAAAGGTCTGGTTGTTTGAGGGATATTTTATGGAAGGTTGCTAAATTATGGCGGCTGGAATTTTGGTATCCAATCATGGTATGATTGTAGTAATTTTTTTTGGAAATCTTTTAGGGCAGCCATGATTGGATTTTTGTGCAAAAGCTTGGGAAGGATAATGGAGTTCAGTTCATGGTTGTTTAAGGGTGGTTTGTGCAGAAGAAGGGTGGAGTTTCAGCTAGGGCTGAATTAGGAAACAAGTTGAAAAAAATTCTGCACAGAATTTTCACAAGGACTGGAATTTTTCTGGGCAATTTTAGCTGCCATTTTCCAGCCAATTTGCAGTGGATTTGAAAGCCATTTCAGAGGTTTTTCTAGTCTGGTTTCCAGCCTTCTTTATGGAGGAAAAACGTGGCTAAGATACTGAACAAAAACTGAAAGAAAATAGCTTGGTTTCGGACCTCCAAAGCTGCGAATTTGCCAGGGATTTTTCTGGCTTTGCACAGCCTTTGTGCAGTCTGAAAATGGCCAGAAAAAAATCAGGTTTCAAGCTGATCAAAAGGGCCATTTTCTGGCAACATTTGGGAGGGAATAATAGCTAAGAATTTTGACACTTTGAAGGCACAAGAAGCTGGAAAAATTTCAGTTCAATACATGAAAGAAAATGAACCTAGCTAGAGTGAAGGTTTAGAAAGTTCACTAGGGAAATTAATTCACTTGGAATCATTCCCCCTCTTCCATGGTTTCAGTCCATAAGATATCTTTCACTAAGACATTTTGAACCTCCAAAGCCACAGCACATTGCTGGAATTTTTCTACAATAAAACTGGTTTAAACAAATTGAACAAACTAATGAATTGAGAAATAGGAAAAATTAAGGATCAAGAGGAAATGAATTCCGCTTAGGAATTTTGTGTAGGGTAAAAGAGTAGGATTAGGATACTCCTATCATGCCTCATTTAGGATAACACCTCTACCCTATTCTAAAGCACCTAAGGCCGAAAATATCACTTCCCAAGCAAAAATAAAATTCAATCATGCTATAGCCCTAATGATGGAATTTGAACTTATGACCTCAAGAATTAATTCCAAAGTTCTAACCACTAAACCACAACAACTCTTGTTTTTATTTTCTCCCTAAAATATTTTTCCTATTTAATCCTCAAGCTATCTCTCCATTTTCACCTCAAGCAAAAATTACCATTTTGACATTCTCACTCAATACTCACAATCAAACCTCCGAGACAATAAAACATAAATCCAAAGCACATAAAAGCATATAAAAATATATTTAAACGTGCAATAAAATATGATATGTATCCAAACCCCTTTACTCTAAGGTTAGTTTTCACTGGGGTTTCACAGCCACAGCTTCCGCAGGAGCTACTACCACAGCCTTTATAGGAGACAATACTATAGCCACCGTAGGACCAGCCTCAACCACATCCTCAGCTTTAGCAGTAGCCATAGAAGCATCCCCCAGTAGCAAATGCACCTTAGGGGCCTAGTCCCAACAAGGGCTAACCTACTGCTACATCATACTTCCAAGAATAGATGTAGGAATTTTAACTTTTCCACTTCATATTCGTTGGATAACTTCTGGTGAAGAAAGAAGTGGTTGAGTTATATAGGACAAATGCTAGTTAAACATAAAAAACTTTACAAGTTACTTATGATAGTACATTTGTAGTAGTTTGAACATTTGAATTTAACTCTTGGATCTAATTTTGGACCTCTAAGGATTGATTAAGAAGATAATTCTATTCTAAGAAGAAACATTAAGAACAATAACAATGGTTGAAATTCAAATTTTCAAGTACTTTATACGACAAGAAAGCACCTTCTCACCCTCAAGACTAGTGACCTTGTGCTCCAAGCACAAGTTTAACTTCTTTTAATTGCTAATTACTGATTTTACTTCCGCAAACATTTGGAGAGTGAAAGATCTAAAAACCTACAATTGTAGTAGTATAGTCATGGATTAAAAATAAGCAACCAATACTATTAGCTACTCATAATTAGTGCCACAATTTTTGTAAGACAACAAGATTTTAGTGGAGAAAACAATAGACCCTACATTTGAAAATGATCATCATATTTCAGCAATGTTTAGGACATTAAAATGAGGTCGCATTCTCAATCTTAAGGGTATTTATTATCATCATATTTCAGCAATGTATGTATATATTCTTACTAAACTCCTATGTGTGACATATACAGCTCTTGTTGTG
Source organism: Voacanga thouarsii (assembly GCA_026120185.1). Taxonomy (NCBI): domain Eukaryota; kingdom Viridiplantae; phylum Streptophyta; class Magnoliopsida; order Gentianales; family Apocynaceae; genus Voacanga; species Voacanga thouarsii. Next base: position 115,094 of record JANUWF010002187.1, on the reverse strand, counting down.
TACGAGTATTATTTTGGATCGATACATTTTATTTCTTACTTTTTCCATATGTACTATTACTTTTACTTGTACACATTTTAGTTTATTTATAGTTTGATTGATGTTGGCTTTGCTGATGAGGTTTTTTTTTTTTTTTTTTTTGGCTGTAACTGTGGTGAACTTTTAGCTTGGTTAGGTTTAATTTTGCAGGTGGTAGTTGCTCAAATAAACAAATTATGAAAAGGGGGGAGGGGGACCTAAAAACGACGGTCCAAACCGTCATTTTTACTTATGGTTGCAATTGCTAAGTATTTGGGATGGTTACGACAGTCGTAGTCAACAGTCACAAATACTGATTAGCAGTTGCAAATAACCATCGCAAATAATCAATATTTGCAATGATTTGAAACCATCTTATTTACTGAATAATTGCGATGGTTTTTTCATCAAATGCGTCGGTTTGCAGAATCTCAACTCGGTTGAGTAATTACAATACTTTTTCCTAACCGTCGTATTTAAACCGTCGTATTAGATACATAGACGTTTTTTTTATCTTTTTAAATAAAAATGACAACGAATATACGACGATCGAGAAACCGTCATTGGACCATCGTTTATAGCAAAAATGATGGTATTTTCTCAAATACGACGGTTTTACGACCGTCGTATTTGCCTGAATTTTTGTAGTGCAACCGAAGAACATTACTAAGATTAGAAGCTTTTTGGGATTGGCTGGATACTATTGAAGGTTCATTAAGGGATTCTCCACCCTAGCTTCACCAATAACCAGTTTGTTAAGAAAAGATATTCTTTTTGTGTGGAATGAGAAGTCCAAGAAAAATTTCCAAGAGCTTAAGAAGAGGTTAATAACTGCCCCTGTATTGAGCTTATCGGAGGAGAGCAAACCTTATATTTTTTATCAGGATGCTTCAAAAGAAGAGTTAGGAGCAGTCTTGATATAAGATAATATGGTGATTGCTTACGCCTCTCACAAGCTAAAGCCTCATGATGGGAACTACCCCACCCATGACTTGGAGCTGGTAGCAATTGTGTTTGCACTTAATAAATGGTGTTGTTATTTGTATAGGGCTGAGTATAAGATATTCACGAATCGTAAAATCTCAAGTACATCTTCACTAGAAGGATCTGAATCTCAAACAATGAAGAAGAATGGAGTTCTTGGAAGAATATCGGTGCCCGATAAACTATCACCCTAGAAAAGCTAACAGTAGTGATGCATTGAGTAGAAAAGTGAGATTTGCAAGGTTGAGGGTGTAAAAGGTGAAGACTGTGCAAGAAGTAGTCTTGATAGGAGCAGAGGTGCATGAAGGAAGGATTTTCATAAGTAACCTGAGGCTTGAACTGGATCTAAGATAGGAAATTGTTGAAAAACAACAAAGTAGTAAGAAGTTTCAATCCTTCAAAGCTACGAAAATTGCTAGAGGGGGGGTGACTTTCAAGAAGATGAGTCGGGGGTGTTTTGCTTTCGAGAATGATTGTGTGTACCAGAGAACAATCATCTAAGAAGAAAAATTTTGGGAGAAGCCCGTAAGAGTAAGTACGCTATTCATCTCGAGAAAGTGAAAATGTACCAAGATTTGAAGAAAGCATACCGGTGGGCTAGCATGAAAAAAGAAGTTGTGCAGTATGTGTCATTGTGTTTGACATGTCAGAAGGTTAAAGTAGAACATAAGAAGTCGGCTAGACTGCTACAACCTCTAATGATCCCTGAATGGAAGTAGCAAGAAGTGACCATAGATTTTGTCATAGACTTCCTATGTCAAAGACTCAATGAGATGCTGTCTGGTTAGTGGTTGATAGACTGACTAAATCAGGACATTTTATCCCGGTAAACATGAGGTACTCTATAGAGAAGTTGGCTCAGATTTATACTCAATGGACAGTGTAGTTACATGGAGTTTTGACAAGTATTGTGTCTGATCGAGACCCAATGTTTGCATCCAGATTTTAGGCTAAGTTTTAAGAGTCAATGGAGACTACAATGAAGTTTAGTACAACCATGCACCCTCAAACGGATAGATAGTCAAAGAGGATTATTCATATTTTGGAAGATATGTTGAAGGCGTGTGTTCTAGACTTTTGGAAATGTGTGGATTAACTCAATACCGCATGCCGAGTTAGCGTACAATAACAGTTATTAGTCTTCGATTGGGATGGCACCCTATGAGGCACTACACGGTCAAAAATGCCAAGTTCCATTGTATTGGAGCTGGTTTGAGGGTGGATAGGTTAATTGGACTAGAGGGATTTTTATTCAAGAAATGACAGATAAAGAATGAAAATGGCATAAAGTAAGCAAAAGAGTTATGCGGATAACCAGAGAAGAGATCTTGAGTTTCAAGTAAGAGATCACATATTCTTGAAGTTAACTCCAACTAGAGGGATACTGAAGTACCAGAAAGGAGGTAGTTAAGTCCAAGGTATTTAGGACCTTTCCAAGTGGTCGAGAGAATTGGGCCGGTAGTGTACAGATTGGACATACTAGAGGACCTAACTGGAATACAAAATGTATTCTACATATCTCAGCTTAAGAAGTATGTATTGGACTTGGAGCATGTGCTCAATAACGAACTGCTCTAACTATACATAGATCTGAGTTATATAGAGAAGCCAATTAAGATTGTGGATTGGAGCTAACGAATTAAGGAACAAGTAAACATCAATGCTTTAGGTATTATGGAAACATCATGGAGCACACGACACTACCTACAAAACTGAAGAATAGGTAAGAAAGAAATATTCAGAACTATTATAGAGGTAATACACGCAAATTTCGAGATGAAATTTCTTTAAGGAGGGGAAGGTGTAGAAATTTGACATAAAATGCCTCGGGAGCATGTATTGCATCATTTATGCATGAACGTAGTCATACTTAATTTTTATCTTGTGTTACTCAAGTAATTTAATTGGGAAGTTATCATCTTGTGAGGCTTTATTTAGTTTACATGACTATTTGAGCTAAGTGAAATTTTCTTGGGTAGATGATTTATCATATGGAGGGTTTAGGTTCAAAGCTCGGCTTTATAAAAATATTCGTATGTTTATAAGGTGTAAACATGGTAGCAGTTTATTGGTAAGGGTGTTTGGATTTTATTGATTGATTGAGAGATCTATGGTTAATTTTTGCCTGGACATTCTTTATTTTTCTTTTCCTTCCTTCTCCCTTAGTCACCTTGGCCGATTAGCTTTGGGTGATACCGCTACCATAATTAGAGGGCTTGGTCCCATGATTTGAGGAACAAATTTACCTAAAAAGATTGATTTCCAAATTTGTCTCACCTGATAAAACAATTCCATTTCTTTATTTTCTCCTTATACCTATGATTTAGATGCTTTGATTTGGAAACTATAATATACCTTTTCCCCTTTTACTCAAAGAATAATATTCTTGGGTTGAGTAGGATTCTTTTCCTTGTTAATTACCATCTAGCTGCCACTTTCTATTTGAGTCGAGGGACACTCCCCTAACTATACATAATGAATTAAATTTCCTTTTCCATTACCATTCCTTATTATGTGTGTGTGTGTATAATTAAAGCTGGAAATTTGTTTCCTTAACCTTCAAGTATTTTGGGTTTTCCAAATTCCTAAAATTCCTCCTTCATCTATATCTGGTTTCCTTCTCTAAACACCTTCCATTCCTCCCTCTTACTCCCTTTATAGAAGCTGACCCTAGATATGCATTGAGAAAGTTGTTGGATTGCCAAATTCCTGCCATAAGCATTGCTGGAAATTTGCTTCCTTACAAGCTGCTGCAATTTCACATTTTGCTGCAAGAATTTAAATTCAAAATTGCTTCCATTAAAGCTACGAATTTAATTCTTTTGCTTCTTAATTCCAGCTAAGCACCTAGATATTAATCCTTGTTTCTGCTAGCAAGGGGAGTTATTCTTTCCTTTAGTGAGTCAACTAAGAATGGAAGCCAAGAGAAGAATTTCCCTATCGATATAAACTAAATAATTCTTTTATTTTCCAAATAGGAAAGTTGCCTTATATTCTATCCCTCAAAAATTCCAGCAAGACCAGTGATTTCTCTCCCTCTCTTGCATGAGATCCTATTCCAATTTCTCCAAGAAAAGCTGACCACATTCTCCTCAAGCAAAAACGAAGCCAAGGCAGCTAGGTTTGGTCTTTCTTCTCTCAAGCAGCACATACAATAAGCTGCAATTTCAGTCCTGAAAACCCACTCAACAAACTTTACCTTCTTTAACACCCTAAGCCAACTCACCTATGCACAAAGGCATTTAGCCTTACCTAATTCCAATAGCAAAACAGAACCACCACAAAGTAAAAAAAAAAAAAAAGTAGTCCCTCACCTTATCCCATTTGCAAAAAATTGAGATAACAATACCGAAGCCATTTGGCCCTCCAATCACAGCAAAACTAAAACAACAGCTTCTTATTTCTCTTGTGTTTAATTCTTCTCCTCAAGCCAGGCAGGCTTGCGCATAGCAAGGCTTCTACTTTCTTTTTCTCCTCCTCAGAAAAGATGAAGAGCCCCTCCTCTATCTTCCTCCTCAATTTCTGCACACTTTTCTTCTTTGATTCCATCAATCATCTAGTAATCCTCCGCCATTACTCTACCTAAGAACCAAAACACCCTAAGCCTAAACCCTAGTTCTCTTCAATTGAAAATAACGCTTACTTACACAAGAAAATTCTCTTAGCCTCCCTATTACATTTTTTCTTTTTCACCAAGACAAGACACTCATGCATCCATAAACCCTCACGGCCTCCATCAAAATAAGGAAAGGGTATTCTCTCCCTAAGAATCATGTCCATGGACTACTCAAATTAAACTAAGGCACTTTTTTTCTCACAAGTAAGTTTTCGGCCTTGTTGTCCTTGTTCTGGAATTGCTAACAATGGGCTAGGGTTTCAAGCTCTTGAAAGAGTGAGACATGCTTTATTTTAACCTTATACACAGTTGTCTTAGAGGAAACTTATGGATTCTGCATTGATGTTATCATAATATTCTTTGCTAGTGATATTCTATATAAAAAAGGAATCACTTACTTGAATAATTATTCATATTTTCATTAATTGATTTCTTGGAATACTTATTTTCTATGAATTAATGTTTTAAAAACTATTATCTGCTATTAAGTCATCATTACATTAATCACTAAATATTAATTGTTATTGACTTATAAATTATCTAATTATCATCTACTTTTATGTAACTTATGCATTAATTGATCAAAGTTCTTTATCCAACTCCTATATCTTTTACTTGACTGTTAATTGTCTTACAATCATGAGGTCATTTAATTACTATCTATTTACCTATTAAATAATAGTTGTTATTTTAATAGAGGCTTAATTAAATAAATTTAGTTGATTTCGGATAATTATTATAATTAGTTGCTAATTAGTATTTACTTGTGAACTTATGATTACTTGATATTAAATAAATGTCCAATTGATTGTTAGTATCTGTATGATACATCCCTATGTACACACACACACACACACACACACACACACACACATATGTATATATTTGCATTCATAAATGAATATTATATGGATATGCAATGTTATGTTTAGATTGGGAGAGTGTATAGAAGTTTAAAGAAAGATTTCTAATTACAAATTATAATTTCATTAGAGTTGGCGTCAAAATCTTGGATCTAGCTGCATTGAGAGATTTAGGCTTATCCAAAGAATCCAATTTCGTAAGTCCTTACATACTTGTTTGACAAAATAGTACACAAAACTGCAAGTGATTGTGTTCAAATATTTATTTGCTAACTTGATGATCAAATATGGGAAAAATCATGCATTGAGCACAACACATCATTTTGATCAAAATATTACTTGTACATACCTGAGACAATCATTTTAGATATCTTTTGAGATATTATCACATTTTCATGTTTGATTGATTTAGCAATTTGTGTATTTTTTATGACAACATCCTAAACCGGATATGATTCATTGGGGTACTCAATTGGGGCAGGCTTCTAGTACTAGTCTCGGAGAGCTAGGGCTAGTCTTCCGATAGACAGCCACCACCAGAAGATAAACTCTATTTGGATTAGATGCTAGGCTAGTCCATGCTAGCAATATGGTCCATATGGGACTGTTGACCAGAGATGGATGACCAATAAGTTTGGGGTGGAAGATAGAGGAGTGTTCCTCCAAGTGGGCCGATCACCTACTTTCCTGTAATGTAGGATTTCATAGTGGCTAGTCATGATGCAGGGTTCCATAGCTTTTCAATTATAAATTATGTTGATATAATGTTGTGTGGTTCAGTTATTGAAATATTCCTATTTAGTTATCTGGATTCAAATTGAATTTCCTATGTTTTATTATAAAACTTAGAACCACTCCATTTTTATTGGATGAATGACTTGCAAATATTTTTCTGTCAAATATTTCTGAAAATTGCTTTATGAAAGTATTTCTAAATTGTTCTATATGCATACACAGGACTTTCTGAAAAATTCCTTTCTCACACAATTTTCTTTGTCATATTTCAAGAAGTACTGGACTTGAGGTAGGCATTTATTAGAGACAAGAGTTGTCCAAATTTTAGTACTCATTTATTTATTCATGTGCAGGAAGACATTTGTCATTTTAAACATTATTTCGTTTAAGTCTTAGACTTGGATTCGTACGTTTTGAATTCATTTTCGGAAACCTTGTATTATGTTTAGATATGTTGTATTTCTTTTGAGTTCGGACCTTGTTCCTATCACCCAGTTATAATGGCCCTTGATTCTCAGGACGGGGCGACATCTCTGACCCTATCGGGTCTTGTATTAATGGGGTGTTAAATAAAGTATTAAAGAGATAAGGAAATATTAATGTGCAAAGATTACATGTTATACTTTTTTATTAGACTAAGCAGTTATTCTCACATTTGTGAGTATCAGGATACCCAGAGTTAACATATGGATATTTGTTGGATGAGCAAGTTCATTGGATGATCTAACCATGAGATAATACATTGATAACTATTTAGTATCAGTGATAGAATCTCATTATAGTAGATATGCAAGTGTCCTTAAACCTGAGATCTCTAAGTCACTTTGTTTATTGAGTGTTGTACTTTAATTTTAATTCTTAGAATTTCCTATATAGGATAGATATTAGGTCCAATAAGAAGTAAACAAAAGTAGTTGAGATGGTCAACAAAGGATTCATTACTCTTAATAGTAGTGGAGTACATCTCACAGCCTCTCGTAGTGAATCGTTACTCTAGAAGTTCTTGGCCGTGGTAACTATATGTTGAAAATAGTTCTAAATGATACACGAGTTAAGTAATAGATTATGGGGAAAAGTATTGAAGTATTCATGTTAGAATTAATAATGTTCTAGAGAGAATTGGCACTATTTTTATGCATTAAGGGAATGGATAGGGTAAACTTACATTCTATTGCTAAGGCAGTTAATTGGTAAAACTCTATTTTCTTTTTTGGCTAAAGAAGATAATTTATTCAGAGGAACTGAACAGGTTATACAGAAGGACTATGCAGTCTATACTAATAGAGAAAAATACTACACCCATAACCCTACGTGGGTAAAGTGCAAGAGACAGAAAATAAAATAAACACATAATAAATTCTCTCGTAGCTATTATATCAGCATCCATGAACAGCCTTCGAATGAGAAGTCTACTAAAAAAAAAAAAAAAACCAAACTCACTATTCTAAATCTTGAGCAGTAACTTGAAAGATTTAGGGCATATGAGTTGTCATTATCACTTAGGAAAAGGAGAAGAATTGGGAAAAGGGCTTAAATCAATGTTGGGTAAGCTAATTATTTTGAGTGACAAATAAAGCATGTCAAAGAAGTGCAGATATAGATATGGAAAGCCAAAAGAGAAAATGTCGTGTTTTGTGGACAAAACAAGAGGTGAGCTCACAAAAAGAGAAAAAGAAGAAGGGATGCCCGCCAATACTGAGCTTTGAACAAAGCCAGAGCTTAAATCTGGCCAAAATTTTTTGAAACACTAGAGGAAGATGAAGGCAGGTAGAAAGAAAAGGAAGAGAGAGAAAATGTAGAGAACGATTGTTAATTGGTAAATCGCTTATTATTAAAATGATGGAACTTGAATTTATAAATGGCCAGACACGTATACCTATCCCATTTCTCCTCTCTCCCTGCTATACATATACACGTATAGATAGATTTGGGGGCGAAAAACAAAATAGAAAGCATCCAATTGGTGACTGAGTAAAAAAATTATAAAAAATAGGAATGAAGGTTCTCTTGTCTGCATTGATTCTATTCTTGTTGAACTGATCGAATAAGTATATATATATATATATATGGTGGAGATCCGAAGTTTATTCTCCCACATGTTGTGTTCACAGTTACTAATAGATTCTTTAAATCCTTCACATACAAAGAATTACTGAAAACTAGAAACCTTTTCTTTCTTTTTTTTTTTATAACGTCTAATGTAGTACAATATCGCTCCTGAATTGAGAAGAATTTGATTCCTACGTTCATGTAATGAAGAATTCTTAATTTTTCTAATATATATAGGGAAGTTCTTTCTAAGACTTTTCGTCAAAAGAAAAACAAAAACCCTTTTATAATCCCTTTAAAGCAAAGAAACAAAAAAGGAATCTTCAACCATGAGAAGCTACTCAAGTTTCCAGAAAAGACAGCCATTTACAGATGGTTGGCGGGAAACAACCTACTCTGCAATGGTCCCTGTAACACCCTACACCCTAGGTGCCTAGACAGGGCAAGATGTCATACCATCCAAAGGACTAAGGGTCTTTATAACGAGGTACAAATAGAAAAAAATTGCTAAATAAAATTAAAGGAATAATTTCATTACACCTGGAAGCAAAACTTATACAAGTTCAGAAAATCAAAACTAACAAACCTTTCTTGAAATAAATTCAAAACATAAATAAATAAATAACTGGAGTTCACCTCCTAACACTTCACCCTGCTTAGTATAAGCAATCCGTTGAAATCATGATATAAAAGGTGTGAGATTGACATTTCAGTAAGTCCTGTGTGTGCAAGAGTCAATTAAAACCATTTCGTGTATGCAGGTTTATCCAAATCACAAAATCGGGTTTGCAAGTCAATTTTATCAATAACGGTTATACAAAGGAGCCTTACTCAATACATCTAAAACAGTTCACAATAAATCACTATTTTATGACATTCATAATTCATTAGGTAGGGATTAGCAAATGATTCAATAATATAGTAACACAATCCATATCATTGTTACCACCATGATAGCTTCACAATGTATTCTTTCAGTAATAGGCAGTGGGGAATCCATCCACTAGGTGAGATACTCCTTTATCTCTACACCCAACATTTCAGTTGTCCAACCCATATCAACAATATCCACACGGACCAATATGCTAGCACGGATGGCCTGACTAAGTAGTATTGTAGCCTCTCCAAGTTGAGTTTATCTTCTGGAGGTAGCCTCTTGCCAGAAGACTCACTCTTACTCTTCAAGACTAGTACCACTAGCCTACCATCGCTGAGTACTCAACGCTTCCCGTTTAGGGGCAGAATCATTTTTTCTTTTTCGAAAGTTTTTTATTAGCTTGATTGCAAAACGTGGTTTTCGTAACAGCATTTTCAAAATCATTTGACAATAGTGTAAGAAATCGTTTTTTAGTTTGAATAAATAAAATTTAGTAAATTCATTTTGAAAATAAAACATCAACATTTCTAATCCAAGTTTCACAGCAATCCAGTGTAACTCATCATTTTTAGTCAAGGCTCAATCCTTGTGTTAAAACATCATATTGACATCAATTCCAAATAACATTGAAAAAATTGCTTGCAAACAAGTAACATTTATCAAAACAGTTATGCAGAGACTTACCTGGATATTCTCAATAATCAACTAAAATGATGCTGATATCTTTTTCACTTTCTTCCTTATCTAGAATAAATGATTCTATAATTAGAACCCAAATATGCATCCATTTATCTTTTCATGCATCATTTATGCCTATAATCATACTAATAATATAATTCATCCATAACACTTAGGTGGATTAATTCATTAAATCACCTCCATGCTTTCCATGGTCATATATCTCACCTATGCATGCTTACACTCGGCTCACATCAACTTATATAATGACCCCCTTAATCAACTACCATCAATTCCATATATTTACCCTAACTGCACCAAAAGATCGCATCTTTATTCAACATACAATAGTTCTAGATCATCATAGCAATGTTTAACCATGCTTTACTCCCTATACACCTAGTTCACAATATTGCACTATCAAACCTCATCAATTCTATCTATTCATACTTTTCATGCAAGACTTCATGCATATTAACATCACTATAAGGTCAGCCTTATTTAAATCAATAAAGTTAATCCTTAAATACCACATTGACGACACAATAAGAGGAAAGGTAGTGCCTTTGGTGCGTGATAGAGTTTATTTTGGAAAGAAGATTCGAGTGGTAGCCCTTGGTTTCCTTGATTTGAAGATCATGAGATGATAGGGGTAAATCAGTCACCTTTGGTTCAAAATATAGGAGAAAAGAAGAAGAGGAATTGAATAAAAGTTGAAGGGGTTTGAAGAGTTGCTTACCTTGCTCTTAGGGTTCGATTTTGGTGGAGATTGGTGCTGTTTTGGCCAAGTTATTAGTGGGGATTGGTGGCTAGAATTGCTGGGCAGAAGAGGGTGTTTAGGGCTTAATAGAGTTTGATCTTACTTCGGTCTCTTGATCACAAGAAGGAAAAGATGACAGCTTTGGTCCCTATTGCTGTAGCTGAATTCCAGCAAGGTTTAAGGGGGTCTAGGGCTAGTTTTTGGTGATTATTTTCTGGTTGTTATTGTGGCCACAATAAGGGAGGAAAAAGAGATGAAAGAAGCTAGTTTTTTGCCTTCCTCTTGGACAAAATTCGGAAGAGAAAAGAATAGGGTTTTGTGTGTAGCTTTTACCTAAGATAAGAGGGAAGTTGAGAGTAAGGAAGAGCTGACATTTTTCTTTGTGTGTGTGTGTGTGTGTGTGTGAACAGTGACGAAAATTGGTGGGAAGGAGGGGAAATTTCTGGCTTTTGATTAGCTTAAAAGAACTTTGATTGATTCGGGTTACTTAGGGAAGTCCTCTCCTTTATTTAGGGAACTTGAAAGGAAATAAAACTCATCAAGGTGGCAGTTAGGGTTGGTTTTATTCCCGAAAATTCATTTAATAAAAATGGTATGTTGATTCAAGAGTTAATTTAGGTAATGCCCTAATTTATTTTAGGCAAAAATAATTAATTGAGAAATAATTATATTAGGTGACAAAATCTAGATTCTTGGAATAAAGCTGCAATTTTCTTTCCTTGAACACTAGCTTTCGAAAATATCATAAATCTTGGGAGAATATTTATTTCCTTTAAACCTTTGGACAAGATCTCTTTATTTCCAAATAAACTCTTTTAGAGAGAACAACTTTGGAAAATTTTCCTTCTTTTGAAACTAGTAGCTATAATATGGTTTCCAAAAGAAACGTTCATATAATCTTCTTCCCATAATGAAACCGTTGAGTAAGATCCTTCGAAAATTCTAGATGATAAAATAATTAAACTTCCTAAAAGTTTGAAATAAAATATTAATTAGAGAATATTAGGAATTTAATTTATATTAAATTCTTTTTAATAAAACCCAAAATAATAAAAAACCCCTATTTTAGGAAATTGGAAAATAAGAAGGCAGCAGCCCCTAGGATTTTCGGCCAAGGGAAGGGAAAATAAGGGGAAAAGGGTTTATCAAAAGTGAAAAGGGAAAAGGTTTGCAAAAGTTGGGATTCGAACTCAAGTCACCAAAGAATACACACAAAGCTCTAACCACTACTCCACAATAATTTTTGGTAAATATTCTCTTAATAAATTTCCTTGATTCCTACTCACTTGCTCCATCCTCTTTCTAATAAATTCTCCTCAATAAAATAAAACTCAACTAACTCAAACAACACGACAATTAATTCATGCAACAATAAACTACTATTTTCATGAAAATAGTTTAAATCATTAGTATAAAACAATGTGACATGCATGACTTTTCCCCACATACTAAAGGTGGTCTAATACGGGGTATTATATTCTCTCCTCCTTAAGAGAATTTCGTCCTGAAATTTAGAGTGCTACGTCTTTTGAGCATGTTCGAGTATTTCTTCTTCACGCAATCTTCAGTTTCCCGTGTTGTATCCTAAGTACCGTGATGATCCTACAAAATTTTCACCATAGGTATTTGTTTACTACTCAACACCTTGACACTTCGATCCAAAACCTTAATTTGTTTTATCTCAACGTAGCTCAAATTAGGTTGTAGAATCAATGGCTCCTCGTTCAGTACATGCTCCGGGTTAGAGTTGTATTTCTTCGATTGGGATACATGGAACACATCATGAATTCCTGCTAATCCCTCCGGCAACTCCAATTGATATGCTACAGGTCCAATCCTTTCGATCACTGGAAAAGGTCCTAAGTATCTAGGACTCAGCTTTCCCCCTTTAGGATGCTGCAAAATTCCTTTGCTCGGCATTTTCTTTAGAAAAGTTCGGTCTCCTACCTGAAACTCCAATTCTCTTCTTCTGTTATCCGCATAACTTTCTGTCGGCTATGCACTGCTTTTAGTCTCTCCATTATCATCTTTACTTTGCTTACCATTTCCTCAAGGTTTACCTCCCCAGTCTTGCCAATTTGCCCATCCTCAGTCCAACTCGAGTACTTGACATTTCCGTCCATATAACACTTCATAGGGTGCCATCCCAATCGACGCTGGATGACTATTGTTGTATACCAACTCAGCATAGGGTATAGAAATCTATCTACTTATCTTCAAAATCTAACACACAAGCCCTAAGCATGTCCTCCAATATCTGGATGACTCTTTCGTATTGTCCATCTATTTGTGGATGAGTAGAAGTACTGAGCTTCAAAGTCATTCCCATTGACTCTTAAAATTTGGTCCAAAACCTCGATATAAATCTGTCGGATACAATACTAGTTGGCACTCCATGCAATCTAACTACTTCGTGAATATACGTCTTGGCCATTTTTTTCATAAAGTCCCTCACATTTACCGGAATGAAATGAGCAGTCTTGGTCAACTTGTCAACCACAACCCACACAACATCCTTCAAAGTCTTAGACATCGTTAATCCAGTAACAAAGTCCATCGTCACCTCTTGCCACTTCCACTCGAGAATAGGCTATGACTGTAGTAATCCGGCTACCCTCTTATGTACCGCTTTTACTTTCTGACACGTCAGGCAAGTAGAGACGTATTGCGCCACATCCCATTTCATTCCCAGCCACTAGTAGGCCTTTTTCAAATCCTAGTACATCTTTATTTCTCCCAGATGAATGGAATACTTGCTCTTGTGAGCCTCATCCATTATCTTTCTCTTCAACACTGGATCGTTCGGTACACATAGTCATTCTCGGAAGTACGTCACTCCCGCTTCATCCGTCCGAAACTCCTTATTCCCTCTCTTCGCTTCCTTTGTGTTGAAGGTCTAAAACTCTTGGTTATTCCGCTGAACCTTACTAATCTCTTGCCTCAGCTCAGGCTCCAACCTCAGGTTGCTCAAACTAATTTTTCCTTCTCCCACTTCTGCCTTTTGTCTCAAGAACTCCTGTATTATTTGAATCTCTTGTACCCTCAAGCTAGCCATTCTCACTTTTTGACTCAGTGCATCAGCTACGACATTCGCTTTCCCAGGATGGTAGTTAATTGGACACTTGTATTCCTCCAAGAACTCCATCCACCTCCTCTGCTGAGTTTAAGTCCTTTTACGTGAATATGCACTTCAAACTCTTATGATCCGTGAAAACTTCATATTTCGCTCTATACAAATAGTATCGCCATTTCTTCAAAGCAAACAATATCGCTACCAACTCCAAGTCGTGCGTCGGATAGTTTACCTCGTGTAGCTTCAACTTCCTCGATGGGTAGGCGATAACTTTCTTGTCTTGCATCAGCACCGCCTCTAGACCTTCCTTAGACGCATCTGTGTACAAGGAGCAGGCCTTACCTTCTTTAGGTAGGCTCAACACTGGAGCTGTCACGAATCTCCTCTTAAGCTCTTGGAAGCTCTTCTTACCCTCATCATTCCAGACGTATGGCACGTCCTTCCTTAGCAATCGGGTCATCGGCGTCACCAGCGTAGAGAAGTTCTTAATAAAATGGCGGTAATATCTTGTCAATCCAAGAAAACTCCTGATCTTAGTTACGCTCTTCGGTTGCTTCCAATTTGAGACAGCCTCAACTTTCGATGGGTCCACCTTCATTCCATCTTTAGATATCACGTGCCCAAGAAAAGCCAATGAATCCAACCAAAACTCGCATTTGCTAAACTTAGCATAGAGTTTATGCTCCCTTAATTTTTCTAGTACCAACTTTAAATGCTCCGTATGCTCCTCGCTACTTTTAGAGTAAATTAGAATATCGTCTAGGAACACTACCACAAACTTATCCAGGTACGGCTGGAAAACCCTGTGCATAAGATCCATGAAAACGGTGGGTGCATTAGTTACTCTGAATGGCATCACCATGAACTCGTAGTGGCCATATCTAGTGTTGAAAGCTGTCTTGGGAATATCCTCCTCCTTGATACTTACTTGATAATAACCTTGCCGGAGATCCAACTTAGAAAAGTAACATGAACCTTGCAACTGATCAAACAACTCATCAATGAGAGGCAAGGGATACTTGTTCTTGATCATGAAGTTATTCAACCCTCTATAGTCTATGCACAATCTCAACGTCCCATCCTTCTTCTTTACGAACAACACCGGGGCTCTCCAAGGTGATGTACTGGGTCTTATTTATCTTTACTTAACCAATCTTTCTAGTTGCTCCTTCAATTCTTTCAATTCTGCGAGCGCCATCGAATAAGGAGTCTTTGACATCGGCTCCACTTCCGGAACTAAATCGATGGTGAACTCGACTTCTCGGGAAGGTGGAAGAAAAGCAAGTTCGGTCGGAAATACATCTACAAAGTTCTTTACCACCTCGGTGCTCTCCAAAGTACACTGATCCTTGGGCTTATTGATTAGATAAGCCAAATATCCCACACAACCCTTCTTTAGCATTTTCCTCGCCTTTGCACCTGCTATCAAGAATTTCAACTTCCTCACCTTTCTCCCGTTAAACTCAAATAAGTTGCATCCGAGTCTAACAAATTGTACTGTCTTGGCCTTGCAATCCACTCTTGCTCCATGCTGTGCTAACCTGTCCATACCTAGAATCAGATCATAGTCATCGATGGGTAGGATTATGAGATCTGCCTTCGAAATCTCTTTTCCAACCACAATATTGCACACTTGAACTACTTTACTTGCACCTTTTTACCTTCCCAAAGATGTACTCACTAACATAGTATAAGGCAATTCTACCTCACCCCAACCTAATTGGCATGCACATTTATCGTTCACATATGAATGAGTCGATCCGGGGTCTATCAAAACAGAAATAGAGACCTTGCATAGCAGTTCTACGCCTTGGTGCCAACTACTTGCACCCAATACAAGCCTTATTAGGGGAAAGTTCATGACATGCAATTGATCAATTTATAGATTTGAAATAACTTGCAATGTAAAAAAAAAATAAATTTTGCAAATAATGCACCAAGTGAATTAAAGAAATCAACGAATCATAATTGTTTTATTAACCAATTCCAAATTGGTACAAAATAAGGGAGTATTCCATAGATACTCCCTTTTTATTCTTGCCAAAAAAAATTTTGAAATAAGGAATAAATGTTGAATCAAACAAATAAACAAATGTCTCTTTAATAAAATAAAAGAATAAGCACTAAAGATCCCAAAACTCTAAGCATCACTAGAGTCGCTAGAATCCTCGGAAGTCTCTGTAGGAGGTTCTACTAGCCATCTTGTACTGCTATTGGCATGATCCACATCATAATCTATGTCACAATCGCTTGCAAAACCAACGGATCTATGCTTCTTCCTAGGCTGCCCCAACAAACGCACTTCAGTGACTTAACCCTTTAGTTTGGCTCTCAGCTTTGCATCTCTCAGTTTCTCTATGGCCAGCATCAGTGCACTCTTAGGTCACGCAGACACCGACTCATAAGACTCACTTCCTAGTAATGTCGGGGTTCCTTCCTCGATGGATAGGGTCGCAGGTGTATCAATACTACCCTCCCCCTTAATCACTTCCGCTTCACTCTTGCTCTCTAGCTCTCCTATCTCCCCCTCAATCTCAAGTCCCCTAGCTCATCCTCACTCTCATAATTCATTGCTCCTCTATCACCTATCTCCTCCTCATTATCAACCTTATACTCTACCATATCCCCATTCTCCTCAAGTGCAGGCATCTCAGGTATTGGGTCCTCGGGTTCTTTCTCAACTCTAAAGTCTTCTATCATAGGTGGTTCATGGTCTACCTCGTCCTCACCCAAAATCCATCCACTCTCGAATTCTGCCTCTAAATCAAATGATGATGAATCTAGTACAAGGATAGGGTTAGGTGCTCTACCACTAGTGGGACCACACGTAAAAGGCCAGTCTCGAGTCATAGCTGCAGATCTCCTAGTCATCATATAAAAGAAACATAAAGAAATTAAAACTAAATCTCGACTCTTAGAGATCATACACTATTCAATGAATCTCAATTCCTAAGGTTTAGGTACCATTCACGAATGTCATTTACCTAAACATAGGCTCTGATACCACTTTTAACACCCCACACCCTAGCTACTTAGATAGGGCAGGATGTCGCCCCGTCCAAAGGACCAGGGGTCTTTATAACGAGGTACAAATAGGAAAAAAAATTGCTAAATAAAATTAAAGGAATAATTTCATTACATCCGGAAGCAAAATTTGTACAAGTCTCGAGATCAAAACTAACAAACGTCTCTTGAAATAAATTCAAAACATAAATAAATAAATAACTAGAGTTCATCTAATAACGCTTCACCGTGCTCAGTATAAGCAATCCCCTGAAATCATGATATAAAAGGTGTGAGATTGACATCTCAGTAAGTCCCATGTGTGCAAGTGTCAATTGAAACCATTTCGTGTATATAGGTTTATCCAAATCACAAAATCGTGTTTGCAAGTCAATTTCATCAATAACAGTTATACAAAGGAGCATTGCTCAATAAATCTAAAATAGTTCACAATAAATCACTGTTTCATCACATTTATAATTTATTAGATAGGGATTAACAAATGATTCAATAATATAGTAATACAATCCATATCATGATTACCACCAAAATAGCTTCCTAATGTATTCTTTCAACAATGGGCAGTGGGGGATCCACCCACTAGGTCAGATACTCCTCTATCTCTACACCCAACATTACGGTTGTCCAATCCGGATCAACAATGTCCACATGGAGCAACACGCTAGTGCGGACAGCTTGACTAAGTAGTACTGTGGCCTCTCCAAGTTGAGTTTATCTTCTGGAGGTGGCCTCTTGTCAGAAAACTCACTCTTACTCTTCAAGACTAGTACTACTAGCCTACCCTCGCTGAGTACTCAACACTCACTGTTTAGGGGTAGAATCATTTTTTCTTTTTCGAAAGTCTTTGATTAGCTTGATTGCAAAACGTGATTTTCGTAACAGCATTTTCAAAATCATTTGACAATAGTGTAAGAAATCATTTTTGAGTTTGAATAAATAAAATTTAGTAAATTGATTTTGAAAATAAAACATCCACGTTTCCAATCCAAGTTTCACAGCAATCCAATATAACTCATCATTTTTAGTCAAGGTTCAATCCTTGTGTCAAAACATCATATTGACATCAATTTCAAATAACATTGTAATAATTGCTTGCAAACAAGTAATATTTATCAAAACAGTTATGCAGAGACTTACCTGGATATTCTCAATAATAAACCAAAGTGATGCATGATATATTTTTCACTTTCTTCCTTATCTAGAATCAATGATTCTATAATTAGAACCCAAGTATGCATCCACTTATCTATTCATGCACCATGAATGCCTATGATTATACTAATCATCTAATTCATCCATAACACTTAGATGGATTAATTCATTAAATCACCTCCATGCTTTCCATGGTCATATATCTCACCTATGCATGCTTACACTCGGCTCACATCAACTTATATAATGACCCCCTTAAGCAACAACTATCAATTCCATATATTAACCCTAACTGCACCAAAAGATCGCATTTTTATTCAACATACAATAGTTTTAGGTTATCATAGCAATGTTTAACCATGCTTTACTCCCTATACACCTAGTTTATAACATTACACCATCAAACCTCATCAATTCTATCTATTCATGCTTTTCATGCAAGACTTCATGCATATTAACATCACTATAAGGTCAACCTTATTTAAATTAGTAAAGTTAATCCTTAAATACCTCATTGACGGCACAACATGAGCAAAGGTTGTGCCTTTGGTGCTTGATGGAGTTTTCTTTGGAAAGAAGAGTCGAATGGTGGCTCTTGGTTTCCTTGATTCGAAGATCATGAGATGATAGGGGTAAATCAGTCCCCTTTGGTTCAAAATTTAGGAGAAAAGAAGTAGAGAAATTGAAAAAAAGTTAAAAGGGTTTGAAGAGTTGCTTACCTTGCTCTTAGGGTTCGATTTTGGTGGAGATTGGTGTTGTTTTGGCCGAGTTATTGGTAGGGGTTGGTGGCTAGAATTGCTGGGCAGAAGAGGGTGTTTAGGGTTTAGTAGAATTTGATCTTACTTCGGTCTCTTGATCACAAGAAGGAAAATATGACAGCTTTTGTCCCTATTGCTGTAGCTGAATTCCAGCAAGGTTTAAGGGGGTTTATGGCTGGTTTTTTGTGATTGTTTTCTAGTTGTTATTGTGGCCACAATAAGGGAGGAAAAAGAGTTGAAAGGAGCTGGTTTTCTACCTTCCACTTGTACGAAATTGGGCGGAAGAAAGAATAAGGTTTTGTGTGTAGCTTTTGCCTAAGGTAAGAGGGATGTTGAGAGTAAGGAAAAGATGAAATTTTTGTTTGAGGGAGTGTGTGTGTGTGTGTGTGTGTGTGTGTGTGTGTGTGTGTGTGTGTGTGTGTGTGTGTGTGAACAGTGACAAAAATTGGTGGGAATGAGGGGAAATTTCTAGTTTTTGATTAGCTTAAAAGAACCTTGATTGATTAGGGTTACTTAGGGAAGTCCCCTCTTTTATTTAGGAAACTTGAAAGGAAATAAAACTCATCAAGGCGGCAGTTAGGGTTGGTTTTATTCCAAAAAATTCAATTAATAAAAATGGTATGTTGATTCAAGAGTTAATTTAGGTAATGCCCTAATTTATTTTAGGCAAAAATAATTAATTGAGGAATAATTATATTAGGTGATAAAATCTAGATTCTTGGAATAAAGCTGCAATTTCCTTTCCTTAAACACTAGCTTTCAAAAATACCATATATCTTGGGAAGATATTTATTTCCTTTAAAGCTTTGGACATGATCTCTTTATTTCCAAATAAACTCTTTTAGAGAGAACAACTTTGGAAAAATTTCATTCTTTTGAAACTAGTAGCTATAATATGGTTAAAAAAAAAAAAACGTTCCTATAATCTTCTTTCCATAATGAAACCGTTGAGTAAGATCCTTCGAAAATTCTAGATGATAAAATAATTAAACTTCCTAAAAGTTTGAAATAAAATATTAATTAGAGAATATTTGGAATTTAATTTATATTAAATTCTTTTTAATAAATCCAAAATAATCAAATACCCCTATTTTAGGAAATTGGAAAATAAGAAAGTAGCAGCCCCTAGGATTTTCGGCCAAGGGAAGGGAAAATAAAGGAAAAAGGGTTTATCAAAAGTGAAAAAGGAAAGGGTTTGCAAGAGTTGGGATTCAAACTCAAGTCACCAAAGAATACACACCAAGTTCTAACCACTATTCCACAATAATTCTTGGTAAATATTCTCCTAATAAATTTCCTTAATTCCTACTCACTTCCTCCATCCTCTTTCTAATAAATTCTCCTTAATAAAATAAAACTCAACTAACTCAAATAACACGACAATTAATTCATGCAACAATAAATTGATATTTTCATGAAAATAGTTCAAATCATTAGAATAAAATAATGTGACATGCATGAATTTTCTCCACATACTAAAAGTGGTCTAATACAAGGTATTACAGTCCCTTCTGATCATGTCCGTCACCCGGTTATCATCGTTGCTCAAGAAAGGCAAATATCGATCATTTGCTTTGTCTCGGGCTCAAAGGTGCAGAGTTTTGTAATCAAATCTGAGGAGATTGTAGAACGCAGTATTGTTCCAGATCCTGCTTCGGGTTTCTTAGTTGCTGAATACATGTATGGCTCAGATCAGCCAGGAAAAGTATAGCTGTTCAGGGATCATGGAAATGAAAATGGGAGTACTGATCTCATTTGAATGTGTCGTTGCCCTGAAAAAGTTGAGTATGCTCATCCTGATTCAGCTTTTGATCAGTAACCCGAAGAAGTCAAGGAATTCATAACCAAAGTTATGACTGAAGTTGACCGTGGCCCAACTAGGCCGGCAACTCTGCCTTTGACGTCTGCTTAGCATTCTGGCCCTACGAGAATATTCAAGAGAACACTAAAAGGTACGCAGATGAAAGAGATTTTTGGGGAGATGATCAGAAGACGAACGGCAATCCAAAATGGGACGGGCACAATGAGCAATACATGAACAATAAAGGCGCAAATACACACCCCATAATCGTTAACAACCGAGATGTTTATGATTTCTATGAAAGGCCTCAAGTAAACAAAAGCCCTAATGCAAGAAATCGTCCACTTAGCAAGCCTACAAATGACATTGGCACTGCCGTGGAGTACCTCAAGGGAGACGCTATCAAGCCGTCTTATGGTAATCGGATTGAGGAGGATTTCAACGGTGGTGGACAAATTGAAGCAAGCCAACCAACAAAGGCTGTGCCTTTGGCAACCAAACTCTGGTGAACCAGCTCAAATATATCAGGTTCTCAGATTATTAGACCAAAAGAATACGATTCAGGGGAGGAGGTGTAAGAGAGCCAACGTCATTGTGTTGCGTACGATGCAGAGCTTTCAATGAATGGTCGAGGAGGAGCAAAACCAATCAAAACAAATATGGCTATAAAAAGCCTAAAGGCAATGCAACAGCTGTGCGGTTGTGACAGATGCATTATCTAGGCTCAACAATCTGAAAGAAAGAGCAAATTTCTTACCCTGAAATAATTGATAGCAAGGAGGCCAGTAGGCGATATGGGAAATTGTTATCTCGGGCAATGGAAGAAAAAGAATATAAAGGAACCATTAGTAGCAGGGATACTGTGATGAAGTACAGTGGTGCCTTAGTCCCATGATGAACAAAATACAAAGATATATTCGACTACTATAACCAGTTCGTTGTGTTGTTTTCTCCTTTGATGCCACAACTCGTATGAGATGAACTATCATCAACTAATAAAATTCAAACTTATGCAATGGAAATCTATATATATATATAAAAGCCAAAGGTGAAGGCTGTGGTTTTGCCATTTGTATTTTGAAATGGATTTATAGCATAACACGTGGCAATTTTTTTACAATTACGTTAGCCTCCCGCATGTGCCTCCCCTTCCTCCTCTACTCACGGCGGCTTTCTAAAACCCCTCCCAACCTTTCATCTTTCTGGATCTTTCAAAAGACAACCCAATTCGGCTTCCTATAACTAGCGATCAAAGGACGGCTATAACTAGCAGAAGTATGTTACAAGGGTAATCACAACCACCCCAAGCCTCAATCTACTAGAAGATAATCATCTTCCTCATTAGCTTCCTCCATTGTAATTCAAGCTTACAATTCTCAAGCTAATGATATGGGAGATCAGTTATGTGGTTCGATCGGAAATGGACAAATTGATTCAGTTGCCACGCCGAAAAATTCATCCATATTAATAGGGGATGATGAAATTGAGCAGAGCTCTCAGAATAGTAGATCTAGAGGAGAAGAATTTGACAATGATGAACCCGATGCAAAGAGATGGTAAGCTTCGTTTCTCTATGCTGAAATGATGTCCTCAGAAGTAGAAAGCAGTGTTGAGAGAGGCTTACAAGAATAAGAAGGTTAGTTCTCTTCTATTTGAAGAATTTTTCTGTTCGAAGCTTCTGTCATTTTTACTTCAATTCATTCTTCTTTGTTATTTTTGTGTTTTTTAGTTGTTCACCATTGAATCTGATTATGAACGCTGGAATTTCTGTAAAAGGAAAGAAACAATTACAAGACATTTTAAATCCAACGAGATTTTTTTTTTCCTTTTTGAATTTTGTTAGCATTCCTCTACTTTATTGAGGGGTTTTTGGTGGTGGCTTTGTGAATAGATATAGATAATCCATAAATTTCTGGTGTTCAATTTATTTATTATGTCGAGTTCAGAATGTAAACTGTCTGGTGTCTCAGCAGTTTGCCGGTACTACTTCCCGAATTGGCATTGAAGCAATTTATAGGATTGAGATACGATAGGGAATTAGTTGAAGAAGGAACATGTTCAAAGACAAGTAAGGAGAAATGATGATTTGGACGGGGAGAAACAGGAGCGGGAGACCTTAGTTATTTCATTTCTATGCCTGCTCAATGTTGTCTGTATTAGAATCGTATCAAATTGAGAACTGAGTTATTGAATATTTGTTTTGCTTACAGAAAATTCCCAGAGATTTAACTGAAGCATCACTGTTGGGTGCTGGGCTGTCAATTATCGCAGCCTTCTGCATAATCTTTTTGTTTGGAATGGTAGGAAATTAGCCTATTGTTTCTTGACATAACACCAGGTACTTTGATGATTTGTTTGATTTACTATTTTTGATGACTAATGGGATATTTCGTTCTTGAATTTTTAATTTTAATTTTAAATTATATTATAAATCTCTGGTGTGGCACGCATTCTCGAAAAATTTAGTCATTTCAAATGTACACATTTGCCATATATGGCTTATTAGAGAACTAACCCATTTGGTATAATGTTTGCCCGCTGATATACACATTAGTATAATATTAAGTACCTTGAATTCGTTTGATCTTTGTGCTTTAATTTTATTTGATTTGCTGTCATTATCTGAACTTTTAGGTTTCTAAGAATGGGATAATCAGTATGGCTGGAAAAGAAAATCAAAATGAGGTGACAGAAGAGATGCAAGAGGATGTGAATGATGAATCTGCAAATGTAAGTTCAAGTTATTTTTGTGTTTTTATGTGTTTGTATTTGGAATTGAGTGAATCCTTGAGTGTTATGAGGTGTTGTGGCTTTGGCTACTTTCAAGTAGCCCACTATAACAATTTATGCTATAAGTTTCCTGTTGGTTTACTTTTGGAGAACATATATCTTAGAAGTTTAATTGTTTGTTTTATACATGTCTGGGTCATTAGTACACTTTTTCTTGATTGCAGTTTGCTCTTTTTGATCCTACGACGAAAAAGTAGTAGAAGAAAGTGGTTGTAATTCAAGATCCCGCGGATGATTCCATAAATAAGTTAGTTGAGAAAGTTGACAATCTATCAGGTATTCTATTCAGTATGCTAGGAATTTTATCTGCGGGGTTGCATTTTTGGACGTTAGTATAATGCTGATATATGCATTGGTTTATTTTGCAGTTTCTAAAATTTCAGTTTAGCTTTTTCATTCTGTCAGATATGGAATCGGTTTGAATTCATATGTCATAATTTTTCGGCTTTTGGTGTTTGATGAACTGCATGGAATTATTGTTAGATATGTTTTGACAAGGAATTTGAATTTTTTGTAGGATAATATGAAGCATTATGTGATTAGGAGTAGAAGGTTGCTCTGTGATCAATAGGGAACAGCAAGAGCCAAGACGACCGATTTTGAAGTTCCAGAAAGCCCCTATAAATTATAAACCACATACAGAGGAGGAATGGAGGAGGGATTGTTGTTGAAAGAGGGAGGAGTGGTGAAGGCAGAGAGACCAACATGGGGTGTGATAGTAGAGGAGATGAAGAAGCTTTGCTACTTAGCAGGACCTATGGTGGCTGTGATTTTATCCCAATTAGTGCTGCCAGTTATATCAGTGATAATGGTGGGTCATTTGGGTGAACTCTCACTTTCCAGCACCGCCATGGCCATCTTTGTAGTGTGACTGGCTTCAGTCTTCTGGTGAGTTCCTCACTCTTCCTTTGTCTTTCAGGCTTTTTGAAACTCAATCTTAATCATTGTGATTGCCTTTTTGTATTCCCAACCTTTAAGTCTTCCAAGACTTCACTTGAAAACTCTAATATTTTCACGTTTCTTCTATTTGGCTGTAGCAAAGAAGTGATTTTTTCATTCTGCAATTTTTAGCTTAGTATTTGCAGTGGTTCTCTTGATTTGCTGATTGCTAATATTTCCGGGTATTGTAATCTAATGCATATATGTTTTCCACAGTTTAGTCATTTTTCACCTTCATTTCATTCGTCTCTGACAGAGTAGCACACCGTAACATCAAATGCCTATGTTGATCTTAGTACTAATTGCAACAGCTGGAAATCTTAGCAAACACCAACTGTGACTTCCTACTCTTCCACTAAAATCTGCCTCACATCTCAAACTATTGAATATCATTTTTGAGGTTGAGATTGAAAAGTAAATGCACTTTCACATTAAAATTATCCTAGGAATGGAAGAAGAACAGGGAGTAAAATTCTTTGAATTTGGTAACTGTGACTTCTAATAACATCTTAGAATATTTTGTATTGAATCACAGAGAGAACTAATTTTCTCCTAGCATTTTGCCTTCTAGGATATGATTGTTAGGACTGTGTCAATTGTCATCACTCTAAAATTAGGAAAATTAAGTACTGCTATCTGATTGACGTGCCTTTCTTTTCTTCAATCTACCTACTTCTTTTGAAAATGTTGAGAAATTCTACATTAGAGGACTCAGGTTTCAAGACTTCCATTCATTGAACTTCCAGAAGATGGAAGATTGGTATCTTTTTCTATGTGTATGTATATGAAGTGTCCTGGGCATGATTATGACCTTCCTGATTCATCTGAATACAGTTTTTTGACTGATACTGACACATGTACATATGGTACTGCATCAATTCAAAATAACAGCTGGCAAACTTTATGTGCATGTATAGGAGTTTGAATATAAGAAAATGAAATCATTGTTACTATTATTAAGCATTGGTGATGTGGTTAATGCGTTGATTACTCTGTATGTGAAATGTGGTGATTTGGGTAGTGTGAGAATGCTGTTTGATGGAATGCCCATAAGAGATTGGATTTCATGGATAATCTAATTTTGCAGGAACTCAGTAGACTATTTCAGGAATTGGGTTTTGGGGGGAGGGGGGAGGGGGGAGTGGTCAAGTGAATGCGAACAAATTCTTTTACTTGGCAGATTGAAAAGGGTTGCATATGTAGAAAAACAAAAGTAATACATCAAAGTTCCTGCTGAGTTGTGAGTTCCAATAATCATGTTCTTGACTTGGAATATCTGTCAATTCTTTGAACTTGATTGCATTAGCTGTTGTCATGGATTCTATGGCTGTGGGTTGTATATAATGCATGGCCAATGATCTCTTTGGAACTTATTAAATCTAGGATGATCTTGGATTCTTGTTCTTCTTTTTCTGGATTAAGTAACGTATATGTGGGGATCTTCAGGCGACAATAATGAAACCTGCTGCAATGATCGGTACAGAGGATCAGATCTTAAATCCATGGGCACATTTTGTAAAAAATTATGGATTTCTTCTGTTAATTGGACATGGAACTACTAAGGAAGAGACTTATGATATTTTATTGCTAGCATTGAATATTTGCTTTTACAAAGAATCTTTTTTCATAAACCCTCTGATAAGAATCTTTGCAGAATTCAGCCTATTTATGTTGTCGACATAGCTTCAGCAATTGTGGCGGCATTGAAAGATGATGGTAGCAGTAAGGAAACACTTGGAAAACAAAACTTGGGGTCTATGGGATTAGAGACTGCCAAGGTTCAGTTATCAGAACTGGTCTCTAAAGTCTCCACACAGTGCCTGAATTCTGCATTTTCATATGTGAAAGAACTTTCTGATTTGTGTCCCCAGCAGATACAAATACCCCAGCCAATAGATTGCTCAATGGACAGCTGCTGGACCTCATGTGAAGGTCCTCTGAGGGACCAAGACATGCCTAATAATCAGGTGGTGATAAGACCTTTAAATTTTAGAATTGTCATGAAGTCCCAAAACATCAGCAACGAGACCAGCCTACAGCAGCCTGAACGCAGATGGTGTGAAGACCTGAAAGACAAGAGAAGGTTTCTCTGTACAGTAAATGAGGAAGCAAAAAAGGCATGCTCTATGGAGAAAAACTGCAGTAATTTGTCCATGAGCATTAGACTTCAAGGAGGAAGATGGAATACCAACAACACCTATTCAGAGAATAGAGTTAGAGAAACATACAGAGATACCAAATTCTTTGACCAACCTTCCCATAGGCACGATGCTGTTGCAGGAACAATTTTGCATTAAAAACAATTTCACTCTATAAACTTTTTATATTATAAAATTTAAAACCATTTATTAATATTATACACAACTTAAATATTTGTTATAATTATATTGAATCAAGAAATAGTCAAAGGTCAATACAAAATAATTGATAGACCTTCGTGATCAATAATAAATAAATCACACTCACAATAAATGTTAAAGAAAATTATATATTTCAATTCAAAATAATGTTACATTATTTCAATTCGGAAGAAGAAAAATATTATTTAATTTAATAAATATTATTTACAGTATATATTTATAAATTTTTTCACATATTTATAAATAATCTTCAAGAAAATATTAATATATTTATTTAAAGATTCCCTTTTAAATTATATTTCTTTATAGCAAAATTTTAATTAAAAAAATTAAAATATTACAATAATAAATTATTACAAAGAAAATAATTAAAAATGAAGAAAAAAATTATTTATCCCGAGCAACGCTCAGCTTCCTACCTAGTGAATATATTATGGACTATATGATAAAGAAACCAATAGTGTGATTTTCATTGCTTCTATTGTGGTGATAATTTTAACTTTACCTAGCTAGTGAAAATCACATATAATACGCGATCAATTTTTGTTATATCTTTCATTAAATGTTGTACTAAAAATTATCTTTATGCATTTACTCGTAACTAATTTAGTAAAAGTAAATAGTTTTAGCAAAAACAAAAGTGATAATTAACTTGTGTAGGTTTAGCAATAACTGATTTGACAAGATTTACAAGATTATAAAAGCAATTAGTAAGTTCTAAAATTCACCGATAACAATAATAAATTTCGGCAATATTTCTCCATTTTCTTGTTGAAATTTACCATTAATATCCAATTATTTACTACAAATATATAAAATTTATTATATGAATAAGTATCTATTTGATACCAAATATTCCGTCTCTAAATACTGATGGACTTAGATATGAACTAGAGTTAATCCATTTGTATTTAGAGACAAAATAAATCAAACTTAAGACTAATTGAAATCTTAATATTTAGAGACGGAATTTATTGATCTCTATTTTGAGACCAATATTTAAATCTAATTTTTAGAGAGTTAATTTAGAGACAGGTTAGAAACAAATTAGAGATGAATCAATGAAAATAATTTAAAATACTATAAATTGGAGACTACTTTTCTCTATTTCTTCTCCAAAACAGAGAAAACAAATTTTCATGTCTAATTCATCTCTGTTTCATTTCTTAATTAATATTTAAAAAACTATATTTTTATCCTTAAATTTATAAAAGTTACATTTTAACATCAAAACTATCATCCCTAAATTAATTGCAAAGTTTTCCTTTAATTTTTGTTCAGTTCCATAATGACCCTAATTTTTTAATTTTCCAAGTTAACTATGATCAAGTCACTTCAGTTTGAAAAATAACAAAATAACCCTTATTCTTTATATATATATATATATATATATATATATATATATATGTGTGTGTGTGTGTGTGTGTGTGTGTGTGTGTGTGTGTGTGTGTGTGTGTGTGTGTGTGTGTGTGTGTTCGCAAAAGTAAGTATATGAATTAAATTTTGATGATCTTGATTATATATATGTGTGTGTGTACTCGCAAAAGTAAGTATATGAATTAAATTTTACTGATTTTGATTGTGTGTTTGTGTGTGTGTCAAATTTAATCAATTTTTATTGTAATTGCTTGCTTCCATAAATGTGCTTCAGAAGAAACGATAACGTTTTAAAAATATTAATGAATCATTATTAACAAGATAAATACACAAATCATTTCCAGAAGAAACTTCTTTTCTATAACTCTCTCAATAGGTGCATGAAACTTTTATTAAATAATGAAAAATATATTAAAAGAATATAAGATTCTTTGTCTCAGTAATAGTGTTATAATCAAATATATCACTTTGTAAAACAACAAATTGATATGCAATACTATGTTTAGTATAACCAATATTGAACATAAGCAATCAGAAGTTTTTTAGAACTTTTTTCCCCTTAGATTCAAGCAACATAATTTTAACAAAACACCCCACACTTTCAAATATTTTAAATTAGATGCATGACCCTTCCACAATTTATAATGTGTCTTTGTCAATTCTTTTTTATATGAAATTTTATTTTGTAATTGACATGCAAATATATAGCATCACCCCGTAAATTATTAGTTACAGATGAACTATAGAATTTATCATTTCTTTAAGTATTCAAATTTTCTTTTCAACTATACCATTGGAAGGGGAGTAATCTCGTATAATTCCTACTTGTTCACAAAAATTATGCAAAAATATGTATTTTTCTCCTCTACCAAATCTAATCATTTTAATATTTCTATTATCGTGATTTTCTACCTCATCTTTGTAAGTAATAAAGGGATTATTTCTTACAAAAATATGTATTTTCCACCTCTATCAAATGTAATTCTTTTAATTTTTATGTTAATTTTCAACCTCATTTTTGTAAGAAATAAAGCCATTAGAGGCTAAACAAAAATAACTTAGAATATCCAGAATAACCATCTATAAAAGTCACGTAATATTTCAAATTTAATAATTTTGTTTCTCTATTTACAAAAATACAATATTTGTTTTTTTAAAAAATTTATTTTAGTGTCACACATATTTCATATTTGTTCATAAGGCTTGAGAATTTAAGCTTATTTCGAGTTTAGCTAATTGATTATTTCTTACGTTCAGGAATGTCTCATTTTGATTTATGCAAAAAATTAGGACAAAAATTGACTACATATAAGTTCTTATACTTATTTTTCTAGAAATGTAAGTACTGAGATTCAATAATTAATAGAACTCATATTCTTTCAATTGGAGAGTTAGCCGTGGACTTAAATGGACATTCATTTGATTCCTTCAACTTGGGAATGGCTACCACTAAAGTTCGTTCATGAGAAAGAATGGACGAGATGACCAAACTATGTTGTGAAGAAGTGATGTCTTATTTCAAACCACACATATGGCGGCATGCATTTTCTTCCAATAGCTTATACTAGCATATCCTAACCTAGCATGCTATAAGGAAATAAAGTCAACAATATAAGAAGGAGAAGCATTCTCATTGATCACAGTGCAATGAGTCCCTGATTACAATAAGTCTTGCCAATAAATCCTTTTTTCTAGAGATGAATTTCAAGAGAATTTTTTCCCTTTCTCAAAATTTTTGCGAGGAAAATATTTCTAGGCAACAATATCTCTTCAAATTTAAAAAATTTCACTAGTTTTTGGAAAACATTAATTTGCATTTTGATTTCTTGGGTATGTGATAAGTAACTCCATGAACATCAAATTAGCTTTGCATAAGTCCTTAAGAATATCAGTGACGTATGCAATAAAGCAGTACAAGAAAACACTTTATTTGTGACAAAATTTAGCGATGACTAACAGACCGTCACTACTTAGTGAGTGTTTTCTGAGGGCAAGCAAGGAGAGGGACAGTTTACCGAGGGGTTGACCCGCCGTAACAAACCCCATGCAAATAGCAACAGTTTATTAAGCCCTCGCTACGTAGTGATGGGTAAATCTTCTTAGAAAATTTAGGATAATATTGTCATTGCTAAACCCTTGCTAAATTGTGAGGGCTTAGCTAAGGTGCTAAATATTTGTAAAAGAAATATTTTGTAATATTACAATATTTGTAGCTGTCACTAAGCTCTCACTAATTAGCGAGCGCTTAACTACGACATTTATTATTTTACTCAAAAACAATTTATTGGAATTGTAAAATAAACAACCGTGTCTACACCTTCATTAATGAGCAAGGGTTTAGCTACGGCAAAAAGTTTTTTTCAAAAAATATTTTTAATTTATAGGATATAGAAGCCATAGCTAAATCATCGCTAATTAGCTACGACCTTAAATTTTTTCTCAGATTGGCAATTTTAGGGTATAGCATTGTCGCTAAATTGTTGCAAAATAGAGACGGTGTTAGAGTTATATCCTAGATACAATCACATATATTCTATATATTATACATTATTAAATAAAAAAAGGTATTTTTTATCTTTCAATTTGTTTTATTTATGCTTTTGTATAATATAACAGTTAGATAAAGTCCAAGTGCAACAATGTGTTAAGGAAATCATGATAGAGATCATGATGTGAGGTTCTTACTACACTGGATAGTGTTCGTGCTTAAATTATTCCTAATTATAGTATTAATGAGATAGAACATCATTAATACGTTAATATTAGCACGTGTTATACTTCTTGATTTGATCAAACGGTTTTTCTTATATCCGTGAGTATTGTGATACTCAAAGTTAACACACAGATGCTTGTTATCTGAACAAGTACATTGGTTAACCTAACTATGAGATAATCACACGGATAACTATTTAGTGCCAGTGATAGAATCCTGTCATAGCAAATGTACAAGTATTCTTAGACTTGAGATCTCTAAGGTACTTTATTTGCTAAGTGTTGGACTTTGATTCCAATCTTTGGAGTCTTGACAAGACTGCCTTTGAGATGGATATTGGGTACAACATGAAGCAAATGTAAGTAGTTGAGAAAATCAATAAAGGATTCAACACTTGCAAATATCTCACGGCCACTTGTAGGAATCACTACTTGAGAAGTCTTTAGCCAAGGAAATTGTATATTAATTGGAAATGGTCCCAATTGATACATATTATGAGTAGTGAATTCCGTGAACAAGTACTAAAATATTTGGGACGGAATTAAGTTATTATGCTAGAAAGAGTTGGCACTAATTCCTACTTCAAACCAAATGAGGTATTGTATAGTGGAAGTAGTTTATTGCAATGTTGTATGCTATTGAAATGTTCATGTCAAGCTATTTGACTTTCTAAACTTTTGGTTGGTCATGATCTGTTACTAAATACCGCTCATGATTTGCTGAATATAGATTTATTAATTAGAGAATTAATATATTAATCTTTATTAGAATCAATAAGTAAATTCTAAAAAAATATTAAAGATTATTAATCCTATAGATGTTTAGAATAATTCATATTTTGCTGCCAATAGACCGAAAAACCTAATTGGTCACACATAATAGAGGATTGAGTGCTCAAGATGTTATTTGATAATATTATAGGGTTGATTGTGAAAAGAAGAAGTTGTGTGGTCAAATCATAATTAATTACATTTTGAGGGTTACGCTGTAATTAATAATAATCATAATAATTATTGGTAATTGAGAATCCATATAGGTTGTGGATTCTGATTATCAAAATTGATACGGACAATATATATCATTATATACACTCCGTGGGATTGATGATTAATGTAAGTTACAGAGAGTTTTTCTGAAAAACTGAGAACTTCCTCTTCAGTTTTTTCTTCTAGAAAACCAACAAATCCTAGCCCCCAGAATAAGTTTTGCTAGCACAAAACTCTGGTGATTTTGAGTGCCATTCTCGTGTGCACTATATTGGAGGCAATCCTACACTTGGATTGCAGTGCTTTAACGGAACAAAATTGTTCGGCTCGATCGTGCCTTTAGAACAAAAATTTTTGTTTCGTAGAGACGGACCAAACATATAATTCCTCTCTTGTTTTGATTCCATTAATGCATAAATGTGATCCTCATTGTGGGATTCCTATTTACTTTCTGCTTTGTAAACCTGTTTTGCATGGGAAATTCCTACAATGGTATTAGAGCCCTTTTTATGCGTTAATGGGTCGTATCTTTGGCCGTGAAGAATGGTTCATTATAGTCTCTATTTCTTCTATGAAAATTGTTTCACGTAAGTAGTTTAACTAAAAATTGTGTTAAGAATATTTGGGCTTTCTTATGTTTGAAATCATTTCATGTATAATTGGTTGAACTACAGAAATATTTTTCTGCATTTGTATCCAGTAAAAACTGTTGGTTTTGTTTGGATTTCTTTTGAAAGATTAATGTATGTTGTGGATATAAGAAACATATCTCTTGTAAAAGTTACAGAAGATGTTTTTGTAACAAAAATTAAGGTGTTAATTCTTGCAAGGAAAAATAGTTTTTCTAGGCATGTTGTATTCTGAAAAAAAAAAAAAACATTTTTGAAGCTGTTTTTTTTTTCCTCCTTTCCGTTATCTAAACTTTGTGAAGAATTGTTCTTTGTTTTGGTAGTTTTGTTCCTTTTGTTCTATTTTCGTTTTACTGAACAGAAGATCAGTTTGAATGAATAGAATGAAAAAATTGGAATGCCTCAAAGAATTGTTTTAAAAAATTGTTACAGAAGTCTTGAAGTTTTTTTTATCCCAGAAATCATTTCTGGGGAAGACGAAGAGCAATATATATATATATATATATATATATATATATATATATATATATATATTGCCCTAAGCCACGGCTTAAGGCACAAAATTCCCAAGCCATGGCTAGCCTGAAGAAGGCTCCTAGATTTCGTGGCTCGATGGATTGTTTGGTTGCAATCGTCGAGAGGCATATTCAATGCCTCCCCTGGATGCAACTTCTTTTATTAAAAAAAAAAAAGAAAAAATTCTTTCCCTTTTTTTCATCTTCTTGTGCAAGACTATGGCCCACGATTGTTTTCTTTTGTTTCTTTTCAGATGATGCCCATTTTTCTCAAACTTTATATTTTGGGACTAATATATTTATTTTTCCAAAAATATTGTTTTTGGAAAATGCTATATTTTCTAAAATAATGATTTTACATTATATATTATTTTAATTCAGAAAAATATGATTTTAGTTATTAATATACTTTCTAACATAATGATTTTAGATTATGTATTATTTTAATTCTTAAAATATGATTTTAGCAATTAATATATTTTCTAAAATATAGATTTCAAAATTTATTCTATTTTTTTCAAAATTGTGATTTTGGAATTAATTTTAGGAATTAATATATGTTGTAAAATATTGATTTTAGATTTTAATCTATTTTTCTAAAATAGTGATTTTGGAATTATTTGCTATGTTTAATTTTATTTTGAGTATAAAATTAGTATGGTGGTTTGGTTTTGGACTATGGACCCAATTACATTGTTCATGTATTTTTTTGCTTTAGTTTTGAATTAAAATAGGGCCTCCGAGTCCTGCTTTCTCTATTTTTCTTCTGCAAATTTCTCTTCTCATATAACTCCCATTGAATGTAACTCAAGGTTTCTTTATTAGAATTTTATGCAATTAGATTACATAGTTTAGATAAAATAGAATTTATTACAAGTTCAGGCGAAGATGATCAAGAGCAAAAGGAGGATAGTAAAGTTTTTTTCCTATATCATGCATGAATACTTAGGATTGGCCAAATTAATTTCAGTTGTGGCTCAAGAAAATTAATATAGCAAAGTCTATAACCAAATCACGCTATTATTTTGCAATGTATGGATATGATGCTATTATGCATTGCTACCTGTAAGACACAAAATCACAAATCCCTCAATTAAAATTAAACCTAATGCTTTCCATTAATGCAGTAAGAACAAGAGTCCTTTTTCGAGATCAGGTTGTTAGGCTAACCCAAGCCTACTTGACATTTGGCATGTTCAAGCTATGAAATTTTAAATTCCTGATTAATAGGGTAGGTTCATCCTAATTAACTAATTTCTTTATCCTGGTTGGACTAACTCAAGCATAAAGAAAATTAGAGGCAAGATTGGATTAGTTTAAAAGTTTTAAGATTAAGAGATATTAATTACCCAATGATCTAGTAATTACATATGATGTAATTGGTATTGGATATCTACCATTGAATTTAAGGGTGGCTTGTTGGGCAAACCTAAGGTTATTCTTGAAGAATTTAGATATCGGTTTACTAGAAAAGTTTCCAATGGGCTTTCCTGAATCTATAGTGGGGCCTATTAGTTCGAGTAAAATAGTGGAGTAATAATACGCTTAATTAAAGACCTAATTATTTGCATTATATGTGTATAAACAGTTAGCTAATTTTTTCTATTTTTACATCTAGGTCATCTACAACATGTTGACCAATCTAAACCTTCATAGCATCTTGGAAACCTAGAAACTAACTGAAACAAACTTTCTTGACTAGTATAGAAATTTGAGAATTGTTCTCAAGTAAAAAAAGTTGCTCTACATGTAAGATAAGCATGCTGTCCACAAGAAGTATAAAGAGGATAGTAACACAATATCCTGTGTAATGTTGGAGTCAATGACCCTTGAGCTGCAAAAACAGCATGAGCATATAGATGCTTATTCGATTTTCTTATATTTTCGAGAGCTATTTGATATCCATGCTAGAACAGAAAGATATGACATATCAAAACAATTGTTCCGTTCAAAAATAGTTGAGGGTACTTTTGTGGCCACTCATAGGCTAAAGATGCTAAGCTTGATTGAGAAGCTCTGGTCTTTTGGTTTTGTGATGGACAATGAATTAAGTATCGACTTAATTCTGTAATTTTTACCAAGTAGTTTTTCACAGTTTGTGATTTACTACCAGATGAACAAGATTGAGTACACCATACTCAAGTTGATCAATCTACTCAAAACTGTGGAGTCTTCCATGGTGAAGGAATCCAAGCAGTTATGTTAGTAGAATCTTCCTCTTCTAGGATGAAAGTTCCTAAGAAGAAGAAGAAGACTTCTACTAAGCCCAAAGGTAGTGTGAAAAAGAAGGAAACAGACACCAAATACCCATGCCATCATTGTAGAAAGATGCGTCATTGGAGGCACAACAACAATGCCTACTTGGAAACCGTCAAGGAAAAGAAGCAAAAGGAGAAACTTGCGAG
This sequence comes from Voacanga thouarsii, assembly GCA_026120185.1. Lineage (NCBI taxonomy): Eukaryota > Viridiplantae > Streptophyta > Magnoliopsida > Gentianales > Apocynaceae > Voacanga > Voacanga thouarsii. The sequence goes on along the minus strand of JANUWF010002187.1, from coordinate 79,992 downwards.
CACTTCTATTTCTACTCCTGGTGTGTTTATGATTGAGATTAATACTTCTTTTAGAAATAAGATATGGGTATTAGATACCGGATGCGGATCTCATTTGTCCAATAACTTGCAAGATGTAAAGGACAGTAGAAAGCTTGAGAAGGGCGACATGCACTTGTTGTGGGGACTTACGAGCTACACCTGTCTTCTGGATTAGTTTTAGAACTTTAAAACTGTTATTATGTAGCAATTTTATTGAAAAATATTATCTCAGTTGCGTTTTTAAACTTATATGGATTTTAAAAAAGTTTTAAGAATAAATGTTGTTCTTTTGCATTAAATGATATTCATTACGGTTCTTCAACTTTAGTTATTGGTTATATATTCCAGACATAGATAATTGAATCCTCAATGAAAATAATAAGAAACCAAGGATAGATAATTCACCCTCATCTTATTTATGGCATTGTCGTTTAGGTCTGATACGTAAATTTTGGGAATATAAAACCAACAATTTTAAATCCATCCCTTAATCAAGTTTTACTTAAAACAATAATCCCAAAATACACATATGAGCATGTATATTCATCGCAAACATAGTATAGAGAATTAACGAGCATCGATCCTCAAAGGAACAAGTACACATTAATCACTTTTCTTTCATTATTTAACCGACCCAAATAAAGTGGTCAAAGAATAAAAAGAAAAATAAAAGAAACATATACAACTCAATGATGTAGGTTTATGCAATTTAGACAATTATCCTGGAAAGCATGACAATGAATCACTTAGCCAATATCATAATCAATTATTATCTTGGTCTCATGAAAGATTTAATATAGACCCATTTCGTTTGCAATCCATGGAATCACTATCTCCTAGTTAAATTAGTGAACATATTTTGTCTCGACTAACTTATCCAAAAGATGCATAAAAATCAACCCTCATATAAATCCCTATATTCTAGGTGATTTAAAACATATAATTAGTCAATGAATCCATATTCTAGCAATCATCAACTAACTTTTGATTACCAATATTCTAAACAATTAACCTATTTTTCAAGCAAGTTAAGTGATAACAAATATAAAACTAATTAATTGAAATCATTACCAACCTCTTTTTCAAGCAAGTTAATAACAAAACCCAATCAACCAACTCCATAAGGAAAATAAGTAATCAAATACCAAGAATAATAGCTAATTGATCAAGTAGTTAAATTGATGCATAAATCATCAATCTGAAAATATTGTTAAATTACAATGAAAACATTAAATACATCATTGTTAAAGTTACAGAAGACAAAGACAAAAGAAAGCACTCATAGACAAGCTTTTTTCTTCTTCCTTGAAGACTTCCTTTAACAATCTTCCTTGACTTGGGTGAACATCTCCTTCAATCAAAATTTCTTCTATTTAATTCACCTCTCTAAGTTATATATCTCAAACCCTTATGTTCTCTTGTACTTTTATAGGCTTCTTGGCTGCCAATTTCATGGCTGAGGAAGTCTTGACCGAGTAGGAATAGGAAAATACCAAAATCCTAGAATTAGCCCTAATTTCGCGTACAGAATTTCGCCTCCAAAACTTACCTTGCATCGAGAACCTTTAACCTACTTGGCGCACGGTGCACTCCGTTCTTCCTCTGTTTTTGTTCTGTTTTTTACCGTCTTTCCTTAGCAGGCAGAATGGACTCGGCACCAGGTACACTTGCTAGGCTTGGCACCAGGTATGGTCTGGAAAAACCCCTGAAACTTGCTCAAACTCTACTGCTGGAGTAGAATGGACCCAGTGCCTAGTCTATGGCTAGGCCTAGCATCAGGTACATTCTGGTTCTGTGCACTTTCTACTCGATTTTAACTTAAATTTGTACATATTTGCCAAAAACACCTTTTGCAAGTAAAATGTCAAATAGGAAGGAATATGCCTAGTTATTACAATAAATGCATCTTAAAACATCCTCAAATAACTAAGAAAAGAATGGTGATTTTAACCCCTATCAATTCCCCTGCACTTGAACATTTGCTTGTCCTCAAGCAAAACACTTTATTCCAAGAAAAATTATCAAAACAACACAAATTTTTTCTTATTCAAAAGTTTCTTCATAATAGTAAAGATCATGTCTTCCTTTCAAACTTTAGATACAACCCTTGTCATTCATGCCCTTTGAAAATAATTTCAAACTTTGAAACATTGGCCAAGACATCACAAAACTGTTAAAGTCAAATTAATCAAGTCCATACCTTAGTCTAAGAAAATTATTTCACTTTTTAAGTAAAAATATAGATAACATGAATCACATAAGTTAAGCCTTCTACCAACTCGAGCATTATAAATCCAAAAATTGCACAACTTAAGTTATGATGTGAGGAAAGCACTCCAATTTTTTTCTCTCAAAATCTTTCAATGACTTAGGGAATTGATAGCCTTAAGTGCATGAATTTCTCTTCACATACCGTATTGGCCCCCTTTTCAGTCATCACTCATCATTTTTTTCTCACCAATTTTTTTCTTTTTTTTCTTTACTCTTTCTTGCCTTTTTGTCTTTGGGATATAGCTTCAAGAAAGTGCACTGAATACATTTGCTACTTCTCCCCATATTGACCCTCTTTTTAGCTAAAGGTTTTCAGTGATCATCAATAAGAGCCTTTTTTTTTTTCTAAATTCACACCAACAATAGTGTTTCTTCCACTTATTTTTTTTCTCAACTCAATAAAAATTTTCAACATTCTCCTCAATCTCTCATCTCAAAGATCTTTTTACAACTCACATTTTTTTTTTCATCATAACTCAAAGCTAGCAAAATTTAAACTCAAAATACAAAAGTTAGCCAATAAACTATTCTCATATTCATCATATCTTCTATATTTCAACTAGATAAGTCAAATAACATTCAAATACTAATTTATAAACAAGATTAATCAAAATTCTCAAGTCTTGACAAATATCTTTTCCAATAAAACCAATTTCATGAAAATCTACGTAATGAATGACAGAACTCATATCCAAGTAAGAAAAAGAATTACAACCTTGCTTAACAATGAAACCACTGAACTTTTCGAAAACAATTATCACATAAAAAATATATTCACAAAATAATATGGAAAAGCACTTCATCAACCTTATTCTCCCCCCCCCTTCCCCCCACACTTAAATTGGATATTGTCCTCAATGGCCAAAGATAGAATAATAAAAGTACAGCCAAGAAAACCAAAATGAAGAAAGAGGAAGATGAAAGAGAAGAAAGTACTTCCATTGCAAATTAGCTCCAAAAGTTCCAAACTTTTAGATTTCAAAATTTTCAAAGAAATTTTTCTCTAAAATGGCAAAATGGTTGTTTCAAATTTTTTCCAATTTCAAAAATTTTCCAAAGTAGCACAATACCAAGATGATTGATAAAAACTTGGACAAAGAATATCACCAAACCACTCCCCTTCTCTTAAACTAGACAATGTCGTCATTGGCCAAAAAATAAACACAAGAAAGTATCTCCAAAGACCAAAAATAATAAGGGGTAGAAAGTTAAACAATACTTCTCAAGTGCAATAAAGCTCTAATGAATCTCAAAACTTAAGATAGAGAGAAGGGTTTGTCCAGGAGAACTTTATTCCTTCCTATAAAACAAAAACACATAAAAGCACAAGGAAAATAATAACCAAATAAAGACACACCTAAATAAAAGAAAACAAACTAAAGAAAATTACTAATAGGAATCCTAACAAAACAAATAAAGACACGACTTATTCCCCTACACTTAAGATGGAAAATATTTTCCTTATTTGGGGAGAATGACACCTAACAATTACCAAACACAAAATAAATATACGAACTCTTTCCATTCATTATGCTTCCTCATTAAACATTTGTAAAAGAAATTAAAACTTAAAATAGAAGTTATGCATAATGAAAGTAGAAAGAAGGGAGGTTTTTGAAAAAGGTAAAGTTCATGGAAATAATTTTTCTCATTAAAACAAAACACATGAACCTCATGGTCTAACATTCCTTTAGACACACCAATATCTTTCTTAACATATAAGTGCACATGGTTTTTAAAGAATGCATCAAACTTGAAATCACCTTTTAACCCTTCAAAAGATTTGTCACAATTGAAATTTCCTTTAAAACTTAGTATCTGAGTTCTCACCGATGGGATCAAGAAATTCTTTCTTTTCAATGCATGGTCTACAAAAACTGAGTTACCTCCCTTTGGATATGGTGAAGGGTAGAAATTACCACCATTGCCCAAGGACTTCTTATGATGTAGTGTTGAAAAATCTAACTCCTTGAGGCATGATACATCAACACATCATCAATGGCATTAGTGGGCTCCATGAATTGATGGGTACACTGTTTGTCCCTTAATCGATGAATTTGTATTAGCCACAAAAGAATTCAATAATGTTTCTAATAATGCCTCACTGAAAACATTAATGCGAGCTTGTAATCTTACTAATCAATCATCATTATAACAAATTTGATTTTGGCCCAAAAATAATTGTCCATGATGATGTCAACCTCACACTCAAAGAAAAAAAAATCAAATTGAAAATAAAAATAAAGACAAACAAAAACAACTGAAAAACAAAGAAAAGATACAAAAAGGGAAAAAAATAATAGAAAAATAAGGAAAAGAAAAAGACACGCATTCACAAACTATCTAAATACAAAAGTTAGTGATATTTATAGTACAACATGAAGTAAGCTCGTCAATTAAGCCACACAGTGTTACAAACAACAAGATAGAATACCGATTTACACAAAGAACAGTTATACATGTTTACATATAGACATATGGACATATAAATATATAAAGATGGTTAAATCAATAAAATCCAAACTTTCATGATATTGTCCTCCGGCAACGGCGCCAAAACCTTGATGCGTAAATTTTGGATATATAAAATCATCAATTTTAAATTCATCCCTTAATCAAGTTTTACTTAAAACATTAATCTCAAAATACATATATGAGTAAGTATACTCATCGCAAGCATAGTATAGGAAATTAACGAATATCAATCCTCAAAGGAATAAGTACATACTAATCACTTTTCTTTCATTGTCTACTTAAAACATTAATCTCAAAATACACGTATGAGCAAGTATACTCATCGCAAGCATAGTATAGGGAATTAATGAGTACTAATCCTCAAAGGAACAAGTACACACTAATCGCTTTTCTTTCATTGTTTAACCGACCAAAATAAAGTGATAAAAGAATAAAAAGAAAAACAAAAGAAACATATACAACTCAAGGATGTAGGTTTATGCAATTTAGACAATTATCCTGGAAAGTATGACAATGAATCACTTAGCCAATATCACAATCAATATTATTTTGGTCTCATGAAGGATTTAATATAGACCCATTTCGTTTGCAATCCATGGAATCACTATCTCCTAGTTAAATTAGTGAACATATTTTGTCTCGACTAACTTATCCAAAAGATGCATAAAAATCAACCCTCATATAAACTCCTATATTCTAGATGATTTAAAACATGAAATTAGTCAACGAATCTATATTCTAGCAATCATCAACTAACATTTGCTTACTAATATTCTAAATAATTAATCCCTTTTTTCAAGCAAGCTAATAGATAACAAATATGAAACTAATTAATTGAAGTCATTACCAATCTCATTTTCAAGTAAGTTAATAACAAAATCTAATCAACCAACTCCGTAAGGAAAACAAGTAATCAAATACCAAGAACAATAATCAATTGATCAAGTAGTTAAATTGTTGCATAAATCATGAATCCCAAAATATTGTTAAATTACAATGAAAACATTGAATACATCATTGTTAAAGTAAAAGAAAACAAAGAGAAAAGAAAGAACTCATAGACAAGCCTATTTCTTCTTCTTTGAAGAGTCCCTTTGATAATCCTCCTTGACTTGGGTGAACACCTCTTTCAATTATAATTTCTGCTCTTTAATTCACCTAAGTTATATATCTCAAACTCTTGTATTCTCTAGTACTTTTATAGGCCTCTTGGCTGCCAATTTGGTGGCTGAGAAAGTCTTAACTGAGTTGGAATAGAAAAATACCAAAATCCTTGGATAAAACCTAATTCTGCATACAGAATTTCGCCTCTAGAACCTACTGATACTTGAAGCTATTGGATCACGTCCTTCTAAACGTCTACTACGTCTCATTCAGGCGAAGCCTTTGATCCTTTGAAATGGTGCCCGTAGCATAACCGGTGAAAGCTTAAAGATTAGGTTTTACAATACGTTTGGCTTCTCTGTGAATGTTTCACAGACTTTATTTCTGTGAATTAGGTTTGTTCTCTGTGAAAGGAAATGAACCACGAAGAGCATTGTGCTTCCTTTGCTTACCAAAAACATGAACCACATATCTTCATTTCATTCATTTTCATCAAATTCCCCGAGAGAGAATCCATTCGCATGAAAATAGAAAGCATCCACGCTTTCTATTATCCTTCACGCAAAATAACATGGGATCCATCTCGTGTTATTTTTTTATTTTAATTAATTAATTATTATTTTTAAATTTTATTTTACCTTGGGTCTTATTCATTGGCCTGATAAAATTATTTATTTTTGGGCTTAAATATCCATAAATAATAAATCTCAATTATTTATTTTCTGAGCTTTATTAAATAGCCCAATAAATAATTAATAAGCCCAAATAGACCAAATATAAAATTTCATACCTTTTATCTAGTTTATATCCAGATTAATTTTCTAATTATTCAATTCGGGCCTTGGGCCCTGAATAATTAATTAACCAATTAAACTAGATAAAAAAATACTCTCTCTCGGGCCTTTTATTTTATTATAGTCCAATAATAAATTAGACTAATAAAATAAAATAAAATCTATAATCATCAAGACCAATTCCTTAATCCAAATCTTTCATGACTTAAGGCCATTCCGGGGACCAAAAGGCATATCACCTTGGCTACTAAAATGATCAAAATATCTCTACTATATAAATAACTATATTTGCATTTTAAATATTTCGTAATATCACCATAAGGAAATATTAACCCCAAGGATAATTCTGCATTAGCAAAGTCTTCGACCTACAGGTATAATAACTAAAATACCCCTCTACGCATAACCGTGCATTTAGAGAGGAAGAATGTACTAACACCTCTCTAATAGATATCTACCATCCATAAGCCTCTAGTCTAATGATCTATGACTCTTTCAATGTTTTCACTTTCCAAGGGAGCTACCCTAAAGTAAACATCCAAGTCATGTTTCCCAGGGCCTTGGATAATTAAATCATTTGAATAGTCACAAGGGGCGATATAGCGTAGAAGCTATGTTGTACAAATTTGTTTTAACTAATTAGTCACATACATCGGCTTTACGAAAGAACCTCAACTACAGTATTTCAATGTATATGCTTCTAGCTTTGTCAAACCACCAACTCATACTCAAGTGGTAGAGTGTTAGTCCACACTGTAGCAATAATAGTTTGGGTTTCTTTTAAATAGTACTTTTAGAAACCACTATTATAGGTCATGTTTTACATATTCAAAATATGTTCATTTTATGAAGTGAGTGGGCTACTCATTGGCTAAAGGTAAACCATTTCTTATTTAGAATTCATAACATAATAACCTAAACATGATGAGATTCCTATTCTCATCAATCAGTTAAGATCAAACATTTATGTATTAAGGAACCTGTGATCCATACCTTATTGTGAAAGACCACCATTCACATGGATCACTTACTTAAACACAACAGGTCCTTTCTAAATGAAAATCGTGCACAAATAAAATGTAATTTCATAAATAAATTTTGAGAATAAATTCTTTTGTTAATAAATTCGGTAATCACATTAGATAAAGTAGTTTAGAGGGTGTATATTCAAACAATCTCCTATTTGCATTCTAAGACTAAGAAAGTCTGTAGGTGCCCATCCCTATGGCATCTAAGTGTTTCTTGAAGACTCGCTCAGCCAAAGGCTTGGTGAAGGGATCTGCTAGGTTGTTCTCCGAGGCTATCTATTCCCCCACAATTTCCCGCCTTTGAATGAAATCCCAGATCAAGTGATACTTCCTCTAGATGTGCTTCCCTTTCTTATGGTTCCTGGGTTCTTTGTATTGCGAGACTGCTCCAAAGTTGTCACAATACAACACAATTGGTCTGTCCATGTATGACATAACTCCAAGTTCTAAAAGGAATATCCAGAGCCAGATTGCTTCCTTGGATGCTTCTGAAGCTGCCACATACTCAGCTTCTATGGTTGAGTTAGCAATACAAGATTGCTTGATACTCCTCCATGAAACAGCTCCTTCAGACAAGGTGAAGACATATCTGCTAATAGATTTTCTCTCATCCTTATCTGCCTAAAAATTTGAGTCAGTGTATCCAGTAGAAACCAAGTCGTCAGTCTTGTAAACCAGCATATAATCTTTCATACCATTCAGGTATTTAAGAATATACTTTACAGCTTCCCAATCAACCTCTCCAAGGTTTGACTGATATTTACTAACTACGCCTATGGCAAAATAGATATCTAGCCTAGTACATAGCATGTCATACATAAGATTTCCCATAGCCGAAGCATAGGGAATCCTACTCATCTTATCTTTTTTCTCTTGAAACTTAGGACAGTCCTTAGAATAAAACGACAACCCATGTCTGCAAGGGATTAGAGATCCCTTGCATGAGTCCATGCTAAACTTGGATAGCATCTTGTTAATGTATGTCGTTTGGGATAATCCTAACATTTTCAGCTTCCTATTTCTAAGAAGCTTAATCCCGAGAATGTAACTGGCTTCTCCCAAGTCCTTCATACTAAATTGACTAGACAGCCAAACCCTAATAGATGATAATGTTTCTATATCATTTCCAATGAGTAGAATATCATCCACATATAGGATAATTAAAATCACATTTATACCTTCCAATTTCCTGTATACGCATGGTTCATCCTTATTTTGAATGAATCTGTAAGACTTTATAGTCTCATCAAAATGAATGTACCATATCCTAGATGCCTACATAAGTCCATAAATGGACTTCAGAAGCTTGCAAATCATATGTTGCTGGCCTTTAGCAATAAAACCTTTCGGTTGGGACATATAGATGTCTTCATTAAAATGGCCATTAAGAAATGCTATCTTAACATTCATTTACCATATCTTATAGTCGTAATGACATGCAATGACAAGGAGGATGCAGATGGACTTAAGCATGGCTACCAGGGAAAAGTTTTCATCATAATCAATTCCTTCTTTCTGAGTATACCCTTTCGCCACAAGTCTAGCTTTAAAGGTTTCCACCTTCCCATCCGCTCCCATCTTCCTCTTTTATATCCACTTACACCCAATGGGTTTTATCCCTTGAGGTAAAGCTGCAAGATCCTAAACCTTATTGAAGTATATAGACTCAATCTCAGCTTTCATTACTTCATGCCATAGATTTGCATCGGCATCAGCAATAGCCTCCTCGTGTCTAGTGGGATTTGGTTCTTGATGGTCAGAAACCTGCTCAAAAGCCTCTTCTGTCCATCTTTCTGAAACTCTAGGTACCCTCCTACTACGACGAAGCTCTGTTTATACAGGTTCTTGAGGCTGTGCCTCTTCTTGTTCCATAATCGGGTATGAAAAAGTTGATTCCGAAGATAAATTATCTTCGACTTTCAACCTTGTTGAACCTTTCATGGAAGTACTTTGATGATCATCTAAATATCTAGCATTAGTACTTACCAGTACTTTTTGCTCCTTAAGATGATAAAAGTAACCTCCTTTTGTTCCGTTTAGATACCCAACAAAGTAGTATAATTCTGATCTTGGTTCTAGTTTGTCTTCCTTGATCAGATAATAGGCTGGACAACCCCCTATCCTAAGATAATTTAGACATGGCTTACGCCCAGTCCATATCTCATAGGGATATTGGGAAATATGCCTTCTTAGATTAGGTTTCTAATGTAAATATCGAATGTTTTAATAAAATAATTTATTTTTAAATTTTTTTTGTGAATTTATATTTTTATTCGTGCATAATTACGTTTAGAAAAGATCCATTGTGTTTAAGTAAGTGGTCTATGTGAATGGTGGTCTTTCACAGTAAGGTATGGATCACGGGTTACTTAACACATAAACGTTTGTTCTTAACTGATTGATGAAAATGGGAATCTCATCATGTCTAGGTTATTATATTGTGAATCCCAAATGGGAAATGGCTTACATTTAGCCAGTGAGTAGTCCACTCACTTCATGACATAAGCATATTTCGAATATGTAGAACAGGACTTGTAGTAGTGGTTTAAAAAACGTACTATATGGTAGAAACCTAGACTACTACTGCTACAATGTGGATTAGTACTCTACGACTTGAGTATGAGTTGGTAGTTTGACGAAGTTGGAAGCATGTTCTCTGATATGCTACAGTTGAGGTTGTATCGTAGGGCTAATATACTTGCATATTAGGTATGTGTGACTAGTTAGTTAAGACAGACTTGTACAAGATAGTTTCTATACTATATCCCCCCTTGTGGTTGTCTGAATGATCTAAATATGTAGGGCCTTGGGAAACATGACTTAGATGTTTGCTTTTAGGTAGCTCCCTTGGAAAGCGGAAACAATCTAGGAAGTCGTGGATCATTAGACTAGAAGCTTAAAGATGGTAGATATCATTTAGAGAGGTGTTAGTACATTTATTCCTCTTTAATGTACGGCGATATATAGAGGGGTATTTTAATCATTTCACCTATAGGTCGGAGACTTTGCTAACGCAGCATTGTCCTTGGAGTCAATATTTCCTTATGGTGATATTAGGAAATATTTAAAATGCAAAATACAATTATTTATATGGCAAGAGTATTTTAGTCATTTTAATAGCCAAGGCGGTGTGTCTTTTAGTCCCCAATATAGACTGTGAGTCCTAATTATATACAGGCTAAGGAATTGGTCTTCAGTTAAATTAAATGGAATTTATTTTATTTAAGTAGTCTAATTTAATTATTGAGCTAGAATGAAATAAAGGTCTATGGAGAGAGAGAATTAATTAAATTAGTTTGGTAGGTTAATTAATTGATCAAGGCTTTAGCCCAGTTTGAATTATTAAAGATTGACCTGGGACTAAACTAATATAGGCTTGTTAATTGAACTAGTTTATTTGGGCTGAAAAATTAATTATTTATTGAGCCATTTATTTTTTTCTAATTAAAATAATTAATTTAGTCCAAAAGGCTAAACTAATAGTCTAATAGGCCAATCCCGTTTAACCTAGAGTTTTATTTAAGTTAAACAGGAGGAAAAAGAAGGACATAGTTTTTACTCTTCTCAGGGTTAAGAAAACAATGTTGTTTTTTTTTTCCTTCTGTCATGAGGAAAAACACAGCCTCTTTCTCTCTCTCGAAAATATTCCTTAGCCCTGTGAGTTTTTCACCAAAAGGGATTAGGTAGGCTATATACTGGAAGATCGAGAGGTTGGCGTTCACATACATGCACAAACGGAGTAGGAGGCTTGCAGGAATCATACCAGAGGTTTCCACCAAAGCACCTACTCTAGTTCCACACATTCCGGTCCAATCAATTCTGAGAACGAGAAAAAGAGGTAAAAAAAATTTTCCCTCAGAGTCCCGCCAGACTGTGACCAGCACCGGCTGAGGCCACTGGAACCGGCACCGTCTCTGGTATGCAGTTTTCAGTTTTCATTTTTTTTTTTTTTTTTTGCTCTCACTGGGTGCCTTGCTTCCCTCTTTAAACCTTCAATTGGTATCAAAGAATGATGGTTTTGTGCAAATATAGGAAGTATGCATCTAGTTGAATAAAACTGGAAACATATATGTGGTTAAACTATGATTCTTTGTTGTTTTTGGTATGGTTAGATTCACATGTTAAACCTCTAGAATGGAGGTATAGGTGAGATGTAATCTATTTTTTTCTTAGCAAATCGTGTATAGGCGATTGTTGGTTTTTGGTGACGTTGATTTTGATTGAAATCGGAGAGCCAAGAACTAGAAGATAGTTGCAGAAAGAACATTGAAGAAATCTGCAGAAGAAGACGCAAGGAAAAATTTAAAGGAGAGCCCGGTAGATGGGGACCGGTGCCAACTCGGGTCTGGGATCTGGTCTGCACGCTGGTTGCCCACGAGGTGTTGGTCTAATCCGGCGGGTGTTGTGGACCGCAGTGCAATTGGGTGTTCAATCCAGTGCGACTGGTGTAGTGGACCAAGGAGAAATTTTTATTTTTCCTTGTATTTTCTTGTATTTTCGTTTTTGTTTTGGGGTCCATACTAGGCGAAGTTTATATTTTTGCAATAGTTAATATTCATGAAATATTTTTGCATGAAAAATATTAGTAAGGGATTTTAGGATTAAACAAGATAATTAATTAATTAATTAATTTGTTTAATTCATTTATTTGGGCACTTAGCTTTAAAAATAGAAAAGCATGAAAAAGTCTACTGTTTTCTAGCATGCTATTTATTTTTAAGTACATATGTGCACGTTTTCTCAAAGACCAAAGTCTTTGGAAATATTTTTGACAAGAAAACATTTTTCTACAAATTAAATAGTTATTTTAACTTGAACAAAAATTAATCCTTAAATATTTTCTCAAAGGTTTTAATCCTTAACATAGAAAATATATTAGATTTAGACATTTTTGTAAGTTAAAATAGAAAGCCATTTTGTTTTATTTTTGCACAAGAAAAAATATTTTGTCAAATAAACTTGAGACCAAAGTCTCTAGAAAGTTTTAATTGAAATTTTTTTGAAATCATTAAGTTTTTAACTTAAATAAAATTAGTCCATGGAAAAATCTCTCAAAGGATATAAACCTTGATATAAAGATTTTAATAGATTTAGATATTTTATTTTTGAGTTAAGTGAAAGCTTAATGGAAATTTTCAAAAGGATATTTTCAGAAAATCCTTATTTTAAAAGACTAAGTGGGAGAGGGGTTCCAACGGCCGCATGGCTTCCATCATAATCCTCATTAGAGATCGTGGGTTCTCTCACATCACCCTGAGAGTGAACTCATATAGGATGGGGATATCACAAGGATCTAGATCTAATGGAGGGATATAATTAATAACCCAAAACACGTACTAGGATCGGCCAGCCCATGTTAGAGGTTATAGTGTGAGGTATGTCCATAGAAAATGAGAGGAAACGGCCATCCTCTCGATGGAGTTATCTTCTAGATCATTACCTAGAAAGGAAATTAATTTGTGATGGTTAACACATTTAGCTTAGGAAACTGTTAGTCTTTCCAAGAAGCTATATCAGTTCTCCTTAGAGCCAAATTAATTATATTATTAATTTTAATTAAGGATAAAGTACACAAATTTGTTTTGTTTTCACAAACTAAATATTTTGTTTTATTTTTGATTTTTTTAGAAATGGTGGGAGGTTCTTTTAGTCCATTGGCCATTATTCTCAGAGAGAAAAAGCTAATGGGACTAAACTATGTGGATTGGAAGAGGAACCTGGACATAATACTCACAGTTGAAGAATATAAATATGTCCATTACAGTATCTGCCCTGTTATCGGGGAAGGTTCCACCACCGAAGAGCGAGATGCTGAGAAGGCATGGAAGAAGGCCAACGAGATGACTCGTTGTTACATGTTGGCCTCCATTTCTAAAGTGCTCTAGTCCAAACATGAGCACATGGCCACTACGTATGATATAAGTTAATTATTAGCCACGATGTTCACGGATAAGAGCTGGCCCTCAAGGCAGGAAGCTCTTCGAACTATCATAAACACTAGGATGGCTGAGGGAGCATCAGTCAAAGAGCATATACTCAAGATTATTGCTATTTCGAGAAGGCAAAAATCTTAGGGACTGTTATTGACCATGAGAGCCAAGTGGACATGGTTCTCGAATCTTTACCGGGTTCTTTTACTCAATTCAAGTTGAATTACAACATGAACAAGTTAAATATGAGTTTAACTGAGTTGATGAAGGAACTCTAGATGGCGGAGAAGGTCATGAAGCCACAATCTAAGGCTATGATTGCTAAGGCTTCATCTTCTAGAATTAGGCCCAAGCCCAGAAAGCTCAAGAAGAAGAAAGGAAACGCAGCGGCCCAGCCCAAGACCCAGCCTAAAGACAAACTCAAGGGCAAATACTTCAAATGTGGAATGAAGGGACACTGGAAAAAGGAGTGTCCAAATATTCAATCTAAGAGAAACCCCGCAGGTAATGTTTTCTATCTAGAGTCTATATCAATTGTTGGATCAACTTCCACTTGGATTGTTGATTCAAGGGCCACTGATCACATTTGTAACTCCTTGCAAGGGTTTAGAAAGATTAGAAGACTCTAGAAGAGCGAACATGGACTAAGCGTGGGAAATGGAACACAATTTTGGGCCCTTACAGTGGGAGAGTAAGATCTTATTTTTTATTGTAATAGAATAGTGGTTTTAAAGGATATTTTATATGTACCTGAATTTTGATAGAATTTGTTTTTAGTTGCGAAACTAATAAATTAAGGATGTTCCGTATCTTTCCATTTTAGTATTTCTATCAGTAGAGATGGAGAAATTTTATGTACTAGGCATATGTATGGAAATCTATTCTTCTTAAACCCTATTAACAATTAAGTAAATAACGCTCAATATGAACCTTTAACAAGGAAGAGAAAAACCAATGTCAACGATTCTTATCTTTGGCATCTAAGGTTGGGTCATCTCAACTCAACTGGGATACAAAGGTTAATCTATTATGGGTCTTTGGGCTTATTGAGATTGGAAAATTGGCCTTAGTGTGAATCCTGCCTAATGGGAAAGATGACCAAAAGGTCATTTACCCCTAAGGCGGATAGAGCCAAGGAGGTATTGAGTCTTGTTCACACTGATGTGTGTGGTCCCTTGTCTACACCAGCTAGAAGGGGTTTTGAGTACTTCATCACTTTCACGGATGAATATACGAGGTTTGGTTTTATTTACCTGATGAGACGCAAGTTTAACACTTTTGAAAAGTTTAAGGAGTTTAAGGCTGAAGTGAAGCGTCAGACAAGTAAATTGATTAAGACCTTACGATTGGATTGTGGTGGAAAGTACCTCCTTGGTGAAATCAAGAACTACATGGTACATCATGGGATAGTATCCCAACTCTCTGAGCTGGGGACACCCTAGTAAAATGGAGTAGTTGAGAGAAGGAACAGGACATTGATGGAAATGGTTCGAAGTATGATGTCTTATGCTACTCTTCTAGTGTTTTTTTGGGGATATGCCCTGGAAACAGCGGTATATATTCTGAACTTGGTGCCTTCCAAGTTAGTACCTAGGACTCTCTATGAGATGTGGACTGAGCGTAAGCTAAGTCTGAATCATCCTAGGATATGGAGTTGTCCAGCTTATGTACTGGTCGAGGGAGATAAGTTGGAACCAAGGTCAGAATTATGCTATTTTGTTGGGTATCCAAAAGGGACAAAGGGTGGTTACTTTTATCATCTTAAGAAGCAAAAAGTACTGGTTAGTACCAATGCTAGATACTTAGAGGATAATCAGAGTACTTCCAAAAAAGGTTCAACTAGGTTGGAACTTGAGGAGAAGTCATCTTCGGAAACAACTTCTTCTAACCCGGTTGTGTAACAAGAAAAGGCACAGCCTTAAGAGCCTGTACAAATGGAGCCTTGTCGTAGTGGAAGAATATCTAGGGTTCCAGAGAGATGGACTGGAGAAGCTTTCGAGCTAGTCTCCGACCATCACGAACAAGACCCCACTAGATACAAGGAGGCTATTGCTGATGCCGATGCAAATCTATGGCATGAAGCAATGAAAGCCGAGATTGAGTCTATGTCCCTCAATCAGGTTTGGGATCTTGTAGCTTCACTTGAAGGGATAAAATTCACTAGGTGTAAGTGGGTATACAAGAGAAAAAAGGGGAGTGGATGGAAAGGTAGAAACCTTCAAAGTTAGACTTGTGGTAAAAGGGTATACTCAAAAAGAGGGAATCGATTATGAGGAAACCTTTTCTCCGGTAGCCATGCTTAAATCTATCCGTATCCTCCTTACCACCGCATGTCTTTATGACTACGAGATATGGCAAATGGATGTCAAGACGGCATTTTTATATGGCCATCTTAGTGAAGACATCTATATGTCCCAACCGGAAGGCTTTATTGCTAAAGGCCAAGAACATTTGGTTTGCAAGCTTAAGAAGTCTATTTATGGACTTAAGTATGCATCAAGAGTATGGAACATTCATTTTGACGAGACTGTAAAGTCTTACGATTTCACTCAAAACGAGGATGAACCATGCATGTACAGGAAACTTGAAGGCATTAATGTGGTTTTTACTTGTCTTGTATGTGGATAACATTCTACTCATTGGAAATGATGTAGGATCATTGTCATCTGCAAAGGTTTGGCTGTCTAGTCAATTCAATATGAAGGATTTGGGAGAAAATAGTTACATTCTTGGGATTAGGCTTATTAGAAATAGGAAGCAGACAATGTTAGGATTATCCCAAGCGGTATACATTGACAAGATGCTAGCCAAGTACAGTATGGACTCATGTAAGGGAGCTCTAGTTCCTTACACACGTGGGTTGTCATTTTCTTCAAGGGACTGTCCTAAGTCTCAAGAAGAAAAGGACAGAATGAGTAGGATTCTCTATGCTTCGGCTATGGGAAGTCTTATGTATCCCATGCTGAGTACTAGGCCAGATATCTACTTTGACGTAGGCTTGCTTAGCAGATATTAGTCAAACCCTGGGAAGGTTCATTGGCAACCTGTAAAGCATATTCTCAAGTACCTCAAGAGAACAAGAGATTATATGCTAGTTTACAGGGCTGATGACTTGGTTCCTACAAGATACACAGACTCAGACTTCCAAGAAAATAAGAATGAGAGAAAATCCACTAGTGGATATGTCTTCACTTTGTCTGGAGGAGCCATTTCACGGAGGAGTATCAAGTAACCTTCCATTGCTGACTTGTCCATGGAAGCTAAGTATGTGGCAAGTTCGGAGGCATCCAAGGAAGCAGTTTGGTTCCAAAAGTTTCTTTGAGAACTTGGAGTCGTGCCACACATGGACAGACCGATTATGATGTATTGCGATAACACTGGAACAGTATCGCAATCAAAAAAATCTAGGAACCACAAGAAGGGGAAGCACATTGAGAGGAAGTACCACCTGATCCAGGATTCTAGAGATAGGAAGTCGTGGTGGAACAAATTACTTCAGAGAACAATCTAGCAGATCCATTCACCAAGCCTTTGGCTGCGAGAGTCTTCAAGAGACACTTAGACGCCATATAGGTGGGCACCTACGGACTAACTTAGTTTTAGAGTACAAGTGGGAGATTGTTGAGAAATATGCCCTCTTAGACTAGGTTTCTGATGTAAACATCGAATGTTTTAATAAAAGAATTTATTTTAAGAAATTATTTGTGAATTTACATTTTTATTTGTGCACAATTACGTTTGAAAAAGACCTATTATATTTAAGTAAGTGGTCCATGTTAATGATCTTTCAAAGTAAGGTATGGATCACAGGTTACAAAATACATAAACATTTGTTCTTAACCGATTGATGAGAATGAGAATCTCATCATGTCTAGGTTATTATGTTGTGAATTCCAAATGGAGAATGGCTTACCTTTAGCCAGTGAGTAGTCCACTCACTTCATGACATAAGCGTATTTCGAATATGTAGAATAGGACCTGTAGTGGTGGTTTCTAAAAAGTACTATATGGTAGAAACCGAGACTACTACTGCTATAGCGTGGACTAGTACTCTACGACTTGCGTATAAGTTGGTGGTCTGACAAAGCTAGAAGCATGTACTTTGATATGCTATAATTGAGGTTCTATCGTAGGGCCAATATACTTTTATATTGGGTATGTGTGACTAATTAATTTAGACAAACTTGTACAAGATAGTTTCTATACTCTATCGCCCCTTGTGGTTGTCTGAATGATCTAAATATCCAAGGCCCTGGGAAACATAACTTGGATGTTTGCTTTAGGGTAGCTCTCTTGGAAAGCAAAAACAATCCAAGAAGTCGTGGATCATTGGACTAGAATCCTAAGAATGGTAGATGTAATTTTGAAAGGTGTTAGTACATTTCTTCCTCTCTAATATACGACGATATATAGAGGGGTATTTTAGTCATTTCACCTATAGGTTGGAGACTTTGCTAACGCAACATTGTCCTTGGGGTCAATATTTTCTTATGGTGATATTAGGAAATATTTAAAATGCAAAATAGAGCTATTTATATGGCAAAGGTATTTTAGTAGCCAAGATGGTGTGTCTTTTGGTCCCCAATATAGACCGTGAGTCCTAATTATATACAAGCTAAGGAATTGGTCATAAATTAAATTAAATGGAATTTATTTTATTTAAGTAGTCTGATTTAATTATTGGGCTAGAATAAAATAAAGTTCCAGAGAGAGAGAAAATTAATTAAATTAGTTTGGTGGGTTAATTAATTGTTCAGGGCTTTGGCCTAGTTTGAATAATTAAAGATTAGCCTGGGACTAAACTAATATAAGCTTGTTAATTGGACTAGTTTACTTGGGCTGGAAAATTAATTATTTATTGGGCCATTTATTTTGTTTTAATTAAAATAATTAATTTAGTCCAAAAGGCTAAACTAAGAGTACAATGGGACAATCTAGTTTAACCTAGGGTTTTATTTAGGTTAAATAGGAGGATAAAGAAGAACATAGTTTTTACTCTTCTTAGAGTTAAGAAAGCAACGTTGTTTTTTTTTCCTTCTGGCGTGAGGAAAAACACAACCTCTTTTTCACTCTCGAAAATATTCCTTAGCCCTATGAGTTGTTCACGAAACGGTATTAGGCAGGCCATATACTAGAAGATCGAAAGGTTGGTGTTCACATACATGCATAGATGGGGTAGGAGGCTTGTAGGAATAACACCAGAGGTTTCCACCAGCGCACCTACCGTAGTTCCATATATTCCGGTCTAGCCAATTCTAAGAATGAGAAAAAGAGGTAAAAAAGTTTTTCCCTCGAAGTCCCACCAGGCCATGACTGGTGCCGGCGCCGGCTTCGGTCTGCGATTTTCAATTTGTTTTTATTCTGCTACGTGCTTTTCTCCCCCCTTTAAACCTTCAAGGGTGTCCTAGGTACTAAAATGGAAGGCACCAAGTTCAAAATGTATGCTGCTATTTCCTAGGCATATCCCCAAAAAGAGACTGAAAGAGTAGCTGATGTGTTCGGACTTGGGTATAAAAATCAAACAAAAACTAACCACATTCCTAATCAAGTTTAAATTAAAATGTTCAACCCAAATCAAACAAATGAGCAAGCGTACTCATTATTAACCAAGCATAGGGTTCAAACAAGTGTCGATTCTCCAGGAACAAGTAGATATTAATCACTTTTCCTTCATTGTTTAACCGACTCAATAAAGTTAAAACAAATAAAACAAAAGAAAAGAAAAGAAAAGAAAAATAAAAATAACACATGTCAAGGATGGAGAAGTATATAACTCAAACCATTGTTTTGACAAACATGATCTCAAAGGACCTAACCATTGTCATAACTAATCATTTTCTTGGCACCATGAAGGATAAAGGTAAATTAGTATCACTTGGTTTGTCTCAACTAATTACTACCTTCTAGATAAATTAGCATCACTTGGTCTGTCTCAACTAATTCATCCACAAGATGCATTAAATACAATCCTTGATTAAATTTTCTTGGTCTGGCAAATCTAAAACATGAAATTAATCATTGAATCCTTGGTCTGGAAAACATCAATTAACCTTTAATTACTCAATCCTCAGCAATTAACCTCTTTGGTCTAGCAAGTTAATAGCCAATAAATATGAAATTAATCAATTGTAACTACCATTAGCCTCTTTGGTCTAGCAAGTTAATGAAAAGAAACAACCAATTAATCTCGTAATACACCAAGCAATTAAATACCAAGAAGAACAATCAATTAATCAAAAGATCAAATAACTCTAAACATCACGAATATCTAAAACAATGTCAAATTACAATAAAACAATTAACATATCGTTGTTCAAGAAAAAGAAAACAAAGTTAAAGAAAGCACTCATAGACAAGCCTCATTATTCTTCCTTTGAAGACCTTCTTGCATAACCCTCCTTGAATTGAAGAATTTCTCATTTGGTTGAGTAATTTTCTATGATGATCAATAAATTCTCCCATTTTCCCTTGTGTTTTTCATCTATTTATAGGCTTAGGAAGTGCCAAAATTCGTAGGTACAAAGTTCTTGGCCGAGTAGAAGTTGGAAGACACAAAAACTCCGCAGATTACCAAAATCGCGTAGAAAAAATCAAGCACTGCCTTATCTTCAGGGCACAACCGGTGCCGCCTTGGCTCTCAGAGCCAGCGCCGGTTGTGTTCTGCTTCTTTACTCGTTCGCTGATTTTCTCCGAATTTTGCGCAATGAAGATCAAAATGCAGCCGGCGCCGCCTTTACTCTTGGAGCCGGCACCGGTTCCCCTCTGTTTTGCTCTGTTTTGATAGTTTTTCATCGCTTTGAAGTTCGTTTAATCTAGTACATGGCCAGCACCGGTTCTAGAGCCCTAGTCGGCACCGCCTCTCATCTGTTCTGCAACATTTTTGTTTCGTTTTACCCTAAAAATCTGAAATAATGAACAAAACAACTTTTCAAGGGTAAAATCTCAAATATGAAGAAATATGACTAGTTATTGAACAAAATATATCACAAAAGAATCTCAAATAACTTGGAAAAATATGACTAATTTAGCCCTTATCATATTCCCCCACACTTAGCTCTTTGCTTGTCCTCAAGCAAAGTATCAAGAACAAGTAGGAAAACACAAGGTTAAATCAATCACTCAATCAATTTCCAAACCATATTAATGCGTTTAGATTTGGGCATAAAAATCATACAAAAACTAAACACATTCCCAATCTAGTTTATTTTAAAACGTTGGACCCAAATCACACATATGAGCAAGCGTACTCATCATTACTGAGCATAGGGTTCAAACGAGTGTCGATCTTCAAGGAATAAGTAAACATTAATTACCCCTCTTTCATTGTTTAACCGACTCAACAAAGTGAAAATCAAATAAAAAGGAAAACTAAAAAGAAAATAAAATAAAAATATGTACATGTCAAGGATGGAGGAGTATGCAACTCAAACATTGATTAGACAACCATGATCTTCAAGAACTTAACCATTATCATACAACCATGATCTTCAAGAACTTAACCATTATCATAATCAATCATTCTCTCGGCACCATGAAGGATTAAGGTATATTAGCATTACTTGGTCTGTCTCAACTAATTACTACCTTCTAGATAAATTAGCATCACTTGGTCTGTCTCAACTAATTCATCCAAAAGATGCATTAAACGTAATCCTCAATTAAATTTCCGTGGTTTGGCAAATTTAAAACATGAAATTAATCAATGAATCCTTGGTCTGGCAAACATCAATTAACCTTTAATTACTCAATCTTCAGCAATTAACCTATTTGGTCTAGCAAGTTAACAGCCATTGAATGTGAAAATTAATCAATTGCAACATCATCAACCTCTTTGGTCTAGCAAGTTAATAATAGAAACAACCAACTAATCTCGGAATATGCCCAAGTAATTAAATACCAAGAAGAACAGTCAATTAATCAAAAGATCAAATAACTCTAAGAATCATGATTATCTAAAACAATGTCAAATTACAATAAAATAATTAACATATCATTGTCAAGAAAAAGAAAACAAAGGAAAGAAATAGATACTTATAGACAAGCCTTCTTCTTCTCCCTTTAAAGACCTTCTTGTACAACCCTCCTTGAACTATTTATCTCGAGAAAATATTGGTGATGCACCCAAAAATAAATCTAAATCCCTACATTGTGCACCCCCGTTCTAGGGTAAATTAGCCTTTATTTATAGGCTTACAAAGCTTTTAAAAGAATCCTAAATAAAGAAGAAGTAATTACCTAAAGAAAATCAAAACCAAAAAGAAATAGAAATTGCTAAATAAAAGTTTAAGAAAAATCTGAATAGAACTTAAATAATCAACCGCCTTTGACATTGTAGAATTGGAAATTGATCTTTGACTTCAATTGAATTCTTGATTTCGCCTTTGTCGTTTTGTGCTGGAGTTTGCAATTCGTGTTTCTGAATTGAAATTGTTGATTTGGCTTCCAATTTGAAGCCATTTGAATCCACCGAAAATCCTACTGTTTCTTTCTTTGTTGCAGCGGCTCAATTGAGCCGCTAACCATCACAATCCACCGAAAATTCCTGCTTCTTTTGCTTTCTTTCTTATTTCAGCTACTGCTTGACATTGTTGACTTTTCTCTTGCACCTGAGCCCACCAAAATTGTTTGTTTGCTGCAAATGTCTTTTTCTTGTTATTGTCTCAATTGAGCCACGAAGCTAATTGCTTCTTTTTCCTTTGATTGCTGACCGAAACTCTCCTTCCCTTGATGCTTGTCTAGGCAGCTTCTTTTTAGCCCACTTTTGCTAACTTTTTTTTCCATTCTTCTTAGCCCACCACCTAAATTCATGCTTTTCTTTAATTAATTGTTCTTCCCTTTGTGAGCCGTGAATGAGCCATGCCATAGCTCCCTTTAGCCATTCCAATTTCAAATGCAATTCTCCTCTGTTTCTTCTCAATTTTTCTGTACTTTTCTTTGTTCTTCCGGTGGCTAACTGGCGCCGGTTGTCCTTCACGGGGGTGGCGCCGCCTCTGTTCTGTGATATTTTTGTCTTATTTTATCCCTAAAATCTAAAATAATATACAAAATACCTTTCCAAGGGTAAAATCTCAAATATGAAAGAATATGACTAGTTATTTCACAAAATGTATCACAAAATAGTATCTAATAACTAGGAAAAATATGACTAATTTAGGCTCTATCACATTCCCCCACACTTGAATCTGTACTTGTCCTTAAGTAAATATTTAGACAAAACCTTCTAAATAATTTATTTTTTTTCATATTCATCCATAACAAAGCTATAATTTCTATCCAACCTTAGACACAAAATTGTCATTCATTCAACCCTTTAAAATCCTTTGGAAACTTATAAATTAAATCAAATAATCCCAAAGCCATCAAAGTTAAGTTAAACAAGCTTTATTTAATACATGAAAATTATTCCACTCCTCAAGTCAAAACATAGATAACATAAATCATACACGTCAAGTCATTTAACCAATTCAAGCATTATAAACTCAAATTTACACAACTCGAGTTAGTGAAATAAGGAAAACACTCCACTCTTATTTTTGTCCTATGACTTTGGGAATTAATAGCCTCAAGTGCATGGATTTCTCTTCACATACCGTATTGCCCCCTTTACAATCATCATTCATCATTTTTTCTCTCATAATTTTTCAACAATTTTTTTCTTTTTCTTGCCTTTTTACCTTCGAGATAGCCTCAAGAGAGTGCACCGAATACACTTGCTATTTCTCCCCATATTAACCCCTTTTTCAGCACAAGGTCTTCAAAAATAAAAACAATCAAGCATTTTTTTCTTTCAACTCAATTTTTTCTCATCTCAATTTTTTTTTCACTCAAAATTTTTCTCATATATATTTTTCAACTCACCTCCCTTATTCAAAACTCAAAGTTAAGTAAATTCTAAATCCATAATATAAGGATTAATCAACAACTCTTTCCATATTTCATCATATCATCCATATTCAAACTCAAAGAATAAAATAAAACTCACACACCAAATATAACCAAGGTTAACTTAAATTCTCAAGACTTAGCAAAATTCAACTTAATACACAAGTTTACCTTTTTAATAATAAAATCCTACCAAATTGAATGACAAATTCATATCCAAAGTTAAAAAGGAAATCATATCTTCATTATAAACAAATAAAATCAATTTAACTCTTCAAATCGTTTTTTTTTTTCAAATAAATTTCAACAATTCAAAACAATTCAAACATATATCTTTGAAAATCCATTGAAAATCACAAAGATGCACTTGAGAAAGTGTTAAATATGTCTCCTACACTTAAATTGGACATTGTTCTCAATGTCACAAAATAAACACAATAAAGCATCTCCAATGGGACAAAAATTGAAAAAGGGTAGAAAGTTGAAGTAATACTCCCCAAGTGTAGATTAGCTCCAAGATATGAGAAGTTCATTCTTCAAGAAGTTGGAAGAATTGTTCCAGCAAACGTCAACCTCCTTGTCTCCAAATTGTCCACTAGTACCATCAAGGCTTCCGAAGGGTTCACAAGATCTTCTTTGTCGCAGCCAAATCCAGTTTGCAATTGGTTCTCTTTCTAGTGAAGACTTTTCCAGATTTTTTATGTTCAAGAAAAACAAGAATAATATCCAATGTAGATAGCACATGTACAATGTCAACCAATCTTAAATCAACATATCCTAAAGAGGCCAAGATTTCCAGATTTGCAAAAAGTTCAGAAAAATGCATATACACAATGTCAAGAAATTCATATTTGCAATCAATTCATTATATGCACCTTATATAATAATCCAAATCTACCTTCCTAGGGTTTTTCAAATTTACTAGCAAAAATTATAATATTAAATATTTTATTGATGAAATAAAATTAGCTTAGGGACAACTAGTTCATGTTCATATTTCTATTGCTAACCACAATCATGAACATATACTCCCTCCAATTCATCAAATCATCCAAATCATGAATAAAAACATAGATTTAAATTTATTAAGGCATGATCCAACCTCTACTAGCATAAATATAATCATGTCTTCAATAATCATACCTGAATATAAATCCTATTCATCATAGATAACATAATCTCTAACATACTTGATCACAAATACTACCTATAACATGGAAACATGCATTAAACCTTAAAAACACCATACAATCAATCAAGATAATCAACTCATGCATAAATCCCATCTCCATCATAATCACACATTTATTCATGCTTCAATCTCTACTCATCACAACAATACATGCTCAAATCCTATTCATAATCCATCTCCTACCAATATCATCCCAAAGACATGAATCTAGAGTTTAAAAGGAGGGTTAAAAAGGCTTACTTGATTGATGAATACCTTGAAGGAGTTTTGAATGGATCTCAACTCCTAGATGTCTAAATCCGTCCAAGGAAGATGAAGAAAGCATGGCCATTGGTGAAGAACCATTTGGCCAAGAAGAAGAAAGTGTTCAGCCGAGAGAGAGAGAGAGAGAGAGAGAGAGAGAGAGAGAGAGAGAGAAAGAAAGAGAAAGAAGAGAGTCCATTAGCATGCTTATTCATATATATATATATATATATATATATATATATATATATATATTCATTAGAGATCAAAGATTCGTGAAGATAAAGTTGTTTGAACAAACCTACCTTGAAGGTGTTCTTGAGCTTTTACAAAATTTCTAATTTTTTATCCAAAAGAGCAAGTTGGATTTTGGAGTTTGATGTTAAAAATGGTATGGATGGACTCACGACAGTGAGTAGATGAAATCTGGAATTTTTGGAAGAAGTTTGAAGTGGTTTGGATTGGTATTAGGCGAAAGAAAGGAGTAGGTGTTCTTGGTGTTCTATGTGCGATTGAAGGTTGAACAGAATGGAAGAATTTTGGTTTGTGGCTGCCGAAATTCTGTGTGTGTGCAGTGGCCGAATTGTTGCTCTATGTTTCAGCTGGATGAAAGCTAGTTGAAGAAAGTTAATGGTGGCTGAAAGGAAGGAGTGTAATGGTGAAGGAAAGGTCTGGTTGTTTGAGGGACATTTTATGGAAGGTTGCTAAATTAAGTTTGCTGGAATTTTGGTATCCAATCAAGGCACGATTGCAGTGATTTGTTGGAGATATTTTCGGGCAGCTATGTCTGATTTTCATGTAGAAGCTTGGGGAAGACAATGGAGTTCAGTTCATGGCTGTTTAAGAGTGGTTTGAACAGAAAGATGAGGAAGATTTTGGACATGGCTGAAGTGGAAACAAGGCTAGAAAAATTTTGCACAGGATTTTCGCAAGTGCTAGAATTTTTTTGGGCAGTTTCGGCTGCCATTTTTCAATCAGCTTGCAGAGAGTTTGAAGGAGATTTTAGAGGCCTTTCATGGCTGGTTTCTAGCTTGCTTCATGGAGAAAAAACATGGCTAAGGAGCTGGGAGAAAACTGGAAGAAAACAATTTGGTTGAAGACCACCAAAGCTGCGATTTTAACTAGAAATTTTTTTAATTTTGCACAGTATTTGTGCAGCTCGAGATTAACCAGAAAATTTCAGATTTCAAGCTGATCAAAAAGGCCATTTTCTGGCAGCATTTGAGAGGAAATAATGGCTGAGAATTTCGACACCTTGAAGGCACAAGAAGCTAGAAAAAAATTTCAATTCATTACATGAAGGAAAATGAACATAGCTAGAGTGAAGTTTAGAAGGTTCACTAGCGGAATTAATTCTCTAGGAACCTTCCCCATCTCTTCCACATTTTTGGTCCATAAGATGTCTTTCCCTTATACATTTTGAATCTTCAAAGCCACAGTACTTTATTGAAATTTTTGGAATGAAATTGGCTAGAACAAATTTCTCCAATCTAATGAATTGAGAATTACGAAAAATTAAAGATCAAGGAGAAATGAATTCCCTTAGGAATTTTTGAGTAGGGCACAAGAATAGGATTAGAGTACTCTTATCATGTCTCCCCTAGAACAACACCTCTACCCTATACTAACGCACATAAGGCCGAAAATACCCCTTCCCAAGCAAAAATAAAATTTAATCATGTTAAAGCTTCAATGATGAAATTTAAACCCAAGACCTTAAGAATTAATTCCAAAGCTCTAACCACTACACCACAACAACTCTTGTTCTTATTTTCTCTCTAAAATATTTTTCCTACTTAATCTTCAAGTTATCTCCCTATTTTCACTTCAGGCATAAATTACCATTTTGCCCTTCTTATTCAATAAACATAATCAAGCCCTCTAGACTATAAAACCCAAATCCAAAGCACATAAAATCATATAAAAATATATTTAAACATAAAATAAAGTTTCATATGCATCCCAACCATTTTACTCTAAGGTTGGTTCCGACTGGGGTTTCACACCGCAGGATTTTCAAGTCAAAACAGTCTTGGGGCAAAACAACATTTTTTCAGAATTTGATCCCACTGACTTACAAGTTAGATCATCATTCACATAGACTTTACAGAGCCAATCAATTCATTCCATGGTATAGCAGACCAACAAAATAATTTTAAGGAACAAAAGGTCGTTTTCCAAAAGTCAATCTCATCACAAGAGATCATTTTCCAAAATTATGTTAAAACAAGGTAAAGAGTTCTATTCACATATCAAAACATGTTTCCAAGAGTATTTGGGTCGTTTTTCCCATACTCGATCACAAAGTCATTTCCAAGCGTATTTAGGTCATTTTACCCATACCCAATTTCAAAAGGCTTTCCAAGGATATTCGGGTCATTTTACCCTTACCTAATTTGAAAATTATTCACAAAAGTTCCAAAAAGTGTATTTCTGTCATTTACCATATACCTGATTCCAAAAGTTTTTATAAACATTCCAATAAGGACATTTGGATCAATTTCCAAATACCCGGTTCCAAAAAAGAACTGATTTCAAGAAATCTAGAATTCTAATTCCAAAAGAGGATTAAATTCAAAGTTTCCAAATATATTTTCATAAAATGTTCCAATAAGGGCATTCCAGTCAATTTATGAATATCTGAATCCAAAATTTACCATTTTTCAAAAATCCCAAACATGTAATCCAAAAAGGACCAAATTCACAAAATTTATGCTTTAATCATCCAGTAAGGTTTCCAAGCCAATTATGAAGTTCAATCGAGCCCAAAATGGCATAAAATAATTCTTGCTCAGATAAACCTTAAACATATTCAAGGATTTCCAAAATGGTATAAAACATAGCATTTCATGCAAAAGTGAAGCACACTAGCTTTTAAAAAGTTTTAGAAATCAAAGGGACACACCTCGTGTCCTAAATAAACTCTTTTCGTTTATGGCCGTTCAGCCATCGTTTTCACCTGATGTGTCTGGATTTGGGTATAAAAATTATAAAAAAACTAAGCACATTCCCAATCAAGTTTACATTAAAACATTAACCCCAAATTATACATATGAGTATAGCATAGCATAGGTTACTCATCATTAACATAGCATAGGGTTCAAACGAGTGTCGATCCTCAAGGAACAAGTATGTATTAATCACTCTTCTTTCATTGTTTAACCGACTCAATAAAGTGAAAAGCAAAATAAAAAGAAAAATAAAATAAAATAAAATAATATATACATGTCAAGGATGGAGAAGTATGTAACTCAAACCATTATTTTGATAATCATGATCTTAAAGTACTCAATCATTATCATAACTAATTATTCTATTAGCATCATGAAGGATTAAGATAGATTCACTTCTTTTTCAATTCATGAAATCACTACCTTCTATATAAATTAGAATCACTTGGTCTCGTTTCAACTAATTCACCTAAAAGATGCATTATACACAATCCTTGATTAAATTCCCTTGGTCTCGGCGAATTTATAACATGAAATTAACCAATGAATCCTTGGTCTCAGCAAACATCAATTAACCTTTAATTACCTAGTCCTTATCAATTAACCCCCTTGGCCTCGGCGAGTTAACAGACAACAAATATGAAATTAATAAAGTGCAACCACCATCAACCCTTTTGGTCTCAGTGAGTTAATGGAAAGAACCAATCAATTAATCTCGTAATAAGCTCAAGTAATTAAATACTAAGAAAAATAATCAATTAATCAAAAGATCAAATAACTCTAAAAATCTTGAATACCTAAAACGATGTTGAATTATAATAAAACAATTAACACATCATTGTTCAAGAAAAAGAAAACAAAGAAAAGAAATAGATACTCATAGACAAGCCTTCTTTTTCTCCATTTGAAGACCTTCTTGTACAATCCTCGAATTATTTATCTCGAAAAAATATTAGTGATGCACTCTAAAATATATCTAAGTTTCTACATTGTGCACTTCCCCTTTTTAGGATAAATTGGCCTTTATTTATAGGCTTACAAAGTTCCTAAAAGAGTCCTAAATAAAGAAGAAGCAATTACCTAAAAGTCTCCAAAACCAAAGAAAGGATTAATAAAAGTCTAAAATAAAATACTAAATAACTAAATAAAACAAACAAAGGAAACCGTCTTTGACTTTGCGAAATTGAATCAATTTGGACTTCTAATTTTGTTTTGTCGTGTAGTGCTGAAACTTGTAGAATTCTGTTGAATTTGAAAGTGTTGAAGTCAGCTTGCAATTTAGCCATGTGCGATTTGCTTGAAGCCACCGAGATTCTATTCTTCACTTTCTGTTTTTACATCGGCTCAATTGAGCCGTTTTCCATGCATTTGCTCAATTGAGCCGAAAACCATTAAATTCCACCGACAATCTTTCGAGCTATTTTTTTTTTCCTTCTATAGCCGCAATTGTTGACTTCTGCCTTTGTCCTTGCTAACTGAAATCTGTCTTTTTTTCCTTTCTTCTTGCTGTTGTCGGCTTGCTTCCTTTTTCTTTTGCTTTTGTTCTTTGTTCTCCCTTTGTGAGTTGTGAAGCCACCTTCTTTAATTTCCAATTTCACTTGCAATTTTTCCTCTATTCCTTCAATTTCTCTGCACTTTTCTCTCTTCTTTCCAGTGGCTAACCGGCGCCGGTTCCCCTTCCTAGGTTGGTGCCGATTCTGTTTTGAAAAATCCCACAATTAACTCTAATTTTCCCTTATTTTTGCACAAAATTACAGAAAAATATTTTTATAAGGGAAATATCAAATATGAATAAATATGACTAGTTATGTCACAAAATGTATCACAAAATGACCTCAAATAACTAGAAAAAATATGACTAATTTAGCCCCTATCACCACCGTTTTCAACATTCCGTTGGCCGTTTACCAACAAACCTACATTTTTGGGTCAAATCGTGTTCGGCTAAAAAATAATCGACGGTTAGCCAACATGCCTAACGGAGCATCTAGCCGATGTTCAACTGATTTTAGCCGACAGGGCCGACGGTTAGCCGATAGTTAAGGAAAACGTTCAACTTTCGTTCACGTCATTTTTTCATCGTTTAATCAATTCTTTCATTTTTCTTTTCGCACATCCTTTATCCCTTCATATACAAGGGATTCACTTCATATTTCCCATTTATTTAATCCAAAATCACACTATTAATCATCCTTAAATTCATTCATTTTCGAACACATTTTTCTGAAATTTCTCACATTGACACATAATTTTGTTTTGCACATAACATTCAATCCACAACTCCGATTTGACTCTACGATATACCAAAATGGTCGTAAGGCTCTTAAATTTAATTCTATGCTATCATTTTTTTTTTAGTTCTTTTTCTCGTGACATTTTACTGGGCAAAATCAGACCCAGTAGTTTTGTCTCAATTTTATTATTCATGCTTTCCTTTGTTTTCCTTTAGCCTTTAGCAAGTTGGAACCATTAATTCATTCAATCCTCCTTCAAATCATCTTTAATTTTGAATTTCCAGATTTCCAGTAGCTCAAAAAAGTCACACTCATTCAACACAAATTCATCTCTTCTAATCAAAAGCTAGTTTGAACCATTTTTCCAAACAAGTAAATTCCATTTTTACTCTACTTTGATCATCACCTCTTTAATCGAAAATAAGCCTTCAAGCTACCATAATTATTCAGTTCTTCCTCAAACAAAACATTATTCAAAGGCCCTTAGGCAGCCGACACATATTCAAGCATATATAAAGTTTATATACAAAAGTTCACAAACCCTAGCTTTGATCCGAAATCAATATATGAAAGTTATGTTTTCATGTTAAAATTCATATCAATATAATCACCGTAAAGAGATCTATAACTTAAATTCTAAAGTATAGACTTTTATCTTGTATGTGGGATCTCTTGGCTTGATTTTGCTCCAAGAACGCCAAGAACACACACACATCTTTCTTTCTCTCTCCTTTTTCTTTTTTCTCCCTATATTTCTTTAGCCTTTCTTTCCTTTTTCTTTCTCTCTTCTTTCCCTACTCCTTATGCATGAAATCTGGCTATTTTTCAGCTCCTTAACCGCCATTCTTGGTCCAAATTGGTGACCATTTGGTCACAAATTGTGGATTATCCGCCATGTGTCACAATTTCATTTGTCCACCCTTTTTTTTTATTTTGTAAAACTTATTTGATAAGCTTTATCTTGTATGAAATCTTATACAACCTCTCATAATGTGACACATGTCCCTATCCACCAATCGCATGGCACTACACGTTCAAGTTTTACCCGCATTTCTAATTTTTCTCAAAACTGGCCAAAATCGGGTCCAGAATGGAAAAATATTTTTCTTCACCATTCAACTTAAAAAATTCCACTGAATCCATTGGTAATACATAAATTCTTCAATTCCTTCTATGCTTGGTCAAATTTGAGGCCAATGTCACGGGCGTGATCAAAATGGCGAAAATGCCCTCATACCCCAGGTAGCATAATTCACACCAAAATGTGCATTTCATCGCACTGATCAAGTTTTCTTTTCAAAGTACCCTACAATTCTTATTATTTTAATAATAATAGCCTTCCAAAATTTTAGGGTACAGGTAGAACAAATCTAATAATTACATCCAGGCCCCAACAAAATTTTATTCCATCAAAATATTCGTCTCATTACATCGATCAACTTTTGTTCTGGACATTGGTACAAATTCTCATCCTATTACCAATAGTAGCCAATCAAAAAATAAAAAGGTGGAATGTTACATTTCTTCTCAGTCATGAACAACCCTTTAAATCACCATTCAAATACCCCTATTCACCTTTCAAAATATAGCCGATGAATCCTTCATCCAACCGGTACATACACTTGCACACACAAAGTCTCACATAGTACACAATAATCATTTTAATCATCACAAATCTCACGTTTTCTTGTTATAATTCATATCAAAACGATCACCATAATAAAATCTACAACTTTAATTCTTGAAGAATAGGATTTACGTATGAGGTGTTCTAGCTTGAATTTGCTCCAAGAATCTCCAACTTCTTCAAGAACAATATTTTCTCTCTCTTTTTCCAAATTTTCCTTGATTTTCTCAAAAATTTATTCCTTATTTTCTCTCTTTTCTTCTCTTCTCTTCTTCTTATTGTGGCTGTGGGCCCCCCCCCCCCTAAATCCACCACCATTCTTTGTCAAAATAATGACCAATAAGATTTTGCTCAATTAAATGAATGGTTGCCACTTTACACGTGTCACGATCTCTTTTTTTCACATTTTTCTTAATTATTTTGCAAGAATTATTTAAGAAGCCTTGCATGCATGAATATTTTCTGCATCCTATTATTATTTTACCCTTGTTCTTGGCCACCAATCACGTCCCATTTTTCAACCGCATTTTCCTATTTTCTTCAAAAATAACCAAAATCGGGTCCATAACGAAAAAATAAGTTATTTCACCATTCAACTCCAAAAGTTCCACTGATTCTATTGGTAACACTTATATTCTTCAATTCCTTCTCTACTTGGTCAAATTTACGGTCAAAGTCGCGGGTGTGATCAAAATGATGAAAATGCCCCCGATAGCATAATTCACACCCAAAATGTGTGTTTCATCTCACCGATCAATTTCTCTTTTCAAAGTACCCTAAAATTCTTATTTTATTAATAACAATAGCCTTTCAAAAATTTAGAGTATGGGTATAACAAATCCAATAATTACATCGAAGTCCCGACAAAATTTTATTTCACCAAAGTATTCATCTCATTACACCAACCGACTTTTGTTTTGGACATCAGTACAAATTCTCATCCTATTAGAAATAGTAGCCAATCGAAAGTAAAAATGTGGGGTGTTACAAGGATGATATGATCTTCTGTGAGTAAATTTGTGGAACAAAGATAAACAATTGGGCAAAACACTTGGCTAAACAAATGTAATCCAAACAGTGGAAATTTGTGGCAAAAGATGGAAGAAAACCGTCTAACTATTTCCTAGTAAACCTTTAAGAAACAAAGCATCAAGGACCAACAGGAAATATAGTAAGACCCTCTATAAATTCACCTAAATACCCTTGACATAACAAAGGAAATCAAGAATAAGAGAAGTAGAATCATAGGCACCTAAACAATGAAATTCACGATAAACTTTAGAAGAACAAAGCAACTAAGACCTAATTAAGAAAAACCACATTAAATTATTCATAGAGTTTAGAGACTCATACATACGGAGGACTAAACCCTAAGCAAGGTCTTGAAGAAGATGAATGAGGAGGTTAAACCTCTCAAAGCTTTCTTTTTACAATTTGAAATAAAGAAAGATCAATTGTCTTGTTAAATCACAAAAAGATGTATTTATACTACCCTTGCTCTAGCTAAGTAACTACTAAGGCCCAAGATAAGTTAAGGGCTAAAAAGGTCTTACAAAGTGTTTAAATTAGAGAAAATGCAAAAAAATTAAAAATTAAAAATCAACAAAACAGGAGGTCCTGATGGACTAAACCTGGCACCAGGGACTATGTGAAACTCCACCTAAAGCCAACCCTAGAGTAAGGGGGTCGGGATGCATATCATATTATTTTCCATGAATATATATATATATATATATATATATATATTTGAATGATTTTATGTGCTTTAGAATTATGATTTATAGGTTAAAAGGCTTAGTTATGCTTATTAAGTAGGAAGGGTAAAATGGTAATTTGGGGTGAGAAAATAAGAAGAAGAGTTGTTGTGGTTAAGTGGTTAGAGCTTTGGAATTAATTTCTAAGGTCATGAGTTCAAATCACATCACTTAAGTTTTATTCATGATTATCTTAGTTAAGTTTGAAAATTTTGTTTTCTTACATTCCTTAAAAGTTGTAATGTTGTCCTAGGGGAGACATGAACAGAATATCTTAATCCTATCATCAAGTCCTAAAAAGAATTCTAGAGGAATTCTTATCCTTTTATTGCCTCTAACTTGTCCTAACATCTTCACAAATTAAATTTGTTCAAAATTCATCTTTTAATACCAAAAAATTATGTGAGGATTTCTTGGATTTGAATTTCGAAAATTAATCATGGAAGATGGAAGGTTGACCAAAAATAGGAGAGGATTTAGGAAGGGTTCCCAAGGGAAATCAATCACCATGGTTGAACCTTCAAACTTTTCTTCGTAGTGTTCATGTTCTTGACAAAGGAAACCTGGAAATTTGCCAGATTTTTGAGCAGTTAAGCTTCCGAAAAACTCAGCTAAGTTCCTTGCTCATTTACTGCCAGAAAAATGACCAATTCATATAGCTTGAAGACTGGAATTTCAGTGCAAATTCGGACTACACAAAACTGCTCAAAACCAGAAAAATTTTTTAGGTAGTTTTGATGCACAACAACTAGTAAATGGAGCTGTTTTTCCTGTCTTCAATCCAGCAAAACTCCTCTGCTTTTTCTCTAGAAAGAAGGTTGGAAACCAGCCTTAAAAGACCCTCAAACACCCCTCAAAGTTCTCTGCAAACTAAGTTGAAGAATTGCAGAAATATTGCATAGAAAATTTAGCAAACCATTCGAACCTTAGAACACCTTGAAACCAGAAAAATTCCAGTTTTATTTCTCAAAGCCTTAGCCAAAAAACCACCCTCAAACCTGTGTAAAATGAACCTTGTACAGCTATGAACTGAACCCCATTAACCTCTCCATTTACCTTAAACACTTGGACTCCATGACCACACCTCAAATATCTTCTAAGATCACTCTATTCAAACTACATTTGAACTTCAAAAATTTCAGAATTTTACTCCATAAAAACACCCTTGTATTAAGCTACACAACCAGAATTTCCTCTGCCATTGAGCTCTGAATTTCAGCTAGCCTTAAACCCTCATCAGTCTTCATTCATTTTAGCAAAACAAACCAGTCTAGTTGGCTCCATTGAAGTACCAAGAAACCTCCATCAATCAAACACCATTACCATACCCTATACCTCAAACCACTCCTCAATTCTCTCCATTTGAATTTCAAACAAATCAGATTATTCCCTTCCTCTCTAAGTTGAAAACCGAAACTCCTAAACTCCCTAAACCATTCGACCAGCACTCTCCCAGATTTTGTGCAGCACTTTTCTCAAACTCTCTCAATTTTCACCAATAACACACACTACATTTCTTCAAGCCAAAACCCACAATAATCACCCCCAATCCCTCTCAAATGCTCCAAATTACTCCTACATA
Organism: Voacanga thouarsii; assembly: GCA_026120185.1. NCBI lineage: Eukaryota > Viridiplantae > Streptophyta > Magnoliopsida > Gentianales > Apocynaceae > Voacanga > Voacanga thouarsii. The sequence continues at coordinate 44,904 of JANUWF010002187.1, read as the reverse complement.
CTCCCTAGTGTTCATTTCTAGTATTTATAACACAAAATCTCGCAAACAAGAAATTGCATTCGGATCAAAAACCAATTTTTTCTTGAAAGTCTCAAGAACATCATCAAGGTAACCAAGAACAACTGATTTGTTCATCTTCTTCCATTCAACCTTCAATGTATCATACTAATGCTCTCTCTCTCTCTCTCTCTCTCTCTCTCTCTCTCTCTCTCTCGGCCGAAATGGTTGATCAACAGCCATGGCTGTTTTTCTTCCTCTTGGACAATTCAAGACTTTGAATCGCATGGACCCTCTTAAGTCTTCATTAAAGTAATCATCAATCAAGTATTTCTCCTTAATCCTCCTTTTTAATTCAGCATTCATGTCTCTTAGATGTTGATAGAAAGAATAGAATATGAATGGGGGATTGAGTGTATGCATGTGAATGAAGGGGTTGGGATTAGGACATGAGAATGGTTGTGTATGTTTAAGTTATATGGATTTTCTTGAGAATCAATGTATGTTCATCATGTCTTAAGAGAATTATGTATGTTTAAAGCATGTTAGATGTTATGACACCTATGGTGAATAGGATTTTTATGTTCTTATTTCCATTGAAGCCATGATTATGATTATGCCTAGTAGGGATTTGGCCATGTGATAGCATGTATTGATATAAGCCTATGTTCATGAATGGATTAGTTATTATTTAATGTTGGAGAACGTGTTCATGATTCTTGATTAGCAATAGGGAAATCATGGTTATTTTCTTGTTAATCCTAGATTTTTTTAGTAACAAATTTTATTACCTTAATTAAAATTATTGCTATATTTTTTTTCTTTAAAGATTTCGAAATTCCCGGGAAGTTTTGGAATTGGAATATTAAATGAAATATTGATATTTTATTATTCAAATAAATAATATCTTTTATTGAAAATAATATGTATGTGTGCGCGCGCGCGCGCATGTGTAATAATAAATAAGATTTTTATATAAATAATAATAATAAATAAAATATTAATAACCTTGTAGACCATAGTTTAAACTTTTACATATATTCATAAGTATTATTTATATTAAAATTTATTTGTTATCTATTAATAAAAATTTTGATATAAAAAATTTATTATTAGTTTTTATTACTAATTATTCATTATCTATTAAATATTAATTAATTAATTTATAATAATACTATTTAAAAATTACCATTTATTAATATTACTTAGGACTTAGTATTATTCAATATTCAAACACTAGTTTATTTATTAATAATAATACTCAAGATTTATTATTTAAACCTATAACTTATTAGTAATTATTTTAGAACCCCTAGTTATTTTAACTTATCAAGCTAGATTTATTTTATAAAATTCTTTATCATCTAGCCTTAAAGCTTAGGACATTAAGGTTATGGTTGTAATTAGTTGAACTAGGGAATATTTATGTAAGGCAAGTATAGCTCAAGTATAACGTTATGCCTTATGTTTACCTCAGGCGGGGTTAGGTCAACCTTGGAGGATTTTTGAGTTCAAACAAGCAAAGGATTAGGTAAGCTCCTGCATAGAGTTATTTGAAGACTAAAATTACTGTGACAAGCCAAATGTGATGTGTATGGACATTCATTTTGTAAAGGCAATTAAGGACTATTTTTCCTTTTTATTTTAGTTAAGCAAATCATGTAAAAATTAAACAAGAAGTTTTACACAAAATTATAAACTCTTTCTAAAACCTAACTTTGACAAGAATTTTAGAAACCCTTAATTGCTATTTTCAAGTAAATCAATGTATGATCAATTTTCTCCCGAGTGGGACAAGCAACGTAGAGTACTCAATAAAGATAGACTATTAGGACTAGTCTTTGAAGGGTTAGGGTAAGTCTCTCAGTAGGTGGCCACCTCTGAGGGGTGAGTCCTTCCCGGATAGGATGCCAGTCTGGTAGGTCATGCTGGTCCGAGCTAACAAGTTTCAGTCATGTGGACTGTGTGTGTCCAGAGTTGACAACCGGTAAGTTTGGGTGTAGAGATGGAGAAGTATCTCACCTGGTAGGCCGTACACCTACCTGACTGAAACACACAATCCACATGACTGAAACTTGCTGGATCGGACCAGCATGACCTACTGGACTAGCATCCTATTTGGGAAGGACTCACCCCTCAGAGGTGGCCACTTACTGAGAGACTTACCCTAACCCTTCAAAGACTAATCCTAGTAGTCTACCCTTATTGAGTACTCAACGATGATTGTCCTACTTGGGAAAAACTGATAATACATTACTTTATTTGAAAATAACAATTAATGGTTTCTAAAATTCTTGTCAAAGTTGGTTTTTAGAAAGAGTTTAGTATTTGTGCAAAACTGCTTGTTTGATTTTCAAATGATTTGTTTGATTGAAACAAGAAAGGAAACAGTCCTTAATTGCCTTGACAAAATGAGTGCCCACACACATCGCGTTTGGCTTGCTATAGAAATCTTTTGTCTTCAAATAAGTTTATGCAGAGGCTTACCTGATCCTTTGCTTGATCAAATTCAAAAGTCTTCCAAAGCTGACCTAACCTCGCCTGGGGTAAACACAAGTCATAAGGTTATACTCAAGCTATATTCGCTTACATAAATAATCATAGTTCAACTTATTACAATCATGACCCTAATGTCCTAAGCTTTAAGGCTAGATGATGAAGGGTTTTATAAAATAAGACTAGCTTGATAAGTTAAAATAACTAGGGGTTGCAAAATAATTACTAATAAGTTATAGGTTCAAATGGTAAATCCTGAGTGTTGTTATTAATAAATAAACTAAGGTTTAATTGTTGAAGAATCATAAGCTCTAGATGATATTAATAAATGGTCATTCTTAAATAGTATTTTCTATCATCAAAGAAACTCAACAAATATATATCCATGTCCAGTAATACTTTTCCTCAAAAATATATACACAATATCAGGAAATTCAAGAGGATTGAATCTTGCTTACATGAAGAGAGTTTTTCCACCAATGTAGTCCCCAACGTATAAGTTTGAAAAAAAATTTGTAATCCATGGGGGATACTTAGAAGAAAACAAATAATAATCATTTGAAGAAGAAGAAGAAGGGGAAAATGAAGATGAAGAGAAGGAATAATTCTAGGGGAACAGGGAAGAAAAATAAACTAAGAAAGAAAAATAGAAGAACAAGACAAATAAGAAAAACACACAAGAAAATCAAAGAAAAAGAAAACAAGAAGAAAAAGACAAACTAAGAAAAATTTGGGAAGAAAAGAAATAAAGGGTAAGGGGACAAACGAAAAAAATAAAAAAAAATAATATTTTTTTTCATAGCCTTCCAGAATAGAGCCGGTGCCGGTTTTGGGCCCAAGCCTGCACCGGTTGCATTCTGTCTGAATTCCAATTTTTTTTTTTTTAGAAACTATTCTAATTGATTGCTTGACCCCAATACATTGAAAACAAGAATTCCTAGACTAAACCAAAAATAATAAAAAAATTGTAAAGAAAGAAACAAATAATAAATTAATCCGTCTCCAATATTGTGTTAATTAAAGTCCAAACCTGAAAATAAAAAGAGTTAGTAATGACTCAAAATTATCTATGTAAAAATCAACAAATTAAAATACAAAGATTACACATATTCCATGTTAACATGAGGTTAGTAAAAATAAATAAATAAATATACAATATACACAAACATACATGACAAGTTAATTATTATGAACATGTGTCTACCTATTTACATATTTACAACGTATAATGAAATTAAAATATAATTATACAACCAACAAAATATGGCACCTTTTTGTAAAAAAAAAAAAAACAATTGTACAAATTTACATATTTACATATTTACATATTCAAATGGTTAAATCAACAAAATTCGAGTTTTCCTGCTATTGTTTCCCGGCAACGGCGCAAAAAACTTGATGCGTTTAGATTTGGGCATAAAAATCATACAAAAACTAAGCATATTTCCAATCAAGTTTAAATTAAAACGTTGGACCCAAATCACACAAATGAGCAAGCGTACTCATCATTACTGAGCATAGGGTCCAAACGAGTGTCGATCCTCAAGAAACAAATAAACAATAATTACCCCTCTTTCATTGTTTAACCGACTCAACAAAGTGAAAATCAAATAAAAAGGAAAACTAAAAAGAAAATAAAATAAAAATGTGTACATGTCAAGGATGGAGGAGTATGTAACTCAAACCATTGATTAGACAACCATGATCTTCAAGAACTTAACCATTATCATAATCAATCATTCTCTCTGCACCATGAAGGATTAAGGTATATTAGCATTACTTGGTCTGTCTCAACTAATTACTACCATCTAGATAAATTAGCATTACTTGGTCTGTCTCAACTAATTCATCCAAAAGAAGCATTAAACACAATCCTCAATTAAATTTCCGTGGTCTGGAAAATTTAAAACATGAAATTAATCAATGAATCCTTGGTCTGGCAAACATCAATTAACCTTTAATTATTCAATCCTCGGCAATTAACCTCTTTGGTCTAGCAAGTTAACAGCTATTGAATGTGAAAATTAATCAATTGCAACCATAATCAATCTCTTTGGTCTAGCAAGTTAACAATAGAAACAACCAACTAATCTCGGAATATGCCCAAGTAATTAAATACCAAGAAGAACAGTCAATTAATCAAAAGATGAAATAACTCTAAGAATTATGATTATATAAAATAATGTCAAATTACAATAAAATAATTAACATATCATTGTCAAGAAAAAGAAAACAAAGGAAAGAAAAAGATACTCATAGACAAGCATTCTTCTTCTCCCTTTGAAGACCTTCTTATACAACCCTCCTTGAACTATTTATCTTGGGAAAATATTGGTGATGCACTCAAAAATAAATCTAAATCCCTACATTGTGCACCCCCTGTTCTAGGGTAAATTAGCCTTTATTTATAGGCTTACAAAGCTCCTAAAAGAATCCTAAATAAAGAAGAAGTAATTACCTAAAGAAAATCAAAACAAAAAAGAAATAGAAATTGCTAAATAAAAGTCTAAGAAAAATGTAAATAGAACTTAAATAATCAAATGCTTTTGACTTTGTAGAATTGGAATTGATCTTTGACTTCAATTGAATTCTTGATTTCGGCTTTGTCGTTTTATGCTGGAGTTTGCAATTCGTGTTGCTAAATTGAAATTGTTGATTTGGCTTCCAATTTGAAGCCATTTGAGTCCACCGAATATCCTACTGTTTCTTTCTTTGTTGCAGCGGCTGAATTGATCCGCTAACCATCACAATCCACCGAAAATTCCTGCTTCTTTTGCTTTCTTTCTTATTTCAGCTGCTACTTGACATTGTTGACTTTTCTCTTGCACCTGGGCCCACCAAAATTGTTTGTTTGCTGCAATTGTCTTTTCTTGTTATTAGCTCAATTGAGCCAGAAGCTAATTGCTTCTTTTTCCTTTGATTGCTGACCGAAACTCTCCTTCCCTTGATGCTTGTCTCGGTTGCTTCTTTTTAGCCCACTTCTGTTGACTTTTTTTTCCATTCTTCTTGGCCCACCACCGAAATTCATGCTTTTCTTTAATTAATTGTTCTTCCCTTTGTGAGCCATGAATGAGCCATGCCATGGCTCCCTTTAGCCATTCCAATTTCAAATGCAATTCTCCACTGTTTCTTCTCAAATTTTCTGCATTTTTCTTTGTTCTTCTAGTGGCTAACCGGTGCTGGTTGTCCTTCACGAGGGTGGCGCCGACTCTATTCTGTTCTGTGATATTTTTGTCTTATTTTACCCCTAAAATCTGAAACAATATACAAAATACCTTTCCAACGATAAAATCTCAAATATGAAAGAATATAACTAGTTATTTCACAAAATAATATCAAATAACTAGGAAAAATATGACTAATTTAGGCCCTATCACATATCTTCAATGCTCTCTTCATTCTAGAACATAAAACACATAATACTATATGTTTCACAACCAATGCAAGACTTGTGTAAGTGATAAATGACTCAGTAGATCCATCTGAATACTTAACATTATTCTCAAACCATTGGAAAGAATTTAGTTCAAAAAGAATATGCATTCTGTAGGCTTACTCTTCATACACTCTCTCCACTAATCCGAGACATATCATGATTCTACTTAGAACAAGTTGGACTTTTAAGCTTGTAATGTAAGGCTAAAGGCTTGTAATGTAGCTTATCAAATGAAGGATATAAGAGAATCAAATACCAAAGAAACTGAGAGTTAGCAAGAAAAGGATAAACAAAATGAATTAATAATTTCTAACTCTTCTTTCTCTCCTATTCCATGAATCAATCAAACCATAACCTTATTCAACAATTACAACTCCACTAAAGCAAATCTTGCATTTTTTCTCTTTCTTTTTCTTTCTCAACTCTTCTTTATTCTTTTCACAAGATCACTCAAATTTTCCAGCAATGGTGTCAAGTACTTTAATATGAACTTAACTTTTATAGCTCAATCACCATTCCTTTGGTGATCTTTTCTTTCTTCTTCCACTCATCTTTTCTCTCACCCCTCTCTTGTTTTCACTGCTGCTGTTGTTATTTTTTTTTTCTGTTCTCAATTTCTTTCTTTCCATCTTTTCGAGCAGCCTTTTCTTTGTTTTTTTTAATCCTGCTATTCTTTTTCTTCTCTTTCTTTGCTTCCTTTCCTTTTTCAATTCAACTTACTGTTGATCCATGACTGAAAGTAACAAGTCATGCTCTTTATCCCAACTTTCTTCCTCAATATTTTCTTACATATACTTTTATCCATCAAGAGCATAAAGATTTGGAAAATCATTCAAACTCTCAGCAACAAGCAATGGACAAAATACTGTGACGGGTTTTAATGAAAGAAATCAACAATTTAGCCTCAAAATCGGCATTAGGGATAATATGACAATAGGTAGGCTTGAAAAGCTCAAACTATTCAAAGAAGGCCTAGTATCGTCATCCCTAAGTTAAATCATGACTGTCTTTCTTATTTTGCCTCGAGAGGTATTCAAGTAAGTTCTAGAATGCTCCATCAATTTTAGTAGAAAAACAGGTTTAAGAACAATGCAAAATATTAGATTAAGAACTACTTCGTCCAAGTGCGTGCAAAAAGTCATGCATAAGCCATAAATAATCTAGAACATATGCTCTATAATCCATCATAAAGACATGCATTAAAAATATAGCTTGAAAACTCCAGAAAATTAGAAAAATTTTTGAAAATTTTGCTCAAAATTTTTCCAAGAAGGCTGAAGTATATATATAAAAGACTTGTCAATCAAATCACTCCCCCACACTTAAACTGGACATTGTCCTCAATGGCCAAATAAATATAACAAGACCAAGAATACCATAGGACCAAAAATATAAAGGAGAAGAGATAAGAAAAACAAACTTCCATTCATTTGGCATTGTGCTATACAAGATCTGAATGCTGGTAGAATGAGGCATTGGCAAAGTACCACTGCATGATGAACAAAAAATTTCTATGTGGGAGCGTCGAAAAGCATCTCCACCTGCTTGGTGCTGGGAAGACCTTCGCCCACATAGTGCTTTACGCGATCGTCATTGACTTTGAAGGTGCCCCTAGTGGGGTGAGTGATTTCAATAGTGCTAAAAGGGCATATCTTACTCACCGTGTAGGGTCCCCACCATCTTGATTTCAATTTCCCTGGAAAAAGTCTTAAACGAGAATTGAAGAGCAGCACTTGATTGCCTTTCTTAAATTCATGTTGTTGAGTGATATGTTTATCATGCCATCTTTTGATCCGCTAATTATATCGTATTGAACTATCATAAGCATCCGCCCGCAATTCTTCCAAGGCAATGAGTTGAAGCAATCTAGACTTACCAGCTGACTCAAGATCAAGATTAACAAGTTTAATAGCCCAAAAAGCCTTATGCTCAATCTCTACAGGTAAATGGCATGCTTTCCCATAGACTAACCGAAAAGGAGTTATGCCAATTGGGGTCTTAAAAGCTATCCTATATGCCCAAAGAGTATCGTATAATTTTTTACCCCAAACCTTTCTAGTATGGTTAATAGTTTTTTCCAAGATTCTTTTAATTTTCCTATTGACCACTTCAACCTATCTACTCGTTTGGGGATGATAGGAGGTGGTAAACCTGTGGTTCACTCCTAAATGTTTGAGAACTTTTTCCATTTGTGCATTACAAAAATGAGCCCCCCTATCACTAATGAGTACCTTAGGCACACCAAAACGAGTGAACAGAGTTTTTAGAAATTTTACCACAACCCTTGCATCATTAGTGGATAAAGCTTGAGCTTCAACCCATTTAGAAACATAATCCACTGCCACCATAATATATTTATTCCCCAAAAAACTAGGAAAATGTCCCATGAAGTCTATCCCCCAACAATCAAATACTTCACAAGCTTGAAAAATTTGTAATGGCATCTCATTAGATTTAGAGAGGTTACTTGTACGTTGACACCTATCACAACGTTGGAAAAACCTGTGGGCATCTTTGAACAATATGGGCCAATAGAATCTGGCCTCGAGCACCTTTCGTACAGTGTTGTTGGCATGGTAGTGGTCTCCAGCAAGTCTTTCATGATAGTGTTTGAGAATATTTTTACCTTCCTTAGAGTCCACACATCTACTAATAATTCGGTCTGCACAACACTTAAATAAATATAGATCTTCCAAAAAAAAAAATGCCTTACGTCGGAGAGGAATTTCTTCTTGTGCTGCATCGTGAGATCTTTTGGAGTAATTCCTGCAACTAAGTAATTAGCTAAGTCGGCGAACCATGGGGAATTTGGAATCTCACCTTCTACGAGCAAGAGTTGCTCATCTGGAAAAGTGTCTTCGATGTCCTCTTTTATCAAGGATTCCAAATTTGGGTTATCCAATCTTGACAAGTGATCTGTAGCTAAGTTTTTCACACCCTTTTTGTCTCTATTCTCCAAATCAAATTCCTGCAATAATAGAACTCATCTTATCAATCTTGGTTTGGAATCATGTTTGGTCAGTAGGTACTTCAGGGCCGAATGGTTCGTATAAACAATAACTTTGGACAGAATAAGATAAGAACGAAATTTATCGAAGGCAAATACTATGGCAAGCAGTTCTTTCTCTGTTTTTGTGTAGTTTTCTTGTGCATCCGTCAAAGTCTACCTTGCATAGTATATAGGTTGGAAGTGCGTATTCCGCCTTTGTCCCAATACTGCACCAACTGCAAAATCACTTTCATCACACATTAGTTCAAATGGAAGAGACCAATCAGGTGCAATTAGAATGGGTGAATTAATCAACTTCTCTTTTAGTATGGTAAAAGTGTTGAAATATTTTTCATCAAAATTGAACACAACATCCTATTCGAGTAAAGAGGTAAAAGGTTTTGAAATTTTTGAGAAGTCTAAGATAAACCTCCTGTAGAACACTGTATGACAAAAAAAGCTTCTTATGGCTTTTACCGAAGTAGGGGGAGACAGCTTCTCAATTGCTTCAATTTTGGCCCTAGCGACTTCTATACCTTTTCTTGAGAGATTTTATTCCCCAACACAATACCTTTTTGCACCATAAAGTGACATTTTTCCCAATTGAGCATGAGATTAGTCTCTTCACATCTTGCGAGTACCTTTTCAAGTTAGATAAACATAAATTAAACGAATCACCAAAAATTGAAAAATCATCCATAAATACCTCCATGATGTCCCCCATGAGTCCTTCAAATATGGTTGTCATGCACATTTGGAATGTTCCGGGACCATTGCAAAGACCAAACGGCATCTGACGATATGCAAAAGTGCCATGTGGACACGTAAAAGTGGCTTTTTCTTGGTCCTTCAGTGCTATGGGAATTTGCAAGTAGCCAAAAAATCCATCTAAGAAACAATAATACTCATGTATGTCTTACCTTTCCAACATTTGGTCAATGAAAGGGAGAGGGAAGTGATCTTTTCTAGTGGCTTTGTTTAGCATCCTATAATCTATGCAAAATCTCCCACCCGTGACCAATCTCATAGGGACTAGCTCATTTTTGTCATTGGGACTCACCATTGTTCCTCCCTTCTTTGGTACCACTTGAGTAGGACTTACCCAAACACTATTAGAAATAGGATAAATGATGCCTGATTCTAGGAGTTTAACTACCTCAGCTGTTACCACTTCACTTATATGCAGGTTCAGCCTACGTTGGGGTTGCACTACAGGTTTTGCACCTTCTTCCATCAAAATTTTGTGAGTGCGGAAGGATGGACTAATACTCTTAATATCAGTGATCTTCCAAGCTATAACTCCCTTATATTTTCCTACCATATTTACCAATTTGGTCTTTTATTTTGCATTGAGATTTTTGGCAATGATCACAGGTAATTTATTTCCTTTATACAAGAACACATATTCCAAATGCTTGGGCAGGTTTTTTAAGTCCAATTCGGGAGGATCTTCTATGGATGATTTCATTCTCCCTAAACTGTTTTTCTCAATTTCCAACTTATTCATCCTATCCTCATTGGGGACTTCCTCTGGATATGTCATTGATGTTTCTATCAATTCTTCCTTGATGGGTTCCTGCATCAACTCAAACAAGAATATCCATTCTTAAATAAGAATCATCAAAAGACAACGGGTGTTGCATGCTCTTGTGGATTTGAATCACTACTTCTTCATCCCCAACCCTAAGTGTCAACCTCGCCCCATGAACATCGATTAATGCTTTTTTGTAGCTATAAAAGGAATACCTAGGATTAGAGGGACTTTGGAGTCTTTATCCATGTCAAGAATAACAAAATCCACTGGAAATATGAATTTATCAACTTTTACCAACACATCTTCTATTATACCCCTAGGATATTTGATGGATCTATCCGCGGGTTGAATACTCATCCTAGTAGGCTATGGTTCTCCTAGACCTTGCCTTTTAAATGTTTTATAGGGTAATAAATTAATGCTAGCACCTAGGTCAGCTAATGCATTATAGACATGAAGAGTGCCAATTAAACATGTGATAGAGAAACTCCCTAGATCATTTTCTTTATGTGGCAAATTCGAGTTGTCCTGTAGGATGGCTTAGCATTCTTCATTGAGGACTACTATGGACAATTCTTCCAATCACTTTTTGTTAACGTGCATGCTTTTAAGAAATTTAGCGTATTTGGGAATGTGAATTAAAGTTTCACTAAGGGGGATGTTTATGTGCAGTTGTTTGACTACCTCAAGGAATTTGTTGAATTGAGCATCTTTTCGGAGCTTATGTAGATGAGTAGGGTATGGTATGTTAGGTTGAAAAGTGAGACTTTCGAAAGCTGGACAGGGGATAGCCGGCGCCGGTTCCAGTGCTTCTCACTGGCTATTGGGGTTAGTTTGTGAGATTTTATCACCATGTACGTCAAAAACCAGATTTGTTGTTCTATATTGCGGATCATCGCTTCGAATTTCTCAAAGGTGAAATCTATTTCTTGGAAACGCCTCGTGACATGAACAATAAATTTCCCAATTACAGTTTCGAGCTCTGCTGATTCTGGTGCTGCACGTGTTATTTTCGAAGCGTAATAGGGGTACTACCCCTCATTAAACTTCCTCTGATTCTAATTCGCCATTTCTCCTGAACATAAAAGCGAGTTAGACACGGAATTCATGATTTAAAACTAAATTAAAAGAGTACAACGTTAGTTAGTAGAACATAGTCAAAGTTAGTAGGTTAGATTGCAAGGGTAAACACAAATACACAAAATACAACAGATAGCACCTTTTTACGAGAAGAATATGTGTACATATTTTACATATTTACATATTTACATGGTTAAATTAATAAAATCCAAGCTTTCATGCTATTATTCCCCGGTAATGGCGCAAAAAACTTGATGTATCCGGACTTGGGGTATAAAAATCATACAAAAACTAAGCACCTTCCCAATTAAGTTTAAATTAAAACGTTCAATCCAAATCATACATATACGCAAGTGTACTCATCATTAACCGAGCATAGGGTTCAAACGAGTGTCAATCCTCTAAGAACAAGTAGATATTAATTACCTTTCTTTCATTGTTTAACCGACTCAATACAGTTAAAACAAATAAAATAAAAAAATAAAATAAAAATAAAAATAACACATGTCAAGGATGAAGAAGTATGTATCTCAAACCATTATTTAGACAAACATGATCTCAAAGGACCTAACCATTGTCATAACTAATTATTCTCTTAGCACTATGAAGGGTAAAGGTAAATCAGCATCACTTGGTCTGTCTCAACTAATTCATCCACAAGATGCATTAAACACAATCCTTGATTAAATTGCCTTGGTCTGGCAAATTTTAAACATGAAATTAATCAATGAATCATTGGTCTGGCAAACATCAATTAACCTTTAATTACTCAATCCTCAGCAATTAACCTCTTTGGTCTAGCAAGTTAACAGCCAATAAATATAAAATTAATCAATTGCAACTACTATAAACCTCTTTGGTCTAGCAAGTTAATGAAAAGAAACAACCAATTAATCTCGTAATACACCCAAGTAATTAAATATTAAGAAGAACAATCAATTAATCAAAAGATCAAATAACTCTAAACATCACGAATATCTAAAATAATATTAAATTACAATAAAACAATTAACATATCATTGTTCAAGAAAAAGAAAATAAAGTAAAAGAAAGCACTCATAAACAAGCCTCCTCCTTCTTCATTTGAAGACCTTGCACAACCCTCATTCTTCTCCCATTTTCCCTTGTGTTTTTCATCTATTTATAGGCTTAGGAAGTGCCTAAACTCATAGGTACAAAGTTCTTGGCTGAGTAGAAGTTGGAAGACACTAAAACTCCGCAGATTACAAAAAACTGCGTAGAAAAAAAATCAAGCACCGCCTTGGCTCTCGGAGCCGGCGCCGATTGTGTTATGCTTCTCTACTCGTTCGTCGATTTTTCTTTGAATTTTGCAGAATGAAGACCAGATGCAGTCGGTGCTGATTCCCCTCTATTTTGCTCTAATTTTGACAGTTTTTCTTTGCTTCGAAGTTCGTGTAATCCAGTGCATGGCTGGCGCCAGTTCTAGAGCCCTAGCTGACACTACCTTTCCTCTGTTATGTGACATTTTTGTTTTGTTTTACCGTAAAAATCTGAAATAATGAACAAAACACCTTTCTAAGGGTAAAATCTTAAATATGAAGGAATATGACTATTTATTGAACAAAATATATCACAAAAGAACCTCAAATAACTTGAAAAAACATGACTAATTTTGCCCATACCAGTAGCATAAGACATCATGCTTTGGACCATTTCCGTAAATGTCCTATTTCTTCTCTCAGCTACTCCATTCTGCTGGGGTGTACCTGGCGCAAAAAGTTGGGATACTATTGCATAATGTACTATATAATCTTTGAACTCTGCGAGGAGGTATTCTCCACCACGATTCGATTGTAATGTTTTTATCAGTTTACCTGTCCGACACTCCACTTCATCCTTAAACTCTTTGAACTTATCAAAAGAGTCAGATATATACCTCACCAGGTAGACATAACCAAACCTTGTACAATCGTCCATGATAGTGATGAAGTACTCAAAACTCCCTCTAGCTTGAGTAGACAAAGGACCACATACATCAGTATGAGCAAGACCCAATATCTCCTTGGCATTATCAGTCTTTTGGGTGAACGACCTTTTGGTCATTTTTCCTATAAGGCAAGATTCACACTAAGGCCAACTTTTCAATCTTAATGAGTCCAATGGCCCATCATGGATTAACCTCTGAATTCTGGTTGAGTTAATATAGCCCAACCTTAGATGTCAAAGATATGAGTTATTAACATTGGTCTTTCTCTTCTTATTTAAAGGTTCAGATTGAGTGTTATTTTATTTACTTGTTTGCAATATTTAAAAAGAATAAGTTTCCATACATGTGCGTTGTGTATAAAACATCTCAATTTCTACTGATAGTAATACCAGAATTGAAAAAAACAGAATATCCATGATTTATTAGCTTTGCAACTAAAATCAAATTCTGTCTAAAACTGGGTACATATAAAATATCATTTAATACAACTACTTTATTACAATAAAAAATAAGATCCAACTCTTCAACCGCAAGGGCTTACACTCGTACTCCATTTCCTACTCGTAATCTATGCTCGCCCTTCTAGAGTCTTCTTATCTTCCTAAACCCTTGCAAGGAGTTACAAATATGATCAGTGGCACCAGAATCAACAATCCAAGTTGAAGTTGATCCAACCATTAAAATAGACTCTAGATAGAGAACAATACCTATAGGATTTTTCTTGGCCTGAAGTTCTGGATACTCATTTTTCCAATGTCCCTTCTGCTCGCATTTGAAGCATTTGCCTTTGGTCTTGTTGGGTTATTTCTTGGGCTGGGCTAGTGCATTTCCCTTCTTTTTCTAAAACTTTCTGGGCATGGGACCAGTTCTGGAAGAAAAAAGTCCTAGCAATCATAGCTTTGGACTGTGGCTTCATGACCTTCTCCGCCACCTGGAGCTTTTCATTAACTCGGTTAAACTCATGTTTAACTTGTTCGTATTGTAGTTTAACTTGAACTGAGTAAAAAAGCCCGGCAAAGATTCGAGAACCATGTCCACTTAGCTCTCGGGGTCAATAATAGCCCCTAAAACTTTTGCTTCCTCGAAAGCAGTAATCATTTTGAGCATATGCTTCCTGACTGATGCTCCCTCAGCCATCTTAGTATTTATGATCGTTCTAAGAGCTTCCTGCCTTGTAGGCCGGCTCTTATCGGCGAACATCGTAGCTAATGATTGGCTAATGTCGTATGCAGTGGCCATCTACTCGTGTTACATAAGCTAGGTGTTTTAAAGTCATTTGATTATGAATCATATAGCACATACGAGTCTTGTTTACTTCATAAAATAGCTAAAACTTCTTTTTCTGGAAAAGAAAAAAGGGCCAAAGGGTTATTGGAACTTATATATATTCTGATATATATGTCCCAATGTCTATACAATCAAGAGGGGGTTATTACTATTTCATAACATTTATTAATGATTATTCACAATATGGGTATTTGTATTTTATGAAATATAAATTTGAAACTCTTGAAAAGTTCAAAGACTTCAAGAATTAAGTAGAGAAACAATTTGGGAGAAGTATTAAAACTCTAAGATTTGATCGAAGAGGTGAATACTTAAGCAAGAGTTTCAAAATTATCTTAGAGATAATGGGGTTTTATCTCAGTGGACTCCACCATAGTGTATTTGAGAGAAGAAATCGAACGAAGAAATTGAACCTTTCTAGACATGGTATGGACCATAATGGCTTCCTACAGACTCACCAACATCATTTTGGGGGTACGCACTAGAGACTTCTATTTATGTTCTAAACAGAGTTCTGTAAAAAAAGGTTGATACTACTCCATTTGAGATGTTCTTTGGCAAGAAACCAAAGTTATCTCACTTAACAATATGGGGTTGCCCTGCTTTTGTCAAAAGGCTATAGTCAGACAAACATGATAGTAAGTTTAACAAGTGTTTGTTTGTGCGTTATCTGAAAGAATCTTTCAGATATTACTTCTATCTCCCTTCCAAAAATAAAGTGTTTATTTCAAAACATACTGTCTTCTTGGAGAATGAGCCAATGCTTAAAGGAGACAGTGGGAGTAAGATTGAATTTAGTAAAGTCCAAGAAGAACAAACAAACAAGGATCAACCGTTTGACCCCACATCTATAGAGAGGATAGATGAACCTTCAACTATACAAGAACCTCATAGGTCGAGTAAGGTACGTGTGACACCTGAGAGATATGAAATTTTCATTAGTGACTACAATGACATATTACTCATAGTTGAGCCTACTGCTTAAAAGGAAGTTCTGAATAGTTCAGAATCTGGCAAATGACTTAAAGCCATGAAATTGGAGATGGATTCCATGTATAACAACCATGTATGGACTCTAGTTGATCAACCCAAAGGAATTAAACCTATTGGGTGAAAATTGTTTTCAAGAAAAAACCCGACATGGATGGTAACCTAGTTACCTATAAAACACGATCAGTGGTAAAGGGTTATCGTTAACAGAATGGTATTGACTATGATGAAACCTTCACACTAGTTGCTCTGATGAAATCTATCAGAAT
The DNA here is from genome assembly GCA_026120185.1 of Voacanga thouarsii. Taxonomy (NCBI): domain Eukaryota; kingdom Viridiplantae; phylum Streptophyta; class Magnoliopsida; order Gentianales; family Apocynaceae; genus Voacanga; species Voacanga thouarsii. The sequence goes on along the minus strand of JANUWF010002187.1, from coordinate 28,878 downwards.
ACTCTTAGCCATTGCCGCTTATTATGATTATGAGCAAATGGATGTGAAAATAGCTTTCCTAAATGAAAATTTATCTGCGAAAGTGTATATGACATAACATGAGGGTTTCACATCTAATAATAGCAAAAAAGTGTGCAAGCTACAAAGGTCCATTTATGAACTTACGCAAACTTCTAAGAGTTGGAATATTTGTTTAGATAAAACAATCAAAGATTTTAGTTTTATTAAAAATATGGATGAACCTTGTGTATAAAAGAAGGTTAGTGGGAGTGCAATAGTTTTCTTATTACTTTATATTGATGACATATTGATAACACGAAATGATGTACCTATCACTCAGTCAGTAAAAGGTTAGTTGTCCAAGAAATTATTCATGAAAGACCTTAGAGATACAACCAATATTCTTCGAATTAGGATCTATAGATATAGGTCAAAAAGACTGCTAGGTCCTTCATGGTCTACATACGCAGATAAAGTGCTAAAAAGTTTAGCGTGGATCAATACAAAAGAGGATTCTTACCTATGTCCCATGAGATAAGCTTTTCAAAGTTGATGTCTCTAAAGACACAAGTTGAAAGGATCCCAAGAGTAGGATTCTATATTCTTTGGCAATTGGATCTATAATGTATGCTACGATATGTACCAAACCGATGTATTCGGTGCTCTCAGCTCAATAAGCAGAAATCAATCTGACCCTGATGTGGGTCATTGGGTAGTTGTGAAGAAGTTCATTAAGTACTTGTGAAAGACTAAGGATATATTCTTAGTATGTGGAGGAGGTGATTTGAAAATAAACGGGTATACTAATACCAATTTTCAATCCGATAAAGATGATTTCAAATCATAGTATGGCTGCATGTTTACGTTGTGTAGAAGGGCAATAAGTTAGAAGAGTTCCAAACAAGATACTATTATCGACTTAACGACTGAAGCTGAGTACATAGTTGCTTCAGAAGCAGCTAAGGAAGTTGTTTGGATCAAGAAGTTTGTGACGGAGCTTGGAGTGGTTCCTAGGGTTGTTGAACCAATATCCTTATATTGTGACAACAATAGAGCTATTACACAAGCAAAAGAGCCAAGGTCTCACCAACGATCTAAGCATGTACTCAGGCATTTTCATTTGATTAGGGAAATAATAGGTAGAGAAGATGTAAAGATAGAGAGAGTTCCTACAGATGAGAACATAGCTGACCTGCTTATAAAAGCACTATCACTGAAGAAACATAGCAGACATGTTGAGTCATTCGGTATTAGATACATGAATGATTGAATTAAGTGCAAGTAGGAGCTTGTTAGTGTTTTGCCCTAGAGGTAATCATATATATTCTAATATTATGAATTATTAAATAAAACAAGTCATTTTTTATCTTTCAATTTATTTTATTTATATTTTCGTGTAATATAACTATTGGATAAAGTCCCAAGTACAACACTATGTTAAGGAAATCATGATAGAGATCCTGATGTGAGGTTCCTACTATACTAGATAGTGTTCGTGCCTGAATTATCCCTAGTCATAGTGTTAATAAGATAGGACATCATTAATACGTCATGACTAGTACGTGTTATACTTCCTGATTTGATCAGTCAGTTGTTCTCACATCTGTGAGTATTGTGATACTAAAAGTTAACATATAGATACTTGTTATCTGAACAAATACATTAGATAACCTGACTATGAGATAATCACATGGATAACTATTTAGTACCAGTGATAGAATCTCGTTATAACAAATGTGCATATATCCTTAGGCTTGAGATCTCCAATGTACTTTATTTGCTATGTGTTAGACTTTGATTCCAATCTCTGGAGTCCTGACAAGATTGCCTATGGGATGGATAATGGGTACAACGTGAAGCAAATGTAAGTAGTTGAGAGGATCAATAAAGGATTCACCATTTGCGAATATCTCACAGCCACTTGTAGGAATCACTACTCGATAAGTCCTTGGCCAAGGAAATTGTATTTTTGAAATAGTTCCAATTGATAGATATAATTAGTAGTGGATTCTATGAACAAGTATTAAATATTTGGGTCAGAATTAATTTATTATTCTAGAAGGAATTGTCACAAATTCCACACTCTAAGCCAAATGAGGTATTGTATGGTGAAAGGAGTTTATTGTAATGTTGTTTGCAATTGAAAGGTTCATATCAAATCACTTGAATTTTTGAACTTTTGGTTGGTCATGATGTATTGCTAGATTTTGCTCATGAAATCACTTAACTTTTTGAACTTTTGGTTGGTCATGATATATTGCTAGATTTTGCTCATGATCTGCTGAGTATGGATTTGTTAATTAGTGAATTAATAAATCAATCCTTATCAGAATTAAGAAGTTAATTTTTAAAAAATATTAAAGGTTATTAATCTTAAAGATTTTTAGATTAATTCATATTTTACTACCAATAGATCAGGAAACCTAACAGGTCACACACAATAGAGGATTGAGTGCTCAAAATATTATTTGATAATGTTACAGGGTTGATTGTGAAAAGAAGAAGTTGTTATGGTCGAATTATAATTAGTTATAATTTGAGGGTTACATTGTAATTAAAAATGATCATAATAAATATTGGTAATTAAGAATCCATATACGTTATGGATTCTGATACCAAAATTGATATGGACGATATATATCATTACATACACTTCGTGGGATTGATGATTACTGTGAGTTACAAAGAGTTTTTCTGAAAAACTGAGAACTTCCTCTTTGGTTTTTTTCTTCTAGAAAGCCCACAAAACCTAGCCGCCAGAATAAGCTTTACTAGTGCAAAACTCTGGTGATCTTGAGCTCCATTCTCGTGTGGACTATATTGGAGGCAATCCTACACTTGGATTGCAGTGCTTTGACATAACAAAATTGTTTGGTTGGATCATGCCTTCAGAGCAGAAAAATTTTGTTTCACACAGACAAACTAAAGGTATAATTCCTCTCCTATTGTGATTCCATTAATGCATAAATGTGATCCTCATTGTGGGATTCTTGTTTTCTTTCCACAGTGTAAATTTGTTTTGCATGGGAAATCCATATAGTGGTATCAGAGCCCCTTTTATGCATTAATGGGTCGTATATTTGGCCATAAAGAACGGTTCATTATAGTATGTGTTTCATGTATATATATATATATATATATATATATATATATATATATTTATGAATATGTGTATATATAAATATGCAAAGATAGAATATATGAATATGTTAATATATGAATAGTTGAATATGTTTTGGTCCTTGAATTTTTTTATATTTTTACAATGACCCCCAAAAAATTTTAAATAGGTTCCTAATTTTTTTAATATTTATAAAATGACCCGCAAAAATTTTACAAATTGGTCCATAAAGTTTTAAATATTTATAGTATGACCACAACAAATTTTTTAAATTGGTCACTAAATTTTTAAATATTTACAATATGTCCCCCAAAATGTTTTTACAATTATTCTATATGTGTGAATATATAAGTATATATGCATATATACATATGTATATGTATATGTATATGTATATATATATTTATTTATTTATTTAAATATGTAAATAATTTAATTATCCTTTAAATTTATCCAAATATACATAGATGTCCAAATTATTGCATATTGTTGAATAATATGTATTGATAGTAAATTTATATAATTATTTATGTTTTATTCTATATACACATACATATTATATATATATACATATATATATATATATAGTAATATTTTTATATATGTGTGTGTGTATATATATGTATATTTATGTGGGATGTGTATATGTGTGTGTTAGTGTGTGTGTGTGGGTGTGTGTAATTTTATGTGTATGAGTCTTTTTTTTTTCTAATTGATTTATATGTATAAAATTATTTAATAAAAATGATGACATAATTTATTAAAAATGATAATATAATTAATAGCATATAGACTTATAAAATTATATAAATATACAAAATAACTTATTATATTGAATAATTTATTTTACTAGTATACATAATATGATTATTATATTTTGTTATAATTCTAATGTTTAAAAAAAAATCAAATAGAACTTTGCAAATAGTTTAAGTAAAAAAAAAAAAAAAAGGATATGACCAAATATGAAGTTTGGCCCAGTGGTTGAGTGTGTGCATTGCACTCCAACCACCAAATTGGGGTTCGAATCTCTCCTTGCGAATCTCGCAAAATTGAAGTGGTGCAATCCGTTCTGGTGGGTGCGTATGGACCATGCTATAATAAATAGTACATTATGTAATTAGATGTGGTGGGTTCATATGAACCATGCAATAAGAAGTAGTACTGTGTACAATAAGCGTGGTGCGTGCAAGATTCTGAAAAAATTCAGAAATTTTTATTTTTTTTCACTTCGTAATGACCCTTTGGTAAGGAAACTTCCTCACCAAAAAACTCTTTGGCAAGGAAACTTGTCCTAGCTTAAGAGGCTCTTTGACGAGGAGACTTTTTCCTCGCTAAAGAGATTTTTAACAAGGATAAAAAAGCTTTTAGCTAGGAGATTTCTGAGCCAAAGCTCTCTTTGGTGAGGAAAATGAGCTCTTTGGCACGAAAATTCCACCTCTTTGGCTAGGAAACTTTCCACGCCAAAGAGCATGACTTTTGTCTAGGAAACTTTCCTCGCCAAAGAGTAAAAGTTTCTTTGACGAGGAAATTTTTTCCTCGCCAAAGAACAAGACTTTGGGTTAGGAAACTTTCCCCGCCAATAATAAAAAATTTGTAGCCATTGATTCCTTCAAAAAATTTATAAAAATATTCTTATGAATTTGTGAAATAAAATTGGCCCTTTAGAGGCAAATCTTTCATGACAAAATTTTTTGTCGCGAAAAGATAATCATCAATGAAAAAATGATAGTTTTGGTGACAAAATTGCATTATTTTTGTGAGAAAAATTTTCCTAGGTAAAAGTTGGAGCTTTAGTGAGGAAATAATTTTCCTCACTAAAAGGCTCACATTAGCGACAAAAATTTATGTTTTGTCGCCTAAATGCTTTAGCGACAGCGCTTCAGTGACGAACTGGCGATAAAATATTTTTTCTCGCGAAAAAATGGACTTTTAGCTAGGAAAAAATTTTGTCACCAAAACCTATTTTTTTTTTGTAGTGGTAACTCGAGGTTTCTTTATTAGAATTTTATGTAATTAGATTACATAGTTTAGATAGAATAGAATTTATTACAAGTTTAGGAGAAGATGATCAAGAGCAAAGGGAGGACGGTAAGGTTTTCTTCCTATATCATGCATGAACACTTAGGATTGGCCAAATTAATTTCCTTTGTAGCTCAAGGAAAATAAAATAGTAAAGTCCATAACCAAACCACGTTATTATTTTGCAATGTATGGATATGATGATATTATGCCTACTATCTATAAGACACAAATATCACAAATCCCTCAATTAAAATTAAACCTAATGCCTTCCATTAATATAGTAAGAACTAGAGTCCTTTTTTGAGACCAGGTTGTTAGGCTAACCCATTAACATTGGATATATTCAAGCTATAGAATTTTAAATTCCTGATTAATTGGATGGGTTTACCTAATTTCTTTATCTTGGTTGGGCTAAGTCAAGCATAAAGAAAATTTTAAGTAAGATTGAGTTGGCTTAAAAGTATTAAGATTAAAAGATGTCAATCACCTAATGATCTAATAATTACATATGATGTAATTAGTATTGGATGTAACACCCCGCTACTTAGGCCCGCCAGGGCCGGGGATGTCGCCCCGTCCAAAGGACAAGGGGTCTTTATAACTAGGTCACTCAATTAAAATAGCGAAATGAAAATAATAATTTAACTTAAAATTTATTACAACCCAAGAATAAATCCACGAATAAAACCATGAATTCCCAAAAAAAATACAAATCCATAAATAAAATCATCCACTCTCAACTCCCCAAAGCAATACATAAAAATAAAAGACAACATTCCCTTCCAAGGCAAATAACACAAGCTACTCATCCCAACAGCAGGATCGGCCTAAAATCATGGTGAAAAGGTGATGAGATAGAAATCTAGTAAGTCCGTGTGTGCTTTGGGTGTTCAGTGGAAATAGTTCGTGGATGCAGAGTATAAAAACTTTATAAGAGAAATATTAGCAAGCAATAAACATTAGTCAAAAGCAAGAGTGGAGTTTTGGATTTTCCTGCCATACATAATTTATAAGATCAACCACTCGAAAGAAAGGATTATGGGTTACCACACGTTGGGCCCCATAACCGGATGGTCAGTATGCCGACACTTTGTGCATACTGCTGGTCAGAATGCTGACACTTTGTGCAGACTGACTAAAGGTAGGTGATCGGCCTACCGGACAAGATACTCCTCCTTCTTTATACCCAAACAACAACCGGGTGTCCATTCCGGCAAAACACAGTCACTTGACTGAAATAAAACTGCTAGCTCGAACCGGCATGACTAAGTAGTACTGACGTTTCTCTAAGTTGAGTTCATCTTCTTGAGGAGGCCTCCTGCCAGAAGACTCACTCTTGCTCTTCAAAACTAGTACTACCAGTCTACCCCTGTTGAGTACTCAACGTAACATATCCCACTTGGGAAGAAAATGAACAAAACACAGTTCCACTTGAAAATGGCAATTAAGGATTTCCAAAGTTTGGGGCAAAACTGGTTTTAGAAAGAGTTTTTAGGTTTTGAGTAAAACCGCCCCTTGATTTACAAATAATTTATTTGTCTGAAATGAGAATGGAAATAATCCTCAATTGCCTTTACAGAAATAAGTGACCATGCACTCTACATTTGGCTTGCCATAAAAAGAATCATTTTTCATCAAACAGGTTTTATGTAGGAGCTTACCTGATCCTTACCCACAATAAAGGTCTCCAACAGCTGACCTAACCCCGCATAGGGTAAATACAAACCACAATCAAACTCAAGCCAAAGACTCACTTTCTCAAAGAAAACTAACTCAACTTACTACAATCATATCCCTAGTGTCCCAAGCTTTAAGGCTCAATAATAAATAAAAAGGGTTTATAAAATAAATCTAGTTTGATATTAAAATAACTAGAGTTTGGGAAATAGGTACAAAAAGTTGAAGTTTTAAATCTTGCTAAAAATAAATTATGGTTTATTTGAGAAAGGGTCCAAGGTGGTATTAGGTAAAATAATTATTTATTAATAATTTAATTGTTAGAAAATAATTGATAGCTAAAATTTGTTGAAAATAAATTTAATGAGTCTTGCTTGAAAAATAACAAGCAAATCCTTAATGGGTTTTGACTAAAAGATAATAATTAAATTTTTAGTAATAAATATTTTATTAATTATAATTATTTCCATAAAAGGCTTTAATTGATTTTATTATTTTAAATAATATATATATTTTTTATTTTTCTAGCAAAAACTATTATTTATTTGACTAAAATATCACTATTTTATATAAAAGACCAAATCCACATTTTCCCATGGTTTTCAAAATTTTACTTGAAAAATCATATTATTAAATATTTTATTAATGAAATAAAATTTAGCTTAGGGATAACTAGATCATGATCATATTCCTATAGCTAACCACAATCATGAACATATACAACCCTTCAATTCATCAAATCATCCAAATCATGCATACAAGCATAGATCTCAATTTATCAAAACATGATCTAACCCCTACTAGCATAAATATGATCACGGCTTCAATAATCCAACATGAATATAAATCCCATTCACCAAAGGTGACATAATCTCTAGCATACTTCATCACAAATACTACCTATGACATGCATCAAACCTCAAATCAACATGCAATCAACTAAGATAATCCTTCCATGCATAAATCCTATCTCCTTCACAGCCATACAAATATTCATGCTTCAATCTCAACAATACATACTCAAATCCTATCTCCATCCAGCTTCTAACAACATCATCCTAAAGACATGAATTTAGAGTTTAAAAGAAGGGTTGATGGTACTTACTTGGTTGATGAACGCCTTGAAGGAGTTTAGAATGGATCTCAACTCCTAGATGCCGAAATTTGTCCAAGGAAGATGGAGATAGCATGACCATGGAAGATGAAGCCATCCGGCGAAGAGAGAGAGTTTTGGCCATGAGAGGAAGAGAGAGAGAGAAGAAGAAAGCTCATTAGCATGCTTAAACACATATATATTCATTAGAGATTGAAGATTAGCGAAGATGAAGTTGATTGAATAATCCTACCTTGAAGGTGTTCTTGAGCCTTCACAAAATTTCTGGTTTTTTATCCAAATGTGCAAGTTGGATTTTGGAGTTTGATGTTAAAAATGGTACGAACACAGCAATGAATAGATGAAATTTGGAATTTTTAGAGGTAGTTTGAAGTGATTTGGAGTGGTATTAGGTGAAAGGAAGGAGTAGGTGTTCTTGATGTACTATGTGTTCTTGAAGGTTGAAGAGAATAGAGAGTTCTTGGATGGAAGCTGTCGAAATTCTGAAGAGATTAGGGTTGCCAAACTGTTTGTAGGGTTTAGGAAGATGGTTTTTATGGTTTGGAAGGAAAAAGGAAAGGCTAGTTGTTAAAATTCTTGAAGAATATTTTTGGGAAGCAAATTTGGAAACTAGATATCACAAGAATATCTTTGATTATTGGAGAGTTTTTGGAGATCTGCCATGGACGAATTTCTGGGCAGTGTTTTGGTTGAATGAAAGCTGGTTGAAGGAGGCTTAGGGTGGCCAAAATTATGGAGTATAATGGTGGAGAGAAGGTTTGGTTGTTTGAGGTATATTTTATAGAAAGTTGTTAAATCATGGTAGCTGGAATTTTGGTATCCAAATCAAGGAATGATTGCAGAATTTTTTTGGAAATCTTTTACGCAGCCATGGCTGGATTTTCGTGCAGAAGCTTAAGGGAAATAATGGAGCTCTGTTACTGGAGGTTTAGGGAAGGTTTTTGCAGAATAAGGTTGGTGTTTCGGCTAGAAGAGAAATAGGAACCAAAGCTGGAAAATTTTCCTACACAGTTTTTCGCTGAACAACAATTTTCTGGGCAGATTTTCAGCTGCCATTTCCAGCCAACTCACAGAGAGTTTGAAGGGGAATTTCGGGGGTATTCAAGGCTGGTTTCCAGCCTTCTTCATGGAGGAAAAACATGGCTAAGGTGCTGCACAAAATCTAGAAGAAATCAGCTTGGTTTTGGACCTCCAAAGTAGCGATTTTGCCCAGAATTTTCACTGGTTTTGCACAGCCTTTGTGCAGCCCGAAAATGGCAGAAATAAGTCATGTTTCAACTGATCTTAAGGCCATTTTTCTGGCAGAATTTGGGAGGGAAAGTCAGCTAAGAAGCTCGACAATTTGAAGGTACAACAAGCTGAAAAATTTCAGCTCATTCTAAGAAGTAAGATGAACTAGTCTAGAGTGAAATTTTAGCAAGCTTATTAGAGGGATTTTTCCCCTTGGAATTTCCTTCCATTCTTCCATATTTTTCAGACCATGAGAAGCCTTTTACTAGGACATTTTGATCTCACAAGATCACAGCATTTTACTGAAATTTCTGAAAAGAAAATGGATAGAACATCTTGATCAAACCAAGGAGTTGAAAATTGAGGAAAATTAAGGATCAAGGGAAAATGAATTCCCTTTAAGAAATTCGAGTAGAGTAAAGGAGTGGAATGAAAATGCTCCTAACATGTCTCTCTTAGGACCATCATCCCTAGCTTACTCTAAGCTCATAAGACCGAAATTTTCTCCACTAAGCAAAAATAAAATTTAATCTAGCTAAAGCTTCTATGATGGATTTCGAATCCAAGACCTCAAGAATTAATTCCAAAGCTCTAACCACTACACCACAACAACTCTTGTTGATATTTTCACTAGAAAATTATTTTTTATTCAATCCACAGGCTATCTCCCTATTTTCACCTCGGGCAAAAATTACTATCTTGCCCCTCTCACACAATACTCACCGACAAGACCTCAAGACAATAAAACTCGAATCCAAAACACATAAAAATCATATGAAAATATATTTAACCATGAAATAAAATATGATATGCATCCCAACCCCCCTTACTCTAAGGTTGGTTTTGACGGGGTTTTCACATTGGATACCTACCATTGAATATAAGAATGGCTAGTTGGGTAAATCTAAGGTCATTCTTGAGAAATTTAGATATCATTCGACTGGGAAAGCTTACAACGGGCTTTCCCAAATTAGTAGTAGGGGCTATTAGTTTGAGTAAAATAGTGGAGTAATAATGAACTTAATTTAAGTCCTAATTGTTAATATTACATGTGTTTATACAGTTAGCTAATTTTCTCTATCTTTACATTTAGGTCATCTACATTATGTCAACAAACCTAAACTTGTGTCGCATCTTGGAAACCAACAAACTAACTAAAACAAACCTTCTCGACTGGTATAGAAACTTGAGAATTGTGCTCAAGTCAGAAAAGTTGCACTACGCGTTAGAGGTTCCTATTCCACTACCACCAATTTAAGATGCTCATGCTGATGAGCATACATCCACAAAAAGGATAAAGAGGATAGTGACACAGTATCCTGTGTGATGTTGGAGTTAATGACCCCTGAACTACAAAAATAGCACAAGCATTTGGATGCTTACTTGATTATCTTACATCTTCGAGAACTATTTGATGCCTAGGCCAAAATGGAAAGATATGAGATATCAAAACAATTGTTTTGTTCAAAAATAGCTGAGGGTACTTTTGTGGCCACTAATAGGTTGATGATGTTGGGCTTGATTGAGAAGATCGAGTTTCTTGGTTTTATGTTGGACAATGAATTAAGTATCAACTTAATTCTACAATGTTTACCAAGTAGTTTTTTTGCAATTTGTGATTAACTTCCAGATGAACAGGATTGAGTCCACCATACACGAGTTGATCAATCTACTCAAAACTTTGGAGTCCTCCATGAAGAAGGAATCCAATGTAGTTATGTTGGTAGAATCTTCCTCTTCTAGGAAGAAAGTTCCTAAGAAGAAAAAGAAGGCTTCTACTAAGCCCAAATGTGGTGTGAAAAGAAAGAAGTAGCCACAAAGGCCCATGGCATTATTGTGGAAAGATGGGTCATTGGATGTGCAACTGCAAAGCCTACTTGGAGACCGTCAAGAAAAAAAGGTAGAAAGAGAAGCTTGCAAACACTTTTACTTCTACTTATACTCCTAGTACATTTATGATTGAGATTAATATTACCTTTAGAAATGAGATATGAGTATTAGATACTAGATATGGATCTCATTTATGTAATAACTTACAGGAACTAAAGGACACTAGAACGTTTGAGAAGGGTGATATAGACCTAAGTACTACAAATGAAGCAAAGGTTGCTACATTTACTTTAGGGACTTACCAGCTATACCTGCCTTCTGGATTGGTTTTAGAACTTCAAAATTATTATTATGTACTAGTTTTATTAAAAAATATTATCTCAGTTACGTGTTTAGATTTGTATGGATTTCTTTTAACTTTTAAGAATAAATGTTATTCTTTTTCATTAAATGATATTCATTATGGTTTTGTAACATTGGTTAATGGTTTATATGTTCTAGACATAGATAATTTAATCCTCAATGTAAATAATAAGAAACTAAGAATAGATAATTCAACCTCATCTTATTTATGGCATTGTCGTTTAGGCCATATAAATGAGAATCGTATTTCTAAGTTACACAAACTAGGTGACTTAGAGTCATTTGAATATCAATCATATGGCATATGCGAGTCTTGTTTATATCATAAAATGGCTAAAACAACTTTTTCTAGAAAAGGAGAAAGGGCTAAAGAGTCATTAGAACTTATATATTCTGATGTATATGGCACAATGTCTATACAATCAAGGGGAGGTTATTACTATTTCATAACCTTTATTGATGATTATTCACGATATAGATATTTGTATTTAATGAAATATAAATTTAAAGCTTTTAAAAAATTCAAAGACTTCAAGAATAAAGTGGAGAAATAACTTGGGAAAAGTATTAAGACTATAAGATCTGATCGAGGAGGCGAATACTTAAGCTAAGAGTTTCAAAATTATCTTAGGGATAATGAGGTTTTATCTCAATGGATTCCATCACATACATTTGAACAAAATGGTGTATTTGATAGAATGAATTAAACCCTTCTAGACATGGTACGGACTATGATGGCTTCCATAAACTTACCAAAATAGTTTTAGGGGTACGCACTAGAGACTTTTGTTTATGTTCTAAACAATGTTCCATCAAAAGCGGTTGATATTACCTCATTTGAGATATTCTTTAGCAAGAAACTAAAGTTATCTCACTTAACAATATGGGGTTACCCTATCTTTGTCAAAAGGCCATAGTCAGACAAACTTGACAGTAAGTTTGGCAAGTGTTTGTTTGTGGGTTATTTGAAAGATTTTTTTGGATATTACTTCTATCTCCCTTCCAAAAATAAAGTATTTATTTTGAAACATGCTATCTTCTTAGAGAAGAGGCATATGCTTAAAGGAGACAGTGGGAGTAAGATTGAACTCAATGAAGTTCAAGAAGAATAAACAAATAAGGATAAACCATCTGATCCCACATCTATTGAGAGAACAGATGAATCTTCAACCACATAAAAACCTCGTAGGTCGAGTAGGATATGTGTGGCATCTGAGAGATATGGATTTCTTATTAGTGACCAGAATGACGTATTGCTCATAGATGATAATGAGCCTACTACTTACAAGGAAGTTCTGAATAGTTAAGAATCTAATAAATGGCTTGAAGCCTTGAAATCAGAGATGGATTCCATGTTTGACAACCAAATATGGACTCTGGCTGATCCACCCAAAGAAATTAAACCTATTGGGTGTAAATGGATTTTCAAGAAGAAAATTGACATAGATGGTAACCTAGTTACCTATAATGCATGACTGATGGCTAAGGGTTATCAGTTACAGTATGGTATCGACTATAATGAAACCTTCTCACCAATTTCCATGATGAAATCCATCAAAATACTTCCAGCTGTTGCCGCTCATTATAATTATAAGATTTGGTAAATAAATGTGAAAAAAGCTTTCCTAAATAGAAACCTAACTAAGAAAGTATATATGATACAACCTGAGGGTTTCACATCCAATGATAGCACAAAAGTATGCAAGATGAAAAAGTACATTTATGGATTTAAGCAAGCTTCTAGGAGTTGGAACATTTGTTTTGATGAAACAATTAAATAGTCTGATTTTATTCAAATTATGGATGAACCATGTGTATACAAGAAGTTTAGTGGGAATGCAGTAGTTCTTTAATTACTTTATATTGATGACATATTGTTAATAGAAAATGATGTGCATATACATATTTCAATCAGTAAAAGGCTGGTTATCTAAGAAATTTTCTAGGAAAGACCTTGGAGATGTAACATATATTCATGGAATTAAGATATATAGAGATGGATCAAAAAAGTTGCTAGGTCTTTTATAGTTTGATGAATAGACAAAGTGCTAAGGGGTTTAGCATAGATCAATCCAAAAGAGGATTCTTACCCATATTCCATATGATAAGCCATTTAAAGTCGATGTCTCAAAAGACACAAGTTGAAAGGGATCACATGAGTAGGATGTCATATCCTTCCGTAATTGGATCCATCATGTATGCTATCCTATGTACCAGGCCTGATGTATCCTATGCTTTCAGTTTGACGAGTAGATACCAATCTAACCCTAGTGAGGGTTATTAGGCAACTGTGAAGAATATCCTTAAGTACTTGCGAAGGACTAAGGATGTATTCTTTGTATACGAGGAGGTAGTTTGATAATAAATGGGTATCCTAATGCCAATTTTCAATCTAATAAAGATGATTTCAAATCGTAGTTTGGCTACATGTTTACATTGTGTGGAGGGGCAATAAGTTGGAAGAGTTCCAAACATGATACTGCTACAACTCAACTACTGAAGCTGAGTACATATCTACTTCTGAAGCAACTAAAGGATTTGTTTGGATCAAGAAGTTTGTAACGGAGCTTGGAGTGGCTTCCAGTATTGCTGAACTAATTTCTCTATATTGTGACAACAATAAAGCAATTGCACAAGTAAAAGAGCCAAGGTCTCACCAGCAAGCCAGGCATCTACTCGAACATTTTCATTTGATTAGGGAAATCATAGATAGATAAGATGTAAAGATAGGGAGAGTTCTCATAGATAAGAACATAGATGACCCGCTTATAAAAGCACTAACCCAAAAGAAACTTTATAGACATATTGAGTCATTCGGTATTAGATACATGAATGATTGGATCTAGTGCAAGTGAGAGTTTGTTAATGTTATGCCCTAGACGCAATCATATGTATTCTATATATTGTGCACTATTAAATAAAATAAGGCATTATTTATCTTTCAATTTATTTTATTTATGCTTTTGTGTAATATAATTATTAGATAAAGTCCCAATTGCAACACTGTGTTAAGAAAATCATGATAGAGAGCATGATGTGAGGTTCCTACTACATTGGATAGTGTTTGTGCTTAAATTATCCATAGTTATAGTATTAATGAGATAGGACATCATTAATACATTCAGACTAGCACATGTTATACTTCCTAATTTGATTAGGCGGTTGTTCTCACATCCGTGAGTATTGTAATATTCAAAGTTAACACGTGAATGCTTGTTATCTGAACAAGTACATTAGATGACCTGACTATGAGATAATCACATGGATAACTATATAGTGCCAGTGATAGAATCTCGTTATAACAAATATACAAGTATCATTAGACAAGAGATCTCCAATATACTTTATTTGCTAAGTGTTGGACTTTGGTTCCAATCTCTGGAGTCTCAACAAGACCACCTATGGGATAGATATTGGGTAGAATATGAAGCAAATAAAAGTAGTTAAGATGATCAATAAAGAATCCATTACTCATAATAGGGGGTTAATATCTCACGGGCACTTGTAGGAATCACTTCTCGAGAAGTCTTTGGCCAAGGCGATTGTATATTGGAAATGGTTCCAATTGATACGTAAATTAGTAGTGGATTCTGTGAACAAAAACTAAAATATTTGGGCCAGAATTAATTTATTATTCTAAAAGGAATTGTCTCTAATTCCGTACTCTAAGCCAAATGAGATATTGTATAATGAAAGGAATTTATTATAATGTTGTTTGCTATTGAAAGGTTCATGTCAAGTCACTTGACTTTCTGGACTTTTGGTTGGTCATGATGTATTGCTAGATATTGCTCATGATTAGTTGACTATGGATTTATTAATTAGAGAATTAATGAGTAACTACTTATCAGAATTACTAAGTTAAGTCTAAAAAATTATTAAGGATTATTAATCTTAAAGAAGTTTAGATTAATTAATATTTTGCTATCAATAGATTAGGAAACCCAATAGATCATACACAATAGAGGATTGGGTACTCAAAATGTTATTTGATAACACTGCAGGGTTGAATGTGAAAAGAAGAAGTTGTTGTTGCCAAATTATAAATAGTTATAATTTGAGGGCTACATTATAATTAATAATAATCATAATAATTATTGGTAATTAAGAATCTATATACGTTATGGATTTTGATTACCAAAATTGATGTGGATGGATGATTAATGTGAGTTACAGAGAGTTTTTCTGAAAAACAGAGAATTTCCTTTTTTGTTTTTTCTCCTAGATACCTACAAAACCTAGCCACTAGATTAAGTTTTACGAGGACAAAACTCTGGTGATCTTGCCATTCTTGTGTGGACTATATTGGAGGCAATCCTACACTTAGATTGTAGTACTTTGACAAAACAAAATTATTTGGTTGGATCGTGCTTTCAGAATAGAAAATTTTTATTTCACAGAGACGGACCAAAGGTATAATTCCTCTCCTATTTTGATTCTATTAATGCATAAATGTGATCCTCATTGTGGCATGCCTATTTTCTTTCTGCTAGATAAACCTATTTTGCATGGGGAATTCTTACAGACAGTTTAGCTACAGAGATAAATGGTTCCTAGAAAATAGTTTGGAATATTAGGATAATTGGCTGTAGTAAAACCCTCGCTCATTAGCAAGGGCATAGCTGCAGCTATTGGGGTAAGGTGACTCTTGAGCAATGGTATAGCTATGATACCCTTAATCATTGCTGAACCATCTGTATGCCATCTCTGATTAATGACTATACACTAGGTTCTCTCAACGCTGTCGATAAACTATTTACTCAAAAAACTTCAAAGTTTAATTTCTTTTATATGTGGATGTGTATAGTTATAGTATGTGATTTTATATCATATAGGTTGCGAATTTACACATTTAAATATATTATACGTATATAGGTAGAATATATAATTATTATATATATATATATATTACCATATATATTAATAATACTAATATTAAAATATTTCATTTATATACACTAGCATGTGTGTGTGTGTGTGTGTGTGTGTGTGTGTGTGTGTGTGTATACACATATACACACATATACACTAATATATAAATGCTAGGAGCTTTCTATCCATATTTGAAAGCAGACAGGGATCTATTAAAGTCCTACCGAAGGATGATACTTAAACTATGTCCCAAGAGACAAATAATGTATTGGCACCCAGAACTTGCTTCAACATAAATATGTTAGATCAAATCAGTAAATGCAGATGGAGATGTTATGTTCTCTAATAAGATGCATAGTAAAATTTCCGTCATGGAGATTAAAATAAATGCAAGAGAATAGACTCAAATATTTATGGTGGTTCAATTCTCAAACGATCTACATCTACTCTCTTAAGCACCCACTTAAGAATTTTAACTCAGCCACTAGAACCTTTTTCCCAAATTAATGGTGGTAGGTAACACTAATCTTATAATAGAGGGTCACCACACTTGGCTTTACTCACAACCTCTAAATATCCAATAACCAAGACTTACCCCAAGTGGGTTTTACTTTCTTAACCTTGACACATTTCAAATTTACGAGAGAATACAGATTAAGCTCACCGATTGAGCGAATAAGCACAAAATGAAGCATCTTTACCTTTTTTTTTACCTTTTAGAACAATAGATCTCATTTTGAAGCACAATGTATATGGGAGATTTTTGTTTTCAAGTGTCTTTGGATGTTTTTGAAAGTGTTAGAGCAAATTCCTTGCTGAAAATCATGTTGAAATGGCTTTTATAGGGGTAGAAACCAATGCCTCAATAGCTAGTAGTGGCTAGTTGCTACTACCAGCTTTTACAAGATTTTGGACTCATAGAGTAAAAAATTATGCATCTGAAAAATGAATCTAAAACACTATTTTGTGCCATGAAGTATATTTTGAATAGCTTTCAATTTTGGCATTTTGGAAACAAGCTTTGGAAGGTGTTTTTGTTTTAAAGGTCTTGTTCAAAAGTGATATTACCGTAGTCCAAAACAAAACTTTTCTTCTAAAATTCTTTACGGACCAAAAAAAAAAAATGGATAAGAAGAATACCCACTTTTTGAAATAGTTTTGAATGCTTGAATATGAAATAAATTGATCTTAAGGTAAAGAGATACAGAAAATACAAATAATACCTCAACCATAAAGTCCTATTCTATAATTCTTCATGGTATACAACTTCTTTCACGAGGATCTTAATATGATCAATTCTTCTTAAACCTCATTATTTATAAGTTGCTTAACAATCCCCCATTTTTTGAATGATGACATACTTGATGGATTGTGATAAAAAGAATCATATGAATCATGCAAAACCAAGGGATATAAGAATTTATATTTTTATGCAGTCTTTTAATCATAGAGTTCAAGGAGCAATTATGAGATAGTATAAGAGAGTATAAGCGAATTCTCATAAATTGGACTAATTTATCCTATGGCCCAATCAATCTCCATATCCTCCTTCTTTTCAAATGAAAAAGACTATTTTATATGAAATAGCCGAGAATTGGTCATTAGATAAACATGTTGCCACAAGAAAATTGAACACATGGATATATGCACATGTGCAAATGGAAATATAGGGGATAGTCAAAAGTTATTTTGTTCCCTCTTTCCCTATGCTTATGACTAGTAGATAAATAGATAACATTATGTATTATTAGGTAAAGATTGATTTTGTGATTTTGGACTTCAAAAATGTGCATAAAAAAAAATACAAAAACATGTTTCGGGCTGGGCATTTGGATTTAAGATTACTCCTTCAGTGTCTGTGCAGGGTTTAAACAAAGTTTCAAAACAATCCAAAAGAATTTTGTATTCATAGACTAATCCCCACTTCAGTCCAAATCATGTACATCCAATCATGTCCCATGGAATTCTACATAATCCGGATTCAAAAAGTCATCAACATCAAAATCCAATTCTCAATTTTTCTAGCACACCTAAAACACACAAGTCATCCAAAAAATTTACACATACATCCCTAGCATCCCTAATCCAATCATCCTAGTCATCACAATCTCAAATTCCGCAGTTATCATAGTAATCACACTCACTATCTATCATAGTCATCACACTCATAATCTATCTAATTTATTTCTCCCCCTTTTGGCATTAGTGAAAAAAAAAAAGGACGAGTGAGACAGATAAACAAAAGTAGCACTATATGACAAAGTAGCATAATATTGCATATTGGAGTAGAGTGTAAAAAAGAAACAAGTGCAGTAAAGTAAAAAAAAAAAATCAGTAGAATATAAAAGATGGTCAGTCGATTTTATTCATGGTTTTCACACCATACTTATTTTTAGAGATGGCTATGTCACCCTCAATGACCACAATTTTAGGCTTATAATTAGTGCCACCCTTCCTGTGCTGTTTGACAAGTTTGCTAGATTTTCTTTTGACCACGATATATTTTTACCGATGGCCTGAGGAGGTACTAGAAACAACTGGTGTAGTCTGCGTGGGAGGAATTGAGGTAGCAGTAGGCTAAGTGGTTTTGGTAGCAGGAGGTTCTTTAGTGGGTTCAGTAGGAAGGTCTTCAGTGGGATTAACATCAATGTCCTTAGCTGATAAAGGGAGATTGGTTTCGGGTTCTTGCTCCTATGGAGGAATATGCTATTCAGAGACGGCTACAGTTTTAGACTGCTTATGTTCCACATTTGTTAGGCAATTTCCTAGAGTCTACAATTCAGTTTTCACTTCTACACTCAGGCCATCCACTTTGGCAGCTAAGAGAGTTAGAGCATCCAAAATGCTTTGGGTTAATTCACTTCCTTCAGTCTTTTGCCTGGCCTCGCTGGGTGATTCCTCTTGACTTTCATCTTTCCTTTTGTTCTAGCCATCATAGCAGAGGCAGGTTTCTTGCTTTCATCCTTGACCTTGAGCAATTTCTCTTTTTCTTTATCTGTAGCATCCCTTAGTAGAATCCACAATTATCCATCTGAATAAATCCTATCTTTTCAAAGGAGTCCTTGTGTAGACATTTACCCTGGAATGCTCAGCGGCAACCATACTTAGATCTACATTGAAATGTCAGAACAGCCCTGTTAGAAGATTTTCAAGGGTTTTCATTGGTGGTATTCCAGGGCTGAGTCATTAACCTAGCAGCCAAAAATCTAAAATTTATAGGCCTGCCTTCTGGCAATGCCATCATCACCACCATCTGCATATTGATTATTAAGGTTCTGTGCCCAAAACTTGGAATGACCATAGTTGAAATTGTGTGATGAAGCAGTCTCCCCATACCATTCAACCACTTGGTATTGCGTTTACTTGAGTTTTTAAAACTCTTCCCACCAGTGAACTTGTTTTCAAACTTTCTTAGCTCAAACAAATCAGAATTTTCTGCCAGTTTGTTCATCTCAAAGAACTGTACTCCTACATCCCTCACATCAAAGATCCTGTTTAGCAGTTGTTGATCAAATTCAAAGTTTATACCCCTAACTCGTAAGATATACCACTGTACCAAAAACCCATCCCTTGTTTCTTCAACTCTCCCTCTTCTCAGATTTGACTAAAATTCCCAGACTAATATTGTGTACAACTTATTCATAGACAACTAAGCTCCCCAACCAATCGATTCACACAATTTTAGAATATTTGTGAAGTTTAAAACTTCATCCGTATCAACCCAATAACCAACAATGATTGTTCTATTTCTAGATAACCAATCATTATAATCAGTTTTACATTTCGAGTCAAAGGATCTAGGTACTTGAGTGTAAGCTTTTTCTTCCTTGGGTAGATGCTCCGGAACTATTGTGAGAGGTGGGTTGATCAACTACCACCTTCTTGTCCTTTTGCTTTTCAACTGCATGTGTGGGGGGTGACTGATTTCGTTCCCGCTATTTTGCCCTTCTTGGTATCTTTTGCTGTTGGTTTGGTCGCTTTGCTGGTTTTTGGAGTTTTACCCATGGTATATGAGATTTCAAGGATTTTGTTTCTCTGGTTTTGGATTTAGAGTGATGTGCAGAGGAAATAGAGAGAGATGACAATTTTAGATTTTGAAAAACAGAAAGTGATTTAAAGTGAGTTTGAAATCCTTTGGGCTTTACGAGGTATTGAGTAGATAAATATAAGCAAGTACATTGAAAAAGGTGATTTTTAGAGATTTGAGAAGATATTTTGATGGAGAGAGTATTTACAGCTGAAGATAAAAAATCGCAGATATTTAAAGTTTGAAAAGTTTGAAATATTTGGGTACAAAAATTGTTCATTTGGTTTGTCCATCCAAATGAGGATTACATTTAGCAAGATGCCAAATTTTTTAACTTGAAACCCAGTCCAAAATATCTATCCGATTTTGTCAAAGGGTATTGTAATTTAAGAGATGGCTCTAGTAAGGTTTAGTTTTGGATTCACGTATTCTAATTCAGCATCTAATTTTTCCATCCAAAATCAGACTTTGTCAGCATCCTGCAAGAACAAACAGTTTACTCTAAAGAATGTTAATTTCATAATTGGATAATTCCCAAACCTCTTCTCAGGTGATTGAATCTGTCTTCAACCAATGGTTTGGTGAATATATCTGCAAGTTGATTATTAGTAGAAATACATTCAATACAAACATCACCTTTAAGCACATGATCTCGAATAAAATGATGTTTAATTTCAATGTTCTTAGTTCTTGAGTGCTAAACAAGACTTTTAGTCAAATTTATAACACTAGTGTTGTCACCCAAAATGGGAACACACTTAAAATCAAGACCAAAATTGAGTAGAGTATGTTTCATCTATAAAATTTGGGTGCAACAACTTCCTGTAGCTATGTATTCAGCTTTGATTGTTGAAAGAGGCACACATGCTTGCTTCTTACTGTACCAAGACACTAATGAATGTCCAAGAAATTGACAATACGCACTTGTGCTTTTTCTTTCAACTTTACATCCTGCATAATCTACATCAGTATATCCTATAAGATCAAAAGAATTAGTTCGAGGATACCATAATCCATAATCTTGTGTCCCAATTAATTATTTAAAAATACGTTTTACAATACACAAATATAACTCTTTGGGATAAGATTGGAATCTTACACAAAAGCAAACCAAGAACATGATATCAAGATGGCTAGCGGTGAGATATAGAAGGCTTCCAATCATACTTCTATATTTTGATTCATCTACCTTCTTATTCTTTTCATCTTTATCAAGCTTTATTGAAGTGCTCATGAGTATGTTGATTTCCATGATTCATTCCGAACTGTTTGGGCAATTTTTTAGCATACTTAGCTTGATTTAAGAAGATTCCATCATTGGTTTGCTAAATTTGTAGTGCGAGAAAGAAGTTGAGTTCTTCCATCATGCACATCTCAAACTCTTACTGCATGGTCTTGGCAAATTTCTTGCATAAAAATTCATCAGCAACTCTAAAAATAATGTCATCAATATATATTTGAACAATCAAGAGATCATTAGATTTTTAGCTTTGATAAACAATATAGTGTCAATAACACCTCTTGAAAAACCTTTAGAAAGGAGAAAACCACTAAGTCTTTCATATCAAAGACGAGGAGCTGTTTTAAACAAGAAAGAGCTTTTGAAATTTGAAGACATGATTTGGAAAATGTTGATGAACAAAGCCAGGTGGTTGCTCCACATATACTTTTTCTTCAATAAAGCCATCTATAAAGGATCTTTTAACATTAATTTGATACAGCATGTAACCTTTGAAGGATGCAAAAGCAAGCAACATTCTAATAAATTCTAGTCTACCCACGGGTGCAAATGTTTTATCCTAATCAATGCCCTTCTCTTGATTGAATTCTTGAGCAACAAGTTTAGCCTTATATCTAACAACAACACCATGCTCATCAAGTTTATTTCTAAATGCCCACTTAGTGCCAACCACAGAATGGTTAAGTGGTCTAGGAATAAGTTTCCAAGCTTGATTTCTCTCAAATTAATTTAATTCTTCTTACACGGCCATAATCCAAAGATCATTGCACAAAGCCACATTAATACTATCAGGTTCCATACTTGAAAGTAAGGCGAGATTATCAATAAAGTACCCTTTGGTTTTTACACCATAGCTCAAATCTCCGATAGTTTATTCTTTTAGATGTACAAGTTTGTATTTCTATTCCTTTAGTAGAATTTGATTAGCTTGATCTTTTGCTCTTTCTTTATTATTCTCAACTTGCTGTTCTTCCAATTCTTTTTCTCTAGCATGGCTGTCAAGGGATGGAGCCTTGTGATGTTCAATGACATTTTCCTTTGAAGTACCTGTATCACCATCATCTCTTCTAGAGGAATATATGTTAGATTCATCAAATATAAAATGCACGAATTCTTCCACACATAGAGTTTTTTTTTAATTATATACTCTACATGCCTTTTTGTTGGAAGAGTATCCAAGAAAAATAGCTCATCTAATTTGCTATCAAATTTTCCAAGATTGTCTCGAGTATTGAGGAGAAAACATTTGCATCCAAAGAATTTGAAATATGAAAGAGATGAACTTTGTCACATATAAGTTCAAAGGGTATTTTCCTAAGAAAAGATCTTAGCAAAACTCTATTTGTAATATAGCATGTTGTATTTACAACTTCCGCCCAGAAATTTTTTGGAAGGGAATTTTCACAAAGTATTGATCTTGCCATTTCTTGCAAGGTCCTATTCTTCCTTTCAACCACACCATTTTTTTGAGGAGTTTTCATAGCTAAAAGTTATGAGAGACACCATTCTCATCAGAAAATTTTGTAAACTCATGGTTACAAAATCCTCTCCCATTGCCACTTCTATTTGAAATCAATTTGCTCCCAAGGAAATTTTGAACACAATTGAGCAGTTTTGAAAATTTAGAGAAAGCTTCATCCTTTTGCACAAGAGATAAGGTCCAAGTGAATCTCGAAAAATCATCTACTAATACATAAGCGTACCTCTTACCACCAAGGCTAGTAATCCTTATTGGTCCAAATAAATCCATATGAAAAAGTTCAAGAGTTTTTTATATTGAAATAATTTTCTTGGGTTTAAAGCATGTCTTGGTTTGTTTTCCAAATTGACAAGCACCACATATTTGGTGTTTATCAAATTTTATTTTGGACAGTCCTTTAACAAGATCTTTTAAAGAAAATCTATTGATCAAATCAATAGATACATAGCCTAGCCTTCTATGCCAAAGGTAACCATCATCATCATCATTCATGGAATGGTATTTTATATCATGAGCAATAAAATCATTACGATACAATACATAGAGATTTCCAATGTGATTTGCGATAAAGATGATTTCATCACAGAGTTATCAATGATGGTGCATGAATACTTTTCAAATTTAACTTTACAGCCATTGACACATAATTGACTAATACTAAGCAAATTATACTTCAGTCATTAATCAACAGCACTTGCTTAATGATAGTGGAGGATCCTTTACCAACATTATCTATACCAAGATTTTTTTTCCATTTTCTTATCTCCAAAGTGACAAATCTGTCATTTGTAGCTTGAATGTCCTCTATTAGTGCTGCATTTCCAATCATGTGTCTGGAGTATCTACTATCCAAAAACCACTTTGTAAAGCTCATCTTTTGTGGTGAATTTACCTATATATAAGATGGAAGAATAACTTTTGGTACACATTCCTTCTTGGGCCCTCGGGGGTTAGTAATTGTTCCTTTAATTCTCCATATTTTTTTCATCCCAAATTCTACTTTCTTCCCAACATGACACTTAAATGCATTGTGTCTACCTTTACCACAATATGTGCAACAAGTATGGGTTATATATGAAGAGCTACCTTTCACAAAATAAGATTTGTAATTTCTTGG
The DNA here is from genome assembly GCA_026120185.1 of Voacanga thouarsii. Lineage (NCBI taxonomy): Eukaryota > Viridiplantae > Streptophyta > Magnoliopsida > Gentianales > Apocynaceae > Voacanga > Voacanga thouarsii. Next base: position 4,782 of record JANUWF010002187.1, on the reverse strand, counting down.
TTCGTTCACATGCCTATATCCGAGAGCATTCCTCTCTCCAGCTACACTTGCATTCCAAGCAATTTATCTATATTATCTTTTCTATTTATGAACCTCTCAATGCTTGTAGACAAATCATCAACTTTCTTTTTCATATCATCAAAGTCACTAAGCATAATTTCAAGAGATATTACATTATCGCATAGACATTTGTTTTTAAGTGACATACAATGCAGAGAAGTTAAGATAACATCATTTCCAATATATGAACAATTAATGAAATCAAGTAGAGCTTTGTTCTCACTCAACAGCTTAGCATTATCATCTAACAAGGAATTAATTTTCATTTTCGTTTCCTTGCTTCTCCTAGATAGCTTTTTGAGTTCATGAAACATGTTAACAAGGAACTCACTCGGATCATATGAATTTTTGCAAGCAGAATTGTGTACTTCAGTTATAGAATTAGAAGAAGCAAGCTTTACCTTTTCTCCCATAGCCACGAAACATATGTTGGCTATTTCATTTTTAGTTTCAGTTCATTCTTTAGTTCCGAATTCATCTTGCTCCCAAGTCCTGATTAGCCCTATTCATTTCTTGGCCTTAATATCCTTTCTTTTCTTCTTGTTCTACTTGACTTCCCTTTTTTTTGCAAATAGGTAGTCAGCAACAAAGTATTTTGTGCTTTTACACTCATAATATTGCAATTTGAAAGATGAAGTTTTTCTTTTCTTTTTGACAAATTTCTTTCCCCTTTTTAAGTTGTTTTTTCTGAACATTTTTTTTTAAATTTTCTAGCGACCATGGATAATTTTTCAGTATCTAAATCAGTGCTATTGTCACTTTTGGATTGTTCACTGTTAGCCTCATCATTAGCAGCTTTTAAGGCATTTCCTCTTTTGCCTCTATCATCATCATCATCATCATATTCTCGAAACATTTTGAGCTTCATTTCATGAGTTTAAAGAGACTCAATCAGTTCTTTGGTTGGCAAATTATTTAAGTCTTTTAGATTCTTTTACAACCAAAGTTTTAGTCTGCCAGCTTTTTGGCAATGCATTGAGTATTTTTCTGTTTTGCCCTCCAAGCGAATAGATTTTCCTACAAACCTTCAATCCATTCATAATATTTGTGAATCTAGTGAACATAACAGTTATATTATCATATGGCTTCATATTAAAAAATTCATAGTCACGAAAAAAGGGTCTTAACTTTGATTCTTTTACTTAATTTGTCCCCTCATAGGTCACTTCAAGTAACTTCCACATTTCATAAGCTGAATCACAACCATTGATCCAGTTGTATTCATTTACATCAAGAGCACAGTACAATATATTTATTGCCTAAAAATTTAGTGTCATTTTCGAAGCATTCTCACTGTCAAATTCATTACTCTATTTAGACACCATTCTGCCTTCAACAATTTTGAATGGAATAAATGGTCCCTTTTCAATAAGATTCAACTACTCAAAATTGATTGAGCATACATAGATGTTTATTATGTTTTTCTAGAATGTATAGTTACTTCCATTTTACAATTGTGGTCTGTTTATTAATGATCTCTCAAAATGTGGTAGGGGCGAAGTGTTTGCTATCTAGATCTTTTTTATAAGGCTGTTAGGCATAAAAAAATGTAGACTAATAATCTATACCAATTGATAAACTTTAGAGGGGGGTGAATAAGGTTTATGACAAACAAAAATTAATTTTCAAAGATATTCTAAAAACTAAAAAATGGGTCATTTTCAAGCTAGAAGCTTTTCTGTTCAGATTTGAAAGCAGACAGGGATCTATTAAAGTCCTATCGAAGGATAATAATTAAACTATGTCCTAATAGATAAATAGTGGATTGTCATTTAGATCTTGCTTCAACATAAATTTGTTAAATGAAATCAGTAAATGTTGATGGAGAGGTTATATTTTCTAATCAGATGTACAGTGAAATTTTAGTTATAGATATTAAAATAAATGGAAGAGAATAGACCTAAAGATTTATAGTACTTTGATCCTTAAATGATCTACATCCACTACCTTAACGCGCTTTTATGGATTTTAACTCGGCCACTAGAACCTTTTTCCCTAATTAATGGTGGTTGGTAATACCAATCTTATAATAAAGAGTCACCACACTTAGTTTTACTCACAACCTCTAAATATCCAATAATCAAGGCTCACCCCAAGTGGGTTTTATTTCCTTAACCTTGACACTGTTCAAATTTATGAGAGAATACAGATTAAGGTCATAGTTTTTACGAATAAGTACAAAATGAAGCAGATTTACCTTTTTTACCTTTTAGAACAATGTATCTCACTTTGAAGCACAATGTATATAAGGGATTCTTATTTTCAAGTGTGTTTAGATATTTTTTGAAAGTGTTAGAGCAAATCCCTTGCTGAAATCGTGTTTAAATAGCTTTTATAAGGATAGAAATCAATGCCCTAACAGCTAGTACCGACTAGTTGCTACTATCAGCTTTTGGAGGATTTTGGACTCATAGTGTAAAAAATTATGAATCCAAAAAGTGCATCCAAAACACAATTTTAGGCCACAAATTATATTTGGAACAACTTTCAATGTTGGCATTTTGGAAACAAGTTTTGGAGGGTGCTTTTGATTTAAAAGTCTAGTTCAAAAGCGACTTTACCACAGTCCAAAACAAAAATTTTCTTCTAAAAATCTTTTACGAACAAAAAAAATATATGGATAAGAAGAACACCCTCTTTTGAAATAGTTTTGAGTGCTTCAATATGAAATAAATTGATCTTAAGGTAAAGAGACATAAGAAATGCAAGTAATACCTTAACCATAATTTTCTATTTTATAATTCATCTAAATTCTTCATGGTATGAAACTTCTTTCACGAGGATCTTGACTTAATTAATTCTTCTTGAACCTCATCATCTATAAGTTGCTTAGCAATCTTTTTTGTAGGACTTGAAGAACTTTGGTTAAGCATGTCATAATCTAAAAAGCCTATCGCACACAAATCATACATGTTAGTCCACATCAATTTGTCATTTATGAGAACACCTTTTGGGCTAACACACACACACACACACACACACACACACACATATATATATATATATATATATATATATGTACATAATATGTTTATATATCCATAAAATATTTCTTAAAAGCTATAAATATTATTTTTAATATTATGTGTTTTATATTTTTATGAAAATAGGAATATAACAAGAAAAGGCTATAGTTAATCCCTTAGTAATTGCTAGGGTATAGCTATAGCCATTAATTTTTTTGAAAAAAATTTAATAGATTAGTGATGGTTTAGCTACAGATATATTAGTTTTGATAGATATGTACCATAGCTAAGTCCATGAAATCAGTGAAGGAATTTAGCTACATCAATTTAAATAGTTAGTTTTGAATTTTGCTGTCGCTAAACCTTAGCAGACAGCGAGATATTAGTAGCGGTAAATTGCCGTAGCTAAATTTAAGACTAAATCTAGTAATTTTTAGCCATACTTCATCTTCTCCCTTTCCACTCCTGACGGCACCTCTCACTGCAACAACCTAAATCCCCCAAAAATTACATCGGTCTCTCTTTCCCCCTTTCATTATCTTATTGCCGATTAAGGCTAGCCTCTTCTTCAATGCACTTTATTAGCTATGCTTTCGGCATCGTCAGTTGTCAGACTACAGCCTTAATCTTGTAGAGAATAGCGCATTTTGTGGGCCGCCATTGCCTTTTCTATTTGGTAAGTTGATTCTTATAATGGTTGTTTGATTGGGTAGATTTCAATGATCACTGCTGGCCATATTTATCTCTTTGTGTTTGTGTGAATTGCAAAAAGTTCCATACCATTTAGAGCCAGAGACCTAACTGCTCTATTTAATCACCAAATGCACTGATTAGGACCACTCTAAATAGTTTTTACCGTTTAATTTATTAATGGTAATTTGTAGAGGGCTTTCAGCCGTGGGTTCAATGGGAGATGGCTAGGAGCTTTCTTTAGATATTCTTACACCAATAGTGTCGTCAGAAGAAACCGAATTGGAGCTAATAATGGCAGCTTTGTAATTCATGGCTTTGATACCATAAGGAAAAAGAAGAGGAGTAGAAGAGAAAAACTTGATATATTTCTCCTTATTCTTCTGATACAAATGTTGGGGAAACCAACATGGAAGGATAATGCTTATACTTCTGCATTCTAGAATTTCTAACTCTTTTAGATATTTCATTTTTTTTTTCTAATTATGACATTTCCCTTTTTATTTCCTTGTTCTCTGATTATTACCTTTCCTTTTTTCTTTCCTTTTTCTTCTCCCAAATTCACTTCCCCAGATTCTCTTCCTGTGTTGCTGTAGTACTTAAGCAATAACTGACTATAAAGCTGTCGGTATGTTTTACAATTTTATCCATGCAAAACATAATATATGCTGATTTAGAAACTAAAACGAAAGATAACTCTAAATCTTTAACATTATTTTTGCGAGGATAAATGAAGGAATTTTTTTAGCATAAAGAAAAAAATATTATGAGAACAAGGATAAAAGATCATCAGGAAAGTAAACTAAAAACTACATCAATATTGTGTCACTCAGAACGCCAAATGCTATTGCCCAAAGAGATGATAGAAATGTAGGATTGTCCCAAAGGAGCTCAAGAGGCTGATACTGATAATTTTTGCTAATCATTTTGTGAAGCATAACTCCTATGGAAAGATATACGTAGTTTTTGAGTGAACTTAGTTGAAAAAAGATTATAGATGCATTATGAGAACTATAGTGTACTATATATTTGTTTTTCTTGCAAACTTTTTGTTTGTAGAATATGG